>WNGS01004168.1:0-15213 GCA_020271785.1 Procambarus virginalis
GGATGTGTACATCCTGCTGGCATGTGTACTGGTGGATGTGTACATCCTGCTGGCATGTGTACTGGTGGATGTGTACATCCTGCTGGCATGTGTACGGAGGATGTGTACATCCTGCTGGCATGTGTACTGGTGGATGTGTACATCCTGCTGGCATGTGTACTGGTGGATGTGTACATCCTGCTGGCATGTGTACTGGTGGATGTGTACATCCTGCTGGCATGTGTACTGGTGGATGTGTACATCCTGCTGGCATGTGACTGGTGGATGGTACATCCTGCTGGCATGTGTACTGGTGGATGTGTACATCCTGCTGGGCATGGTATGGGGTTGGTGGATGTGTAAATCCTGTATGCATGTTACTGGTGGATGTGTGTACTGCTGGCATTGTACTCACCTAATTGTGCTTGCGGGGGTTGAGCTTTGGCTCTTTGGTCCCGCCTCTCAACCGTCAATCAACTGGTGTACAGATTCCTGAGCCTATTGGGCTCTATCATATCTACACTTGAAACTGTGTATGGAGTCAGCCTCCACCACATCACTTCCTAATGCATTCCATTTGTCAACCACTCTGACACTAAAAAGTTCTTTCTAATATCTCTGTGGCTCATTTGGGCACTCAGTTTCCACCTGTGTCCCCTTGTGCGTGTGCCCCTTGTGTTAAATAGCCTGTCTTTATCTACCCTATCAATTCCCTTCAGAATCTTAAATGTGGTGATCATGTCCCCCCTAACTCTTCTGTCTTCCAGCGAAGTGAGGTTTAATTCCCGTAGTCTCTCCTCGTAGCTCATACCTCTCAGCTCGGGCACTAGTCTGGTGGCAAACCTTTGAACCTTTTCCAGTTTAGTCTTATCCTTGACTAGATATGGACTCCATGCTGGGGCTGCATACTCCAGGATTGGCCTGACATATGTGGTATACAAAGTTCTGAATGATTCTTTACACAAGTTTCTGAATGCCGTTCGTATGTTGGCCAACCTGGCATATGCCGCTGATGTTATCCTCTTGATATGTGCTGCAGGAGACAGGTCTGGCGTGATATCAACCCCCAAGTCTTTTTCTTTCTCTGATTCCTGAAGAATTTCCTCTCCCAGATGATACCTTGTATCTGGCCTCCTGCTCCCTACACCTATCTTCATTACATTACATTTGGTTGGGTTAAACTCTAACAACCATTTGTTCGACCATTCCTTCAGCTTGTCTAGGTCTTCTTGAAGCCTCAAACAGTCCTCTTCTGTTTTAATCCTTCTCATAATTTTGGCATCGTCCGCAAACATGGAGAGAAATGAATCGATACCCTCCGGGAGATCATTTACATATATCAGAAACAAGATAGGACCGAGTACAGAGCCCTGTGGGACTCCACTGGTGACTTCACGCCAATCGGAGGTCTCACCCCTTACCGTAACTCTCTGCTTCCTATTGCTTAGGTACTCCCTTATCCACTGGAGCACCTTACCAGCTACACCTGCCTGTCTCTCCAGCTTATGTACCAGCCTCTTATGCGGTACTGTGTCAAAGGCTTTCCGACAATCCAAGAAAATGCAGTCCGCCCAGCCCTCTCTTTCTTGCTTAATCTTTGTCACCTGATCGTAGAATTCTATCAAGCCTGTAAGGCAAGATTTTCCCTCCCTGAACCCATGTTGGCGATTTGTCACGAAGTCTCTTCTCTCCAGATGTGTTACCAGGTTTTTTCTCACGATCTTCTCCATCACCTTGCATGGTATACAAGTCAAGGACACTGGCCTGTAGTTCAGTGCCTCTTGCCTGTCGCCCTTTTTGTATATTGGGACCACATTCGCCGTCTTCCATATTTCTGGTAGGTCTCCCGTCTCCAGTGACTTACTATACACTATGGAGAGTGGCAAGCAAAGTGCCTCTGCACACTCTTTCAGTATCCAAGGTGAGATCCCGTCTGGCCCAACAGCCTTCCTAACATCCAGATCCAGCAGGTGTCTCTTTACCTCCTCTCTCGTAATTTCGAACTCTTCCAAGGCCGCCTGATTTACCTCCCTTTCTCCTAGCACAGTGACCTCACCTTGTTCTATTGTGAAGACCTCCTGGAACCTCTTGTTGAGTTCTTCACACACCTCTTTGTCATTCTCTGTATACCTGTCCTCGCCTGTTCTAAGTTTCAATACCTGTTCTTTCACTGTTGTTTTCCTTCTGATGTGACTGTGGAGTAGCTTTGGTTCGGTCTTGGCTTTGTTTGCTATATCATTTTCAAAACTTTTCTCTGCTTCTCTTCTCACCCTGACGTACTCATTCCTGGCTCTCTGGTATCTCTCTCTGCTTTCTGGTGTTCTGTTATTCCGGAAGTTCCTCCACGCCTTTTGTTCAGTTTCTTCGCTTCCATACATTCCCTATTATACCATGGATTCTTCTGTTGCTTCTCGGATTTTTCCCTTTGGACCGGGATGAACCTGTTTACTGCCTCCTGACACTTTTGGGTAACATAGTCCATCATACCCTGTACAGACTTATCTCTGAGGTCTGAGTCCCAAGGTATTTCACTTAGGAAACTTCTCATCTGTACATAATTCCCCTTTCGGAATGCCAGCCTTTTGATTCCTAGTTCTTTTTTGGGGGAGATAATTCCTAGCTCTACCAGGTACTCAAAGTTCAATACACTATGGTCACTCATTCCCAAGGGCGCTTCCATCTTAACTTCCCTTATATCCCACTCATTTAGGGTAAATATCAAATCAAGCATTGCTGGTTCATCTTCTCCTCTCATTCTTGTTGGGTCACTGACGTGCTGGCTTAGAAAGTTTCTTGTTGCCACATCCAGCAGCTTAGCTCTCCATGTTTCTGGTCCTCCATGCGGGTCTCTGTTCTCCCAATCTATTTCCCATGGTTGAAGTCTCCCATTATTAGTAGTCCAGATCCATTCCTGCTAGCAACAGAAGCTGCTCTTTCTATTATGTTAATGGTGGCCATGTTGTTTCTATCATATTCCTGTCTAGGTCTTCTGTCATTTGGTGGAGGATTATATATGACTACGACTATAATTTTTTCCCTCCATTTGTTATGGTACCTGCTATGTAGTCACTGAAACCTTCACAGCCCTGAACAACCATCTCCTCAATATCCCAGCCTTTTCTTACCAGTAGAGCTACACCACCACCACCTCTTCCTTCCCTCTCTTTCCTCATAACATAATAGTCCTGTGGGAACACTGCATTTGTTATCGTTTTCGTCAGTTTTGTTTCTGTGAGGGCTATTATGTCTGGGTTTTCCTCTAGTACCCGTTCTCCAAGCTCATTCGCTTTATTTGTAATTCCATCTATGTTAGTGTACATTGCTTTGAGGCTCACTTTCCTCTGTCCCTTCTCAAATCGCCTCCTTGGTGAGTGTTCTGCTGGTGGGGGAAGCTGTTCCATGGTGTGAAGACCTGTGAGGTGGATAACAGGGTCTCAGAGGATACTAGGACGAGGGGCGGGGGATCCAGTGAAGGGGGAGGGGCAGGGAGGGTATGGGGTGAAAGGGGAGGGAAAGGAGGGGAGGGAAGACTCTGCGGGAGGAGGGGAGGGGCAGAAGGGTGGGGATTGGGTGTGGGGGGAGGGGTAGGTGGGTTTTCTATGCAGAGGGTGGCGGGGTTATCCTCCCCTCTGGTGTTACTGGGTAGCTGGTTGTGGGTTCCCCCCTCGCATCTGGGGTGTTGTGTTGGTAGCTGTGACCTCCTGGTTTTCCCCTCTCGCCCTGCGCCTCTTCCTTGCTTCTGCCGCCACGGCTCTCTCCTCCCTTGTCATGTCTCTTTGGAGGAATACATTTTTGAATTTTACCACGTTTTTCAGGGAGCTCTTCCTTGATAGAATCTTCTCCTTTGAGCTCTCGTTTGCAAAGACTATCTTTATCACTCGGTCTCGGTCTTTGTTGTACCAACCTAGCCTGAAAACCTTCTCAATGCTATGCTCAGCCCCTTCCATGTCTAGTGCCTTCAGTACTTCATTCACTGCCGCTTTGTCCTTGTCATTCCACTCTGTCCTGTTAGAGCCTTCCTGCTCTTTAATGCCCACAGCAACCACTGATCTGTTCCTTTCCAACAGTTGGCTAGTGGAGCGTGCCGCCTCCTGTGAGGTGGCTGCTTTCATGGCCACCTCCATCACTGCAGTCATTACTTCAGAGTTATTTTTTTTTAGCATTTCTGCAAATGTTGCTTTTATTGTGGCATTCTCTTCCAAAATACCGTTACCACCTGCTCCCTAGGTGGTTATCTGAGTCTCAGCATCGATACTGTTCTCTTTGAGGGCCCTAATCTCCTCCTTTGCTGCTGTCAGCTCTCTTTTTAGGTTGCTTATTTCATTCTTCATCTCCTGCATCATTTCCTGCATTTCACTCTTGATGTCCTCCAGAAACTGGGCGAACATTTCCTTCATTTCGTCGCCTGAGCTTTTTCCTGTTCCCCTGGTGCCTCTGGCTGTCATGCTTGACCCTGTTCCTAGTTGTGCCGTGATAGGATTTGTCAGAAGGGCAGATCTGAGTGGGGGAAAGGGGGATAGAGAGAGAGGGGGGAGAGAAGAGAGAGAGAGAGGGGGGGGGGAGAGAGGGGAGAGAGGGGAGAGAGAGAGGAGAGAAAGGAGAGAGAGAGTGGGAGAGAGAGAGGAGAGAGAGAGAGAGGGAGAGAGGAGGAGAGAGAGTGAGAGAGAGAGGGGGAGGAGAGAGGAGAGAGAGAAGAGAGAGAGAGGAGAGAGGAGAGAGGATGTGTACTGGTGGAGGTACATGATGTATACATGGACTCGAGAGACTGTTGAAGGAAGGTGACAATCATTGCTACATAAGGTGACAATCATGGCTACATAAAAAGGTGACAATCATGGCTACATAAGGTGACAATCATGGCTACATAAGAAGGTGACAATCATGGCTACATAAGGAGACAATCATGGCTACATAAGGTGACAATCATGGCTACATAAAAAGGTGACAATCATGGCTACATAAGGTGACAATCATGGCTACATAAGAAGGTGACAATCATGGCTACATAAGGAGACAATCATGGCTACATAAGGTGACAATCATGGCTACATAAAAAGGTGACAATCATGGCTACATAAGGTGACAATCATGGCTACATAAGAAGGTGACAATCATGGCTACATAAGGAGACAATCATGGCTACATAAGGTGACAATCATGGCTACATAAGGTGACAATCATCGCTACATAAGGTGACAATCATGGCTACATAAGGTGACAATCATGGCTACATAAGGTGACATCATCGCTACATAAGGTGACAATCATGGCTACATAAGGTGACAATCATGGCTACATAAGGTGACAATCATGGCTACATAAGGTGACAATCATGGCTACATAAGGTGACAATCATCGCTACATAAGGTGACAATCATGGCTACATAAGGTGACAATCATCGCTACATAAGGTGACAATCATGGCTACATAAGGTGACAATCATCGCTACATAAGGTGACAATCATCGCTACATAGGTGACAATCATGGCTACATAAGGTGACAATCATGGCTACATAAGGTGACAATCATGGCTACATAAGGTGACAATCATGGCTACATAAGGTGACAATCATGGCTACATAAGGTGACAATCATGGCTACATAAGAAGGTGACAATCATGGCTACATAAGAAGGTGACAATCATGGCTACATAAGAAGGTGACAATCATGGCTACATAAGGTGACAATCATAGCTAGATAAGAAGGTGACAATCATGGCTACATAAGAAGGTGACAATCATGGCTACATAAGAAGGTGACAATCATGGCTACATAAGAAGGTGACAATCATGGCTACATAAGAAGGTGACAATCATGGCTACATAAGAAGGTGACAATCATGGCTACATAAGAAGGTGACAATCATAGCTAGATAAGAAGGTGACAATCATGGCTACATAAGAAGGTGACAATCATGGCTACATAAGAAGGTGACAATCCTAGCTAGATAAGAAGGTGACAATCATGGTTACATAAGATGACAATCATGGCTACATAAGGTGACAATTATGGCTACATAAAAAAAGAATATATAAATCTCTATTATATATAACTATATATATTTGTTAAAATTCATTAATTTTTGTATAATTTAGGAAATTATTTGTTGTCTATCACTTAATATTTGCAATATTAAAATTATTCTTAGTGGTAAAATTATTATTATTATTAGAAGCAATACTATTATGAGTTTTATTATATTATTGTTATACAATTATTATTATATATTTTATTAGTTTTCATCGTGCTAATATATATATTAGTAAAGTTTTATTGGCACATTACTGCACAATGGATCAGACTCACCAAGAGTTGAAGTGTGTTAGTTACAAGTTGGTTTTGGTGCATGTGTTTTGTTACATATTAAATATAATTCGTGTAATGAAGGGGGAAGTTTTGTTTTAAAGGTTTTTATACCATAACCTCACCACCCGGTGCTAGGCTTCTTTGGCGCCACCACCCGGCGCTAGGCTTCCTTGGAGCCACCACCCGGTGCTAGGCTTCTTTGGAGCCACCACCCGGCGCTAGGCTTCTTTGGCGCCACCACCCGGCGCTAGGCTTCCTTGGAGCCACCACCCGGTGCTAGGCTTCTTTGGCGCCACCACCCGGCGCTAGGCTTCTTTGGAGCCACCACCCGGCGCTAGGCTTCTTTGGAGCCACCACCCGGCGCTAGGCTTCCTTGGAGCCACCACCCGGCGCTAGGCTTCCTTGGAGCCACCACCCGGCGCTTGGCTTCCCTGGAGCCACCACCCTGCGCTAGGCTTCCTTGGAGCCACCACCCGGCGCTAGGCTTCCTTGGAGCCACCACCCGGCGCTAGGCTTCCTTGGAGCCATCACCCGGCGCTAGGCTTCCTTGGAGCCACCATCCGGTGCTAGGCTTCATTGGAGCCACCACCCGGCGCTTGGCTTCCTTGGAGCCACCACCCGGCGCTAGGCTTCCTTGGAGCCACCACCAGGCGCTAGGCTTCCTTGGAGCCACCACCCGGCGCTAGGCTTCTTTGGAGCCACCACCCGGCGCAAGGCTTCCTTGGAGCCACCACCCGGCGCTAGGCTTCCTTGGAGCCACCACCCGGCGCTAGACTTCCTTGGAGCCACCACCAGGCGCTAGGCTTCCTTGGAGCCACCACCCGGCGCTAGGCTTCTTTGGAGCCACCACCCGGCGCTAGGCTTCCTTGGAGCCACCACCGGCGCTAGGCTTCCTTGGAGCCACCACCCGGCGCTAGACTTCCTTGGAGCCACCACCCGGCGCTAGGCTTCCTTGGAGCCACCACCCGGCGCTAGGCTTCCTTGGAGCCACCGCCCGGCGCTAGGCTTCCTTGGAGCCACCACCCGGCACTAGGCTTCCTTGGAGTAACCCTAGCGTGTGTGTGGGGGGGGGGGGAGGACAGTGAGTTGAGGGCAAGTAATGTATCTTCTTCATGGGGAGGAATTATTTACAGATTTTGATAATCTTTGGAACGAAGGTGGATATGCAGACGATGAGTCACAATAACGAGGCTGAAGATACGATAACCAAACCACGTATCAGATGATGGAGAAACGATAACGTTTCAGCCCGTCCTGGACCATTATCAAGACCACATACAACTTGATAATATTCGTGGACGGACCGAAATGTCATCGTTTCTCTATCTTCTATTGTGTGGTTTAGTCATCAAGAGTGGATATTCAATTTTAATTTACAGAAATATGACAGTTAATTCCTTGTCAGTGTATCGAACATGGCTTCTCTTTGTATACTGGAGCACAATGTGAGGAGCATGTAGAGCATGAGGAGTATGTAGAGCATCAGGACCATGTTGTGGGAGTTTACCTCTTGTAGCTGACTGGAGGAGGTGAACCGCGTACACACAAACTTCACCATGCGCCCCAGGTACCGGTTGCTGAGGGTGAACCTCTCCTCCAGCTCCTCCCAGTGCGACCTAAACACACACGCAACAAATTATTCCAAGGCAGGATCAAGTAGAACATTTTGGGTTTAAGGCTCATGATATGAGATGATATAAAACATTGGTTTACTGAGAATTATATCAACTATATGTAATGTAGTTTCCCCTTGTAAATTGATGTATATTTATGACTTATATTGTATATTATTTAATACAGAGAAAAACATTACTCCACAGGTAAGTAATCAAAGGTTATCTGAAATATGAAGGGGTGAATCATCACCTCGACAGCAAACAGTAAGATCATAAACATAAAGAGCGGAGATGTCAGAAGGAAGGAGGAAAGAAGACCATTAAGGGCAACCAGAAAAATAGTGCTCAGAACACTACCTTGGGGGTACACCTTCATACTGCCAAAAAGAGGCAGAGAGAGTGGTACCAAGCCTGACTTAAAAGGTACGACGAGAGAGAAAGCTTTGAAGGAAGAGAGGGAGATTACCACGAAGGCCAAAAGAACGAAGTTGGGACAGAATATGGTATTTCCAAGTCGTGTCATAAGCCTTTTCCAGGTCAAAAAGGACAGCAACAACGGAGGTCTTCGCAGTAAAAGCAGCACAAATATAGACGTCAAAGTTCACCAGGACATCAGTTGTGCTGCGGCACTTGTGAAAACCAAATTGAGACGGAGACAGGTGGTGATGGTGTTCCAAGAACCACATCAGACGGACATTTACCATACGCTCAAAGAGCTTGCAGACACAACTCGTGAGAGCAATAGGGCAGAAGTCCTTAGGGGACTTACCTAGAGACCCTGGTTTCCGAATAGGGAGTACAACGGCATCGAACCAGTCCTCAGGGATGGACGACGAATCCCAGACCTGGTTATACAGACTCAGTAAATACAGAGACGTGCACGGAGGGAGATGGCGAAGCATCTCATAATGATCGTCATCCGAGCCCGCTGCCGTAGATCCGCAGAGGGCCAGGGCAGACTGAAGTTCAGAAAGAGAGAAAGGATCGTTAAAGGGAAGGCAGATATGAGTGTGGAAATCTAAAGGATAAGATTCAAGAACAGGCTTATGAAGAACGAAGGATTGAGGAAGATGAGAACCAGAGCTAACAGTAGAAAAGTGGGAACCCAGTTCGGTCGCTACCGTCACTGGGTCTGCCACAAGAGTACCACGGAGGTGGAGAACCGACGAGACATCCGGAACAAACTTGCCCGCAATTTTGCGGATCTTCTTCCAGATCTGCGGCAGAGGAGTATCGGACGTAATGGTGGAAACATAAGATTTCTAACTCTCACGTTTAGCTGTATGGATGGTCCTACGGGCCACCGCACTTGCCTTCCGAAACAAAATAAAAGAATCAGCCGTTTGCCAGCGGCGGTGTTTCTTCGAGGCTGCACGCTTACAGCGGACGAGCACAGTCCGCATTCCACCAGGGAACGCACTTCCGCGTGCCTCGGGAGGAAGAGCGAGGAATAGAGCGGAGGGCAGCGTCGAAGACAGTGTCATAAAAAAGAAGGAGGGCGCGAGGAAGAGGCAAAGAGGAGAGGTCAGAGAGAGTAGCACGGAGGGTGAATAGGCTCCAGTCAGCCTTGGCAAACTGCCACCTAGGGAAGGAGAGGGGAGGGTGGAAAGAGAAAAATTAAACGTGGATGGGGAAATGATCACTGTTATGAAGGTCATCAAGAACTCGCCACGTGAAATCTAAGGGGCGACGAGCAGAGAGAAAGATCAAGACAAGAAAGAGTGCGAGTTCGAGAGTCCACATGAGTGGGCTCACCAGAATTCAGAAGAGACAGGGAAGAAGAGAAGACGAACGGTTCGAGAAGGCGGCCTTGGGTGTTTGTCAGAACATCAACCCAGATGATATGTCGACAGTTGAAATCACCCATAAGGAGCACCGGCTCTGGCAAGGTGTCCAGGAGGTGCTTAAGATCGGGAAGGGAAAGCGGGACATTTGGCGGGAGATAAATGGAACAGACTGTATACCATATACCCACAAAAACACGGGCAGCGGAACAATGGATAGGTGACGGAAGAAGTAGGGGGACGAAGAGAACATCAGAACGAATTAAGAGATAAGTAGAGTTATGGGCCCCAGCAAGAGCTGGAGTAGGGGGGGGGGTGGAGAGAGAAAGAAAGGAATAACCACGAAAGCGACCAGGAGGAGCACCAAGCATTGGTTCCTGGAGACAAACACAAAATGGTGAAACTGTGTAATGAGAAGTTGGAGTTCATGGAAGTTGGCATAAAATCCACGAATATTCCACTGAAGAATAGACATTATCAAAGAGAAAGGACAGCAACAGAGAACAATAAAGAAACAAAGGTAAAGAAGAACACAGTTTATTAAAGAATCTCAGGATCAGGGCCAGGATCAGGGTCTGGATCAGGAGTAGGGTCAGCAAAATCAGGATTAGGGGGCATGGGTAAACTTAGTAAGGATGGAGGGAAGGGAGCGAGAGAACAGACCAGAGGCAGACTGACGGGGTCCGAAGGAGGAGGAAACAACTGAGAGGGGCATTCAAGGACAGCTGGAGGAGGGGGGGGAGGGCAGAAATCAGGGAGTGCACCTCAGCAAGGGCAGCAACCGAGAGGGAATCGAGGGTGAAAGAAACCTCCATATCTGGGACAGGGGGCCCGAACACTGAAATGGGAGGGGCCGTAGTGATAGAGTCAGAGGGAGGGGGCGAGGAAGCAAGTGATACCTTCTTACCCGCTGGGGAGGAAGGAGAAGATCCAGGCTTACGTTTCTGACTCGAAGAGACAGGCGTTCCAGTAACAACGTACCGGGCAATAAACTCAATGGTCTCAGCAGGAGAAGAGGAACGGGAGCGAACAACACAAAGATTACTGGGAGGATGATGGACATCAGCCTGGACAGACAGGCGACGTGGAGGGTAAAGAGACTGGTGGGAAGGTTAAGAAGAAAGAGTGGGGGGAGATGGGAAAGATGACATAGGAGACATGGTGGACTGGGCAGGAAGGGGGGAAACTCCAGGTGGAGAACTTTCGGGACAGGACACAAAGGAATAGGGGAGGAGGTAGTGAGCATGTTCGGGTTTAAGGCCTAGAAACGGTTGTGAGACTGAGGAAGGTGGAAAGAACCAGGAGAGGTAGAATGCAACACGCGAGCGTAGGATACATCTCACATACATACGCCTCACCCAAAATGGGTGAGACGACGATGCCTCACATCGTGCTGACTTGGCGTCTCGCTTCAGGACAAGTCAGACGATCACGGTGTTTCAAGTTGAGGATGGCTTCCTCGAGTTTGTAGTGTATACACGAGTGTGAGAAGGTAGGGTGGGCCTCACCGCAATTGAGGTAGCGAGCCTGGGGAGAAATGCACCCGGACTTGGAATGATCATCAACCCCACACATTGGGCATAGACACACAGTACTTGTACACATGAGAACACCGTGCCCAAACTTCCAACACTTATTGCAAAGTCTAGGAGAGGGAACGTACTCCTGAACGGAGCATCTGGCACCGGCAGGAATAAGAGGGCGGAAGGGCCCTGTTATCAAAGGTGATTTTTACAACTCGAAGGAGCTGACGGTGACGACCACAAGGGGGTCGAGTAAACGTGTCCACCTGGAGGACAGAATGGCCTTGGGCTTCGAGGATATGTTTAATATCTTCATGGCAGTCTTTGAGGTCACTAACACCAGTTGCAACATGGTGTGGGAGGAGAACAGTGCCAACACCGGCATTTAACCAAGCGTTTTTGGAGACCCGAACAGGGGTCTCCCCAATGCAGGACAAAGCGGCTAAGCGAGTAGCTGTATCCTGAGAAGGAGCAGCGACGACACGCGTACCGTAATTGGTGGGGTTAAAAGTAACAGAGGCATCTACTGAATCAACAAGGTGTTCATGGTGGGAGAAATCGTCAGGAGGAGTAGAATCCATATGGTGGAGACCAAAGTATTTAGCCCATGTATCAGGACCAAACAAGGCATTGTAAGTATTAGTATGGGAAGGGATCGTGCGAGTGCGGCCGAGGCGGGGACGACGTTGAGAAACCCCGGAGTGAGAGGGGGTAAAAGGTGCAGTAGTCACAATGAGAGACGGAGCCGTGCCAGGG
The DNA here is from genome assembly GCA_020271785.1 of Procambarus virginalis. Lineage (NCBI taxonomy): Eukaryota > Metazoa > Arthropoda > Malacostraca > Decapoda > Cambaridae > Procambarus > Procambarus virginalis. The sequence goes on from WNGS01004168.1 coordinate 11,968, forward strand.
GACGAGGTGGTCACCACTTGGGGCTGGGAACTCGACCCTACCACAGAGGAGGGAGGGGAGCTGAGGGGAGTACTCAGGAGGGTCAAAGGAGGAGCAAGGTTGGGGCCCAATGCTGCGTGGGCTACAGGGCCTGATCTTCCAATGCAGTCCGACTCGGGGACTTGATCGCCCACCCCACGAGCCTGAGAAGGTACAAGGGAAACATTATCTGCCATAAAAACGAGGAAAAACATTCATTCACGAATGTGCCCCCATACCCACCATGGAGCCACAATTAGAGGCAGGACACCCAACAAGAAGCTATCGCCAATCATGCCGGGGCCCCCTAGGGGTGCGTCGTGAGTATACGCCCCACATAATGCCACCTTAAGAACCGTCAGTCCGTCGAGATCGTGTTCAGTGATGAAAGGAAATTGACAATAACAGGGTCTGCTCGTTCGAGACGTTGGGTACTACAGTTCTACGAGTGCAAGAGCAAGAGCCTCCCCCAAACAACCCGGACGTCAAAATAAAGAAGGCCGAAGAAGAATCAAACAGGCAAAAGGTCGGTGGGGAATGATAATAAGAAAGCAGAAGAGGGGGGGAGAAAAACGAAACAGAAGGAAAAGGCGTTTCAGTAAAATTCGTGAGGACAGCAGTAGGAGCAAAACGCTACAAAAGGACAGGGGACCACCCCAAGGAGCATCACACTCCGGCAGCCACCCACCAAGCCCCCTCATGGCAGCAACGAGCTGGACAGGGAGGGGTGAGCCTAGATAATATTAAGGTCGGTACTTTGGTTAAACAACTCACCCTGAGGCAGTCTGTCCTAATGAACATTGGTCAAATGTCTGTATACAGTCGCCAAATCACATCTTTATGCATAACAAACATTTTGCACAGGACTCACAACTCTACGCTTTCCTCAGCTAGGCTCGTGCAAGCGGCGGCTCATTCCAAACACACATTCACCCATTATATAACACTGAGTTCATAAATTAGGTATTTTAACAAATCTAAATATTTTTTATGATACATTAGAATTTCGTGTATAGTTAGGCCTAGATAAAGTTCATGTTTTAGATGCTTAGATTCAACTGACATTTATTATACTTCATGTACTTGGGTGATGGATTTCAACCTGTTCCCAGGCTAGGCTCGTTCAAGCGGCCACCGACCCCAGAGACGCAGCGATCAAATTTAACGTTCTCTATATTTAAACAGGTATTTTCTCACATGTACACCAAAATATGGATACGCCAAAATTTGGTTTCGTTATGTGATTAGGTGTGTAGATAATTATTTGGATTTGTGGGACGTAGATGAAGCATTTACAAAGGCTTTGAGCACACAGTTTGTTAAGGACGGGTCAATAAATGTCGTATTTCACATCCAAGTAATTCCCAGCTTAACTCCAATACGTAACCAAAGTTACAGTGACGGAAATGGGTTTTGGGAGTCAGATTTATCCAGAACATAGGATATGTCCAGCACATATGTACGGAACTAAGAGTATGTCCAGCACATATGCACGGAACTAAGAGTATGTCCAGCACATATGTACGGAACTAAGAGTATGTCCAGCACATATGTACGGAACTAAGAGTATGTCCAGCACATATGTACGGAACTAAGAGTATGTCCAGCCCATATGTACGGAACTAAGAGTATGTCCAGCACATATGTACGGAACTAAGAGTATGTCCAGCACATATGTACGGAACTAAGAGTATGTCCAGCACATACACTCAATGATCGTTGAAGTCCTTGACATATACCCAGTGATCATTGTAGTCATTGACATACACTCAATGATCATTGTAGCACTAGACATACACCCAGTGATCATTGTAGCACTGGACATACACCCAGTGATCATTGTAGCACTGGACATACACCCAGTGATCATTGTAGCACTAGACATACACCCAGTGATCATTGTAGCACTAGACATACACTCAATGATCATTGTAGCACTAGACATACACCCAGTGATCATTGTTGCACTGGACATACACCCAGTGATCATTGTAGCACTGGACATACACCCAGTGATCATTGTAGCACTGGACATACACCCAGTGATCATTGTAGCACTAGACATACACCCAGTGATCATTGTAGCACTGGACATACACCCAGTGATCATTGTAGCACTGGACATACACCCAGTGGTCATTGTAGCACTGGACATACACCCAGTGATCATTGTAGCACTAGACATACACCCAGTGATCATTGTAGCACTGGACATACACCCAGTGATCATTGTAGCACTGGACATACACCCAGTGATCATTGTAGCACTGGACATACTCCCAGTGATCATTGTAGCACTGGACATACTCCCAGTGATCATTGTAGCACTGGACATACACCCAGTGATCATTGTAGTCATTGACATACACTCAATGATCATTGTAGCACTAGACATACACCCAGTAATCATTGTAGTCATTGGCATACACTCAATGATCATTGTAGCGCTAGACATACACCCAGTGATCATTGTAGTCATTGACATACACTCAATGATCATTGTAGCACTAGACGTACACCCAGTGATCATTGTAGCACTGGACGTACACCCAGTGATCATTGTAGCACTAGACATACACCCAGTGATCATTGTAGCACTAGACATACACCCAGTGATCATTGTAGCACTAGACATACACCCAGTGATCATTGTAGCACTGGACATACACCCAGTGATCATTGTAGCACTGGACATACACCCAGTGATCAAGGAAGCATTAGACATACTCCCAGTGATCATTGTAGCATTAGACATACACCCAGTGATCATTGTAGCACTGGACATACACCCAGTGATCATTGTAGCACTGGACATACTCCCAGTGATCATTGTAGCACTGAACACCCAGTGATCATTGTAGCACTGGACATACACCCAGTGATCATTGTATCACTAGACATACACCCAGTGATCATTGTAGCACTGGACATACTCCCAGTGATCATTGTAGCACTGGACATACACCCAGTGATCAAGGAAGCATTAGACATACTCCCAGTGATCATTGTAGCATTAGACATACTCCCAGTTATCAACGAAGCATTAGACATACTCCCAGTGATCATTGTAGCACTAGACATACTCTCAGTGATCAACGAAGCATTAGACATACACCCAGTTATCAACGAAGCATTAGACATACTTCCAGTGATCATTGTAGCACTGGACATACTCTCAGTGATCAACGAAGCATTAGACATACACCCAGTGATCATTATAATCTTCGA
>WNGS01004169.1:0-11103 GCA_020271785.1 Procambarus virginalis
GAGGGACTCCAGACACGTTCTGCATGAGGGACACCAGACGCGTTCTGCATGAGGGACACCTGACACATTCTGCATCAGAGACACTAGGCACGTTCTGCATGAGGGACACCAGACACGTTCTGCATGAGGGACACCAGACACGTTCTGCATGAGGGACTCCAGACAAGTTCTGCATGAGTGACACCAGACACGTTCTGCATGAGTGACACCAGACACGTTCTGCTTGAGGGACACCTGACACGTTCTGCTTGAGGGACAGCAGACACGTTCTGCATGAGGGACACCAGACACGGTCTGCATGAGGGATAACATACACGTTCTGCTTGAGGGACACCAGACACGTTCTGCATGAATGACTCCAGACACGTACTGCATGAGTGACACCAGACACGTTCTGCATGAGGGACTCCAGACACGTTCTGCATGAGGGACTCCAGACACGTTCTGCATGAGGGACTCCAGACACGTTCTCTATGAGGGACTCCAGACACGTTCTGCATGAGGGACTCCAGACACGTTCTGCATGAGGGACACCAGACACGTTCTCTATGAGGGACTCCAGACACGTTCTGCATGAAGGACACCAGACACGTTCTGCATGAGGGACTCCAGACACGTTCTGCATGAGGGACACCAGACACGTTCTGCATGAGTGGACACCAGACACGTTCTGCATGAGGGACACCAGACACGTTCTTCATGAGTAACACCAGACACGTTCTGCATGAGGGACACCAGACACGTTCTGCTTAAGGGACACCAGACACGTTCTGCATGAGGGACACTAGACACGTTCTGCATGAGGGACTCCAGACACGTTCTGCATGAGGGACTCCAGATACGTTCTGCATGAGGGACACCTGACACGTTCTGCATCAGGGACACTAGACACGTTCTGCATGAGGGACACCAGATACGTTCTGCATGAGGGACACCAGACACGTTCTGCTTGAGGGACACCAGACAAGTTCTGCATGAATGACTCCAGACACGTTCTGCATGAGGGACACCAGACACGTTCTGCATGAGTGACACCAGACACGTTCTGCATGAGGGACACTAGACACGTTCTGCATGAGGGACTCCAGACACGTTCTGCATGAGGGTCTCCAGACACGTTCTGCATGAGGGACACCTGACACGTTCTGCATCAGGGGACACTAGACACGTTCTGCATGAGGGACACCAGATACGTTCTGCATGAGGGACACCAGACACGTTCTGCTTGAGGGACACCAGACAAGTTCTGCATGAATGACTCCAGACACGTTCTGCATGAGGGACACCAGACACGTTTTGCATGAGTGACACCAGACACGTTCTTCAGGAGGGACACCAGACACGTTCTGCATGAATGACTCCATACACGTGCTGCATGAGGGACACCAGACACGTTCTGCATGAGTGACACCATACACGTTCTGCATGAGGGACACCAGACACGTTCTGCATGAGTGACACCTGACACGTTCTGCATGAGGGACACCAGACACGTTCTGAATGAATGACTCCAGACACGTTCTGCATGAGGAACTCCAGACACCTTCTGCATGAATGACTCCAGACACGTTCTGCATGAGGGACTCCAGACACGTTCTGCATGAGGGACACCAGACACGTTCTGCATGAGGGACACCAGACACGTTCTGCATGAGGGACACCAGACACTTTCTGCATGAGGGACACCAGACACGTTCTGCTTGAGAGAATCCAGACACGTTCTGCATAAAGGACACTAGACACGTTCTGCATGAGTGACACCAGACACGTTCTGCATGAGGGACACCAGACACGTTCTGCATGAGTGACACCAGACACGTTCTGCATGAGGGACACCAGACACGTTCTGCATGAATGACTCCAGACACGTTCTGCATGAGGGATTCCAGACACGTTCTGCATGAGGGACTCCAGTCTCGTTCTGCATGAGGGACACCAGACACGTTCTGCTTGAGGGACACCAGACACGTTCTGCTTGACGGACACCAGTTACGTTCTGCATGAGGGAAACCAGACACGTTCTGCTTGAGGGACACCAGACACGTTTTGCATGAATGACTCCAGACACGTTCTGCATGAGTGACACCAGACACGTTCTGCATGAGGGACACCAGACACTTTCTGCATGAATGACTCCAGACACGTTCTGCATGAGGGACTCCAGACACGTTCTGCTTGACGAACACCAGACACGTTCTACATGAGGGACACCAGACGCGTTCTGCATGAGGGACACCAGACACGTTCTGCATGAATGACTCCAGACACGTTCTGCATGAGGGACTCCAGACACGTTCTGCTTGACGAACACCAGACACGTTCTACATGAGGGACACCAGACGCGTTCTGCATGAGGGACACCAGACACGTTCTGCATGAGTGACACCAGACACGTTCTGCATGAGATACACCAGACACGTTCTGCATGAGGGACACCAGACACGTTCTGCATGAGGGACACGTTCTGCATGAGGGACACGTTCTGCATGAGGGACACCATACACGTTCTGCATGAGTGACACCAGACACGTTCTGCATGAGTGACACCAGACACGTTCTGCTTGAGGGACACCAGACACGTTCTGCTTGAGGGACAGCAGACACGTTTTGCATGAGGGACACCAGACACGTTCTGCATGAGGGACAATATACACGTTCTGCTTGAGGGACACCAGACACGTTCTGCATGAATGACTCCAGACACGTTCTGCATGAGTGACACCAGACACGTTCTGCATGAGGGACTCCAAACACGTTCTGCATGAGTGACTCCAGACACGTTCTGCATGAGGGACTCCAGACACGTTCTCTATGAGGGACTCCAGACACGTTCTGCATGAGGGACTCCAGACACGTTCTGCATGAGGGACACCAGACACGTTCTCTATGAGGGACTCCAGACACGTTCTGCATGAAGGACACCAGACACGTTCTGCATGAGGGACTCCAGACACGTTCTGCATGAGGGACACCAGACACGTTCTGCATGAGTGACACCAGACACGTTCTGCATGAGGGACACCAAACACGTTCTGCATGAGGGACTCCAGACACGTTCTCTATGAGGGACACCAGACACGTTCTGCATGAGGGACACCTGACACGTTCTGCATCAGGGACACCTGACACGTTCTGCATGAATGACTCCAGACACGTTCTCTATGAGGTACACCAGACACGTTCTGCATGAGGGACACCTGACACGTTCTGCATGAGTGACACCAGACACGTTCTGCATGAGGGACACCAGACACGTTCTGCATGAATGACTCCAAACGCGTTCTGCATGAGGGACTCCAGACACGTTCTGCATGAGGGACACCAGACACGTTCTGCATGAGATACACCAGACACGTTCTGCATGAGGGACACCAGACACGTTCTGCATGAGGGACACGTTCTGCATGAGGGACACCATACACGTTCTGCATGAGTGACACCAGACACGTTCTGCATGAGTGACACCAGACACGTTCTGCTTGAGGGACACCAGACACGTTCTGCTTGAGTGACAGCAGACACGTTCTGCATGAGGGACACCAGACACGTTCTGCATGAGGGACAACATACACGTTCTGCTTGAGGGACACCAGACACGTTCTGCATGAATGACTCCAGACACGTTCTGCATGAGTGACACCAGACACGTTCTGCATGAGGGACTCCAGACACGTTCTGCATGAGTGACTCCAGACACGTCCTGCATGAGGGACTCCAGACACGTTCTCTATGAGGGACTCCAGACACGTTCTGCATGAGGGACTCCAGACACGTTCTGCATGAGGGACACCAGACACGTTCTCTATGAGGGACTCCAGACACGTTCTGCATGAAGGACACCAGACACGTTCTGCATGAGGGACTCCAGACACTTTCTGCATGAGGGACACCAGACACGTTCTGCATGAGTGACACCAGACACGTTCTGCATGAGTGACACCAGACACGTTCTGCATGAGGGACACCAAACACGTTCTGCATGAGGGACTCCAGACACGTTCTCTATGAGGGACACCAGACACGTTCTGCATGAGGGACACCTGACACGTTCTGCATCAGGGACACCTGACACGTTCTGCATGAATGACTCCAGACACGTTCTCTATGAGGGACACCAGACACGTTCTGCATGAGGGACACCTGACACGTTCTGCATGAGGGACACCAGACACGTTCTGCATGAGTGTTATAAAATATTTGTGGGTTGGCTAGGGGGCACTGGTACTATTAAGGGGTAAGGGTAAGTAGACTAGAGGTATCAAGATATGGGTGAACAAAAGGCCCGGCCCCCAAAGTAAAATTTCCACAATAATAAATGCTTGCTACTAAACCTGGTTAGTCTAGGAAATGATTATTGTACTCCCACATAGGAATAAGGGATACTCTGTTCAAACTTACTTATTTATTAACCCCTTAACACCCCCCATACACAATCTCACCAATAACAATTTAATACTAACTTTACCACCCAATCTTACGTTAAAAGCCTTGGTCCACCTAGGCAGGATACAAGGTTTTACACTGAAAGCAAGCTAGGGTAAAGCTCTACTATAACACACTAGAGTCAGCCTAGGGTAGGGGACCACGTGGTACACTGGGACCCCTGTTAGCATAACAGGTACAAAAAACTTAAATATACTTACTACACCCCAGGTATACTACTCTACACATATAACGATAGGTATGCCAGACATATACAAACTGAGTAATGGAGTACTTAACCAACTAAGTCACAGAAAATAAAGAATTAAGAGGAAGGAGGAGAGGGCGTCCGAACAGCACAGCAGCCAGCAGAGAAGAGCGTCTCCCTGCAGCATGCGTGTGGTGCCGGGAAGAGCCCAATTGATCATACAGCTATACACATTAAAACATCTTCCCCTTATGCCTCATATTGCTACTTTACTCATTTTACGGGTAGTTAAACTTATAACAATGTTACTTAACCCTTTAACTGCGCAACGCGCCTGCAGGCTCGCATCTGGTTTGCGCAACGCGCCTCCGGGTATTTGTATTTTTCACGTTCCATTCAAATCTCCCGCGGCTACATGGGGTTCACATCAGCTTCCTCAGGGCTCTTGTAAACAGACGCCATCTTTAAAAAAAATCGTGGTCCACATTCCCGGGTGTGGGAGCCTCAGTAGTGTGTGAGCAACCAAGGCTGGCGCTCGCAGCATGAGCGCACAGCACTGCTGTTCAGCGTGTGACCACAGCATCGCCTAATAATGTCAAAATATATATATAACTTGTATCATTTAGCCATGATAGTGTTATAGAAGACCCTGAGTGTGATAATGACTGGGTACAATGTTCAATTATCAGTGATTCAATGCTGTTCACGATGTTCACAGCACCACAGCATTATTTCGTCCATCTAGGAATTTTCAAATGATTTCTTAGGTTCCTTTTCAAAATAAACGTGTGGTCAATTATTCATTTACAGGAATTAGTGACCAGGATTGTGATAATAGCAGGATTGTGGTTATAATTAGCGTTGTGCATAGTATTGTGGAAGGAGGAAAGTTTGGTGAGGGAGGGAGGGCGAGAATTGAGGTAGCCTCATTGTGTGTGTGTGGCTGCCACTCTTGTTTTGCTCACCATAATAGCTTAGTGGTTCGCTATGGGCAACACATATGTACATGGGTATATATAGTGTGTGTATATAGTGTAAGAACAGTAACAGGAGAATGTTGAGAGGAGCTATTTTGGTGAGGGAGGTGACGTAATCGTAGCGTCGTCTGCTGTCTGCTGTGTGATTTTTCATGCAGTGTATGGTGGCCACTGTACTGTTTGGACACAATACCAGCTTACTTGCATAGTTCTGGTAAATAAAACATGTAGATAGGTATATAGAACATGTGTAATAAGAACTATAACAGTATGGTGGGAGGAGCAATGTTGGCGAGTAAGATGTTGGAGTGAGGGAGACTGGCTGGGTGTGGCTGCTCTCACTCGAGGTGTTCTGAGTGTGTTGATGGTGAATGTATATAGTGTGTGACAGTGTGTAGTGTGTAAATAGATTATATGTATACATAAATTAGCATGATACATAGTAAATATGTGCAGCATATGTGTACACAAGTGTCATGCACGTAACACAGTGTCTTCGGACAGTACGGTTGTTTTACTGCCATAATATAGTGTACGTGTTCACTATACATAGGATTAGTATGTAAAAACAAATAAAATGTATTTGGAACTGTGCGAAAAAAATGAACGAAAATATATTCGCGGCAACTCGCGCGCCCCGCCCCGACCGCCCCACCCGCCCCGGGAGCTTACAGCACGGGCGCACGGGGAAGCATGACGTCACGCCCCAACTTACGGACCCCATAGCAGCCAAAGTAAGTACAATTACGACTTTTTTTTTACATACCCATACTGAGGGAAGGGTTTTTGACACTTTAAAAAGAAAAAAGAATTTTTTCCAGAGAATTTATTTCCTGCGCACCACGGGGGTGTCATATTTGGAGGCAACGCAGTTAAAGGGTTAATCCACAACAAGTTTAAGAGTCTAAATGCTTTGTGAGCCACACAAATAATCGTACTTCTGGCAGGGATGATTACAAACAGCTACATCTCTCTATGCGTGCCCTGCCATATTGTCGTTAATAAGCTCAATTTTGACCTCTGGTTTCCATCTAAAGAACCCAGAGTCGTAACACTCCTCCCCCCTTCAGAGAAAAAAAAATGTGACTACTAGAATAGTAGTCATATTTTTTTGTAAGAGTATACAGAATAAAATGGACATCCATGACATAATAAAAAATCAACCAAACAACAATTTCTGTCAAAAAAAAAATTACAAGGGAATTCTCTGAAAGAAAAACATACACCAAACAAAAAAACAAAAAACAAAAGGAAGTAAATAAATTGGACACGGGATATTTAATGTCACAGGAGAACCTAAAAAAAATAACTAAAGCATGACATTTGGTATGGCTTCCTGCGGCTCAGATGAATGTTACTCAGGCAAGCGGGACAGAGCGTCGGCTATCACGTTGAGCCGGCCCGGTAGGTGGATAATAGATAGATTAAAGTCCTGTAGGTACAATGCCCACCTGAGGATGCGTTTATTTTTCTGCTTCATCTGATTCATGAAAACTAATGGGTTATGGTCCGTGTACACTTCTACTATATTACCTGTGAGGTACACTTCGAACTTTTTGCAAGTTAGCACTAGCGCCAACGCCTCTTTTCTATCACCGAATAATTGCGCTGCGCCTTGTCAAATTTCACAGAGTAATAATATACTGGGTGTTCCACTTTATCATCCCCAGTTTGCAACAACACTGCACCAGCACCCGAGTCAGACGCGTCAACTTGAATTTTAAACGGACGGTCGAACCTTGGACTAGCAAGCACTGGGGCGGAAGCTAAGATCAATTTCAAGTTTTTAAATGCCTCTGCACAGTCCGATGACCACTTAAATTTAACGGCCTTCCGCAACAAATCTGTGAGAGGAGTGGCCACACTGGAAAAGTTCTGACAAAAGCGTCGGTAGTACGCACACATACCGATAAATCGTTGAATGTCCTTTTTAGACCTGAGCACTGGATAGTCCAGAATAGCACTAATTTTGTCTTGTCGAGGTAACACTTTTCCTTGGCCCACTTCATAACCGAGGTACGTCACTGTGCCTTGGCCAAAATGACACTTTTTAGCATTTAAGGTTAGATTTGCATGTTTCAACACTGTGAACAACTGGCGTAACCTAGCTATGTGGTCAGCCCAATTAATATCAAAAAGCACAATATCATCTAAATACGCCCGACAATTTGGCACATTAGCGAGCAAAGAGTTCATTAGCCTCTGGAACGTGGCAGGGGCATTACGCAAGCCGAATGGTAACACTTGATACTCAAACACACCCTCGGGGGTCACAAACGCCGTTAGTTGTTTAGCACGTTCAGTGAGAGGGATTTGATAGTACCCTCTCGATAGATCGAATTTCGATACGTACGTGGCGTTCCCGATTTCGTCGATACAGTCCTCGAGACGTGGCAACGGATAGGCGTCCACTATGGTCACCTTGTTGAGCTGCCGATAATCGGTGCATAATCGCCAGGAGCCATCTGGTTTGGGGACCAAAAGGCAGGGCGAGCACCAAGAGCCCTGGCTCGGCCTGATGAGGCCGTGCTGGAGCAAGAAGTCGACCTCCTTACGGACGATGGCCTTCTTTTCCGGACTCATCCGATAGGGTTGAAGGCGAATGGGGGTGTAGTCCGTCAACTCGACATCATGGTAAATGGCATCAGTCTGGGTCGGGACCTCCCCGAACAGACTGGAGAATTCGTCAAGCAACGACTGCACCTCGTCACGTTGGGACATCTGCAAATGGGACAGTCCCTCCTCCACAGCATTCACAGAACTAGAATTATTGAGAATGAGATTAGTTGGGTCCCCAGAACAATCATCCCCTCCCTCACTGGAAATGGAAACATTGGTTAGTGCAATGGGCCTGGGGCCCTGGAACTTCTTCAGCCGATTCACGTGTACGAGCATTACCTGTTTACGCTTATCAGAGTGTCTCACTTTGTACGTGAGGTCCCCAGTCTTCTCTGTCACAATGTAGGGGCCCTCGTACTTGTGGGACATAGTGCTCCCCAGTCGAGGCTTTAGTACCAGGACAGGGTCACCGGGCTGAAATACCCGCAACTTAGCCTTGGCATCGTTCCGTTCTTTCATATTCTCTTGGGCCTTCCCAAGATACTTTAGTGCCGCAGCCTTGCAGTCCTTGAGTCTCTGGTGGTGTTGCGCAAAGAAAGCCGAACCTTCGGTTAACGTTACGTTCCCTAACAGATTCTCCTGTAACATTTGCAAGGGTCCACGAACTTTATGGCCAAAGACTAACTCAAAAGGAGAACAACCCAGTGAACTTTGCAACCCCTCCCTAGCAGCAAACAAAACATACGGCAAGTTCTCGTCCCAGAAGGTATGGGAACTCTCGCACGATGTCTTCAACATCTGCTTCAGAGTTAGATGGAACCTTTCAATGACCCCCTGACTCTGTGGATGGTATGGGCTGGAAACCTTATGAGTTATTCCATGGTCCTTACAAAATTGTTCAAAAATATCAGACTTAAAGTTAGTACCATTGTCAGTCTGTACAACCCGAGGCAGTCCAAAAGTGGAAAAAAATTGCAACATACGAGCAACAACAGTCTTTGCTCGGATGTTCCTTACAGCAAAAGCCTCTGGGTAACGAGTCGTGATACACATCATCGTAATTAGGTAAATATTTCCAGACTTAGTTCTAGGTAATGGACCAACACAGTCCATTACCACATGAGAAAATGGTTCCTCCGGCACGACAATAGGCTTAAGAGGAGCTTTAGGTGGAGTCTGGTTTGGTTTCCCAACAAGTTGACAAGCAATACATGCATTACAAAATTTTGCCACATCGCTTTTCAGCTTGGGCCAGAAAAAATACTTGCAGATTTTGTGATAGGTAATATTAATGCCTTGATGTCCCCCCATAGGATCATCATGGGCAGCTGACAAAACTCTTTCTCTATAGCAGGTCGGCAACATAACCTGGTGGACTACCTCCCACTCATTTGACAAGGGAGCACTCTGAGGTCTCCATTTTCTCATCAAAATCCGATCATTGTAGTAGTACCCAGTTGCTGCGTCTACAATTTCCTCCCTAGAGACGGCTGTCTCGTGACAATCTGCAAGACTGGGGTCAGCTTTTTGTAACTCACTCAAGGAGGCATCCAGGCCTTGGTCAGATGCCATTGGCCGAGGCTCAACAGTGTTCTCCTCCACCTCCCCACTACTCTCGGTAGGCGGGGTGACAGGCTCTCCACAATGTCCTCGGCCCCGTCATCGAGTCGGGCCATGAATGTGTCCGCAAGGTCCACTGGGCTTTCACCACTCGGAAGGTCCCTCGTGTCCTTGGGATTTACCACCTTGGCAAGCACAGGGCTGCCCTTACATTTAAGTCCCATAGACCTAGTCACCACGCACGCAGGGTACACAACATTATCCTCTGCGGTGGGTGAATCCAGGCAAACCTTTGGGGTAGGCAACATAACAGGCAGTCTGGAGTCCCCTACCTTATCCCCGGCTAAATCATTACCCAATATTACATCAACATTAGGGAAAGGTAGGTACGAAGTGACTCCGACTGTACAAATACCCTTGTGGAAATCAGATTCCAGGGTAACCTTACGGAGGGGTACTGCTCGAGTATCACTAGTGACACCCTCGACCAGTACCACCTCTCCAGTGTCGAGAGTATTGGCACCTTGCAAAGCACTCTCTAAAATTAAAGTCTGGATGGCACCGGTGTCTCGGAAGATCACCACGTCCCTCCAGGAAGAACCCTCAGACAAAAGTAGTCTCCCTTTCGATAAGAATGGGGTAAGCAGGTCCAACCACTGTGGGTTGGAAGTCTTACTCCCTAACCCTTCAGAAGGCCTCAAGCCCTGTGTCACAACGAGAGCATTGGGTCTTTTTTCCGGGTACAGTTGCCAACAACGGCTAATATGGTGGGTTGAACTTTTACAATGACCACAAAAACGTCGGGGAGAAGAGACATTACTAACCGAATTACCCTTCGGTTCACTCTTAGTGTCGTGGGGCTAAACAATTTAACAGGGTTAGTTATGTCTGAAACAGAAGGTGCATTAGGTAAAGGTTTAGAATGAGCTGGTCTGGACTGGCTGTGGGTATAAGTTTTGCTACTCTGTGGGGTAAAATTATTTTTATTGGGCCTTTTGCCCGCCAACTGGTAGTTTTCTGCCATCTTGGCCAAATCCCCTATTTTAGAATTTAACTCTACCCTTCCTCTTAAATACTGAGCTACCATGTCTGGCATACTATCTATAAACTGTTCCTTTAAAACTAGTCTTTCAATGCCTCGAATGTTTCGGCTTTAGCCGAGCGAATCCATTTATCAAACAGCCTACTTTGATCAGTCGCGAATTCCGTGAACGGTTGGTTGTGTGTAGGCCTAAGGTTGCGATAAGCTTGGCGGTGAGCTTCAGGAGTAATTTCATATGCCCTCAAAATTCGTTCCCTGACTTATCATAATCAAAACACTCGTCGTCAGGCATATTAATAAAAATATCTTGGGCTTTACCCCTGATCTTCCCTGTA
>WNGS01004170.1:0-22922 GCA_020271785.1 Procambarus virginalis
TGTCTTAGCTTATATCTTAGCTTATATGTTAGCTGTGTCTTAGCTTATATCATAGCTGTATCTTAGCTGTGTCTTAGCTTATATCATAGCTGTGTCTTAGCTTATATCTTAGCTGTGTCTAAGCTTATATCATAGCTGTGTCTTAGCTTATATCTTAGCTGTATCTTAGCTTATCTTAGCTGTGTCTTAGCTTATCTTAGCTGTGTCTTAGCTTATATCATAGCTGTGTCTTAGCTTATATCTTAGCTTATATGTTAGCTGTGTCTTAGCTTATATGTTAGCTGTGTCTTAGCTTATATCTTAGCTGTGTCTTAGCTTATATCTTAGCTGTATCTTAGCTGTGTCTTAGCTGTGTCTTAGCTTATATCATAGCTGTGTCTTAGCTTATATCTTAGCTGTGTCTAAGCTTATATCATAGCTGTGTCTTAGCTTATATCTTAGCTGTATCTTAGCTTATCTTAGCTGTGTCTAGCTTATATCTTAGCTGTGTCTTAGCTTATATCTTAGCTGTGTCTTAGCTTATATCATAGCTGTGTCTTAGCTTATCTTAGCTGTGTCTTAGCTTATATCATAGCTGTGTCTTAGCTTATATCTTAGCTGTATCTTAGCTTATCTTAGCTGTGTTTAGCTCATATCTTAGCTGTGTCTTAGCTGTGTCTTAGCTTATATCTTAGCTGTGTCTTAGCTTATATCTTAGCTTATATCTTAGCTGTATCTTAGCTTATCTTAGCTGTGTCTTAGCTTATCTTAGCTGTGTCTAGCTTATATCTTAGCTGTGTCTTAGCTTATATCTTAGCTGTGTCTTAGCTTATCTTAGTTGTGTCTAGCTTATATCTTAGCTGTGTCTTAGCTTATCTTAGCTGTGTCTTAGCTTATATCTTAGCTGTGTCTTAGCTTATATCTTAGCTTATATCTTAGCTGTGTCTTAGCTTATCTTAGCTGTGTCTAGCTTATATCTTAGCTGTGTCTTAGCTTATCTTAGCTGTGTCTTAGCTTAGCTGTGTCTTAGCTTATCTTAGCTGTGTCTTAGCTTAGCTGTGTCTTAGCTTATCTTAGCTGTGTCTTAGCTTATATCTTAGCTGTGTCTTAGCTTATATCTTAGCTGTGTCTTAGCTTATATCTTAGCTGTGTCTTAGCTTATCTTAGCTGTGTCTTAGCTTATATCTTAGCTGTGTCTTAGCTTATATCTTAGCTGTGTCTTAGCTTATCTTAGCTGTGTCTTAGCTTGTCTCTTAGCTGTCTCTTAGCTTATATCTTAGCTGTGTCTTAGCTTATCTTAGCTGTGTCTTAGCTTATCTTAGCTGTGTCTTAGCTTATATCTAAGCTGTGTCTTAGCTTATCTTAGCTGTGTCTTAGCTTAGCTGTGTCTTAGCTTATCTTAGCTGTGTCTTAGCTTATCTTAGCTGTGTCTTAGCTTATATCTTAGCTGTGTCTTAGCTTATATCTTACCTGTGTCTTAGCTTATATCTTAGCTGTGTCTTAGCTTATCTTAGCTGTGTCTTAGCTTATCTCTTAGCTGTATCTTAGCTTATATCTTAGCTGTGTCTTAGCTTATCTTAGCTGTGTCTTAGCTTATCTTAGCTGTGTCTTAGCTTATATCTTAGCTGTGTCTTAGCTTATATCTTAGCTGTGTCTTAGCTTATCTTAGCTGTGTCTTAGCTTATCTCTTAGCTGTGTCTTAGCTTATATCTTAGCTGTATCTTAGCTTATATCTTAGCTGTGTCTTAGCTTATATCTTAGCTGTGTCTTAGCTTATATCTTAGCTGTGTCTTAGCTTATATCTTAGCTGTGTCTTAGCTTATATCTTAGCTGTGTCTTAGCTTATATCTTAGCTGTGTCTTAGCTTATCTTAGCTGTGTCTTAGCTTATCTCTTAGCTGTGTCTTAGCTTATATCTTAGCTGTATCTTAGCTTATATCTTAGCTGTGTCTTAGCTTATATCATAGCTGTGTCTTAGCTTATATCTTAGCTGTGTCTTAGCTTATATCTTAGCTGTGTCTTAGCTTATATCTTAGCTGTGTCTTAGCTTATATCTTAGCTGTGTCTTAGCTTATATCTTAGCTGTGTCTTAGCTTATCTTAGCTGTGTCTTAGCTTATCTTAGCTGTGTCTTAGCTTATATCTTAGCTGTGTCTTAGCTTATCTTAGCTGTGTCTTAGCTTAGCTGTGTCTTAGCGTATCTTAGCTGTGTCTTAGCTTAGCTGTGTTTTAGCTTATCTTAACTGTGTCTTAGCTTATATCTTAGCTGTGTCTTAGCTTATATCTTAGCTGTGTCTTAGCTTATATCTTAGCTGTGTCTTAGCTTATCTTAGCTGTGTCTTAGCTTATATCTTAGCTGTGTCTTAGCTTATATCTTAGCTGTGTCTTAGCTTATCTTAGCTGTGTCTTAGCTTGTCTCTTAGCTGTCTCTTAGCTTATATCTTAGCTGTGTCTTAGCTTATCTTAGCTGTGTCTTAGCTTATCTTAGCTGTGTCTTTGCTTATATCTTAGCTGTGTCTTAGCTTATCTTAGCTGTGTCTTAGCTTAGCTGTGTCTTAGCTTATCTTAGCTGTGTCTTAGCTTATATCTTAGCTGTGTCTTAGCTTATATCTTAGCTGTGTCTTAGCTGTGTCTAGCTCATATCTTAGCTGTGTCTTAGCTTATCTTAGCTGTGTCTTAGCTTATCTTAGCTGTGTCTTAGCTTATCTTAGCTGTGTCTAGCTCATATCTTAGCTGTGTCTTAGCTTATCTTAGCTGTGTCTTAGCTTATTTTAGCTGTGTCTTAGCTTATCTTAGCTGTGTCTAGCTCATATCTTTGCTGTGTCTTAGCTTATCTTAGCTGTGTCTTAGCTTATTTTAGCTGTGTCTTAGCTTATCTTAGCTGTGTCTAGCTCATATCTTAGCTGTGTCTTAGCTTATCTTAGCTGTTTCTTAGCTTATTTTAGCTGTGTCTTAGCTTATCTTAGCTGTGTCTTAGCTTATTTTAGCTGTGTCTTAGCTTATCTTAGCTGTGTCTTGCTCATATCTTAGCTGTGTCTTAGCTGTGTCTTAGATTATCTTAGCTGTGTCTTAGCTTATATCTTAGCTGTGTCTTAGCTTATTTTAGCTGTGTCTTAGCTTATCTTAGCTTATGTTAGCTGTGTCTTAGCTTATTTTAGCTGTGTCTTAGCTTATCTTAGCTGTGTCTTAGCTTATATCTTAGCTGGTATCTTAGCTGTATCTTAGCTTATGTTAGCTGTCTCTTAGCTTATTTTAGCTGTGTCTTAGCTTATCTTAGCTGTGTCTTAGCTTATATCTTAGCTGTTATCTTAGCTGTATCTTAGCTTATCTTAGCTGTGTCTTAGCTTATTTTAGCTGTGTCTTAGCTTATCTTAGCTGTGTCTTAGCTTAGCTGTGTCTTAGCTTATCTTAGCTGTGTCTTAGCTTATCTTAGCTGTGTCTTAGCTTATATCTTAGCTGTGTCTTAGCTTATATCTTAGCTGTGTCTTAGCTTATATCTTAGCTGTGTCTTAGCTTATATCTTAGCTGTGTCTTAGCTTATATCTTAGCTGTGTCTTAGCTTAGCTGTATCTTAGCTTATCTTAGCTGTGTCTTAGCTTATTTTAGCTGTGTCTTAGCTTATCTTAGCTGTGTCTTAGCTTAGCTGTGTCTTAGCTTATCTTAGCTGTGTTTTAGCTTATCTTAGCTGTGTCTTAGCTTATATCTTAGCTGTGTCTTAGCTTATATCTTAGCTGTGTCTTAGCTTATATCTTAGCTGTGTCTTAGCTTATCTTAGCTGTGTCTTAGTTTGTCTCTTAGCTGTCTCTTAGCTTATATCTTAGCTGTGTCTTAGCTTATCTTAGCTGTGTCTTAGCTTATCTTAGCTGTGTCTTAGCTTATATCTTAGCTGTGTCTTAGCTTATCTTAGCTGTGTCTTAGCTTATATCTTAGCTGTGTCTTAGCTTATCTTAGCAGTGTCTTAGCTTAGCTGTGTCTTAGCTTATCTTAGCTGTGTCTTAGCTTATCTTAGCTGTGTCTTAGCTTATATCTTAGCTGTGTCTTAGCTTATATCTTAGCTGTGTCTTAGCTTATATCTTAGCTGTGTCTTAGCTTATCTTAGCTGTGTCTTAGCTTATCTTAGCTGTGTCTTAGCTTATATCTTAGCTGTGTCTTAGCTTATATCTTAGCTGTGTCTTAGCTTATATCTTAGCTGTGTCTTAGCTTATCTTAGCTGTGTCTTAGCTTATCTTAGCTGTGTCTTAGCTTATATCTTAGCTGTGTCTTAGCTTATCTTAGCTGTGTCTTAGCTTAGCTGTGTCTTAGCTTATCTTAGCTGTGTCTTAGCTTAGCTGTGTCTTAGCTTATATCTTAGCTGTGTCTTAGCTTATCTTAGCTGTGTCTTAGCTTGTCTCTTAGCTGTCTCTTAGCTTATATCTTAGCTGTGTCTTAGCTTATCTTAGCTGTGTCTTAGCTTATCTTAGCTGTGTCTTAGCTTATATCTTAGCTGTGTCTTAGCTTATCTTAGCTGTGTCTTAGCTTGTCTCTTAGCTGTCTCTTAGCTTATATCTTAGCTGTGTCTTAGCTTATCTTAGCTGTGTCTTAGCTTATCTTAGCTGTGTCTTAGCTTATATCTTAGCTGTGTCTTAGCTTATCTTAGCTGTGTCTTAGCTTAGCTGTGTCTTAGCTTATCTTAGCTGTGTCTTAGCTTATCTTAGCTGTGTCTTAGCTTATATCTTACCTGTGTCTTAGCTTATATCTTAGCTGTGTCTTAGCTTATCTTAGCTGTGTCTTAGCTTATTTCTTAGCTGTGTCTTAGCTTATATCTTAGCTGTGTCTTAGCTTATCTTAGCTGTGTCTTAGCTTATCTTAGCTGTGTCTTAGCTTATATCTTAGCTGTGTCTTAGCTTATATCTTAGCTGTGTCTTAGCTTATCTTAGCTGTGTCTTAGCTTATCTCTTAGCTGTGTCTTAGCTTATATCTTAGCTGTATCTTAGCTTATATCTTAGCTGTGTCTTAGCTTATATCTTAGCTGTGTCTTAGCTTATATCTTAGCTGTGTCTTAGCTTATATCTTAGCTGTGTCTTAGCTTATATCTTAGCTGTGTCTTAGCTTATATCTTAGCTGTGTCTTAGCTTATATCTTAGCTGTGTCTTAGCTTATCTTAGCTGTGTCTTAGCTTATCTTAGCTGTGTCTTAGCTTATATCTTAGCTGTGTCTTAGCTTATCTTAGCTGTGTCTTAGCTTATCTTAGCTGTGTCTTAGCTTATATCTTAGCTGTGTCTTAGCTTATATCTTAGCTGTGTCTTAGCTTAGCTGTGTCTTAGCTTATATCTTAGCTGTGTCTTAGCTTAGCTGTGTCTTAGCTTATATCTTAGCTGTGTCTTAGCTTATATCTTAGCTGTGTCTTAGCTTACATCTTAGCTGTGTCTTAGCTTATCTTAGCTTATCTTAGCTGCGATTACCTTGTGCGATTACCTTGTAGTGATTACCTTGTTGTGATTACCTTGTAGTGATTACCTTGTTGTGATTACCTTGTAGTGATTACCTTGTTGTGATTACCTTGTAGTGATTACCTTGTTGTGATTACCTTGTAGTGATTACCTTGTAGTGATTACCTTGTAGTGATTACCTTGTAGTGATTACCTTGTAGTGATTAGTGCTTGAGCGTGACGGTAGAATTGATCCCTGGGGTGATTAGAGGGTCGGTAGTGGTGGTAGTAGTGGTAGTAGTGGTAGTGGTGGTGGTGGCGTTAACCAGTCACAACCGGCCAATCAGGCCAACACGTGGCCGGCCAAGCACCTGGAATGTCGTCAGGGTCACGGGTTAACTACTTCTAGTTAACTACTTGTTCGAGGCTAGGTCTTAGACTCCTCCCCTTAGGCAAGATGCTAGAATTCCCACAGGCACGAAGGGTGTTCGTTCGAAGAGGTTAAACGCAGGGTGTTCGTTCGAAGGGGTTAAATGAAGGGTGTTCGTTCGAAGAGGTTAAAGGAAGGATGTTCGTTCGAAGGGATTAAACGAAGGGTGTTCGTTCGAAGGGGTTAAACGAAGGGTGTTCGTTCGAAGGGGTTAAACGAAGGGTGTTCGTTCGAAGGGGTTAAATGAAGGGTGTTCGTTCGAAGAGGTTAAAGGAAGGATGTTCGTTCGAAGGGATTAAACGAAGGGTGTTCGTTCGAAGGGTTTAAACGAAGGGTGTTCGTTCAAAGAGGTTAAACAAAGGGTGTTCGTTCGAAGGGTTTAAACGAAGGGTGTTCGTTCAAAGAGGTTAAACAAAGGGTGTTCGTTCGAAGAGGTTAAACAAAGGGTGTTCGTTCGAAGGGGTTAAACGAAGGGTGTTCGTTCGAAGAGGTTAAATGAAGGGTGTTCGTTTGAAGCGGTTAAACGAAGGGTGTTCGTTTGAAGCAGTTAAACGAAGGCTATTCGTTCGAAGTAGTTAAACGAAGGCTATTCGTTCGAAGCAGTTAAACGAAGGCTATTCGTTCGAAGCAGTTAAACGAAGGCTATTCGTTCGAAGCAGTTAAACGAAGGATATTCATTCGAAGCAGTTAAACGAAGGCTATTCATTCGAAGCAGTTAAACGAAGGCTATTCGTTCGAAGCCGTTAAACGAAGGCTATTCGTTCGAAGCAGTTAAACGAAGGCTATTCGTTCGAAGCACCAAGAACGAATGGTATTGCTTTATCGCACAAAAACAAGAAAGCTATTAGTTTAAAACACAAGAAAAAGCATTTTTCTCTAACCTCCGCGTGCAGCATTGACTGAAAAACTCGCTTGGCGACTTTGTCGATTCCTGCTCCATATCCTGGGTCGATATCTCTACCAGGTAAAGGCTATAGGCATGATAAGCCTTCCTGTAGGATGATGACCCCTCACAGTGTTCAAGAGAGAACTATCAACATCAGAGGCCCGAGACTGTTCAACACGCTTCCACTACACATAACTGGCCGACCCCTCACAGTGTTCAAGAGAGAACTATCAACATCAGAGGCCCGAGACTGTTCAACACGCTTCCACTACACATAAGGGACATAACTGGCCGACCCCTCACAGTGTTCAAGAGAGAACTATCAACATCAGAGGCCCGAGACTGTTCAACACGCTTCCACTACACATAAGGGACATAACTGGCCGACCCCTCACAGTGTTCAAGAGAGAACTATCAACATCAGAGGCCCGAGACTGTTCAACACGCTTCCACTACACATAACTGGCCGACCCCTCACAGTGTTCAAGAGAGAACTATCAACATCAGAGGCCCGAGACTGTTCAACACGCTTCCACTACACATAAGGGACATAACTGGCCGACCCCTCACAGTGTTCAAGAGAGAACTATCAACATCAGAGGCCCGAGACTGTTCAACACGCTTCCACTACACATAACTGGCCGACCCCTCACAGTGTTCAAGAGAGAACTATCAACATCAGAGGCCCGAGACTGTTCAACACACTTCCACTACACATAACTGGCTGACCCCTCACAGTGTTCAAGAGAGAACTATCAACATCAGAGGCCCGAGACTGTTCAACACGCTTCCACTACACATAAGGGACATAACTGGCCGACCCCTCACAGTGTTCAAGAGAGAACTATCAACATCAGAGGCCCGAGACTGTTCAACACGCTTCCACTACACATAAGGGACATAACTGGCCGACCCCTCACAGTGTTCAAGAGAGAACTATCAACATCAGAGGCCCGAGACTGTTCAACACGCTTCCACTACACATAAGGGACATAACTGGCCGACCCCTCACAGTGTTCAAGAGAGAACTATCAACATCAGAGGCCCGAGACTGTTCAACACGCTTCCACTACACATAACTGGCCGACCCCTCACAGTGTTCAAGAGAGAACTATCAACATCAGAGGCCCGAGACTGTTCAACACGCTTCCACTACACATAAGGGACATAACTGGCCGACCCCTCACAGTGTTCAAGAGAGAACTATTAACATCAGAGGCCCGAGACTGTTCAACACGCTTCCACTACACATAAGGGACATAACTGGCCGACCCCTCACAGTGTTCAAGAGAGAACTATCAACATCAGAGGCCCGAGACTGTTCAACACGCTTCCACTACACATAAGGGACATAACTGGCCGACCCCTCACAGTGTTCAAGAGAGAACTATCAACATCAGAGGCCCGAGACTGTTCAACACGCTTCCACTACACATAACTGGCCGACCCCTCACAGTGTTCAAGAGAGAACTATCAACATCAGAGGCCCGAGACTGTTCAACACGCTTCCACTACACATAAGGGACATAACTGGCCGACCCCTCACAGTGTTCAAGAGAGAACTATCAACATCAGAGGCCCGAGACTGTTCAACACGCTTCCACTACACATAACTGGCCGACCCCTCACAGTGTTCAAGAGAGAACTATCAACATCAGAGGCCCGAGACTGTTCAACACGCTTCCACTACACATAACTGGCCGACCCCTCACAGTGTTCAAGAGAGAACTATCAACATCAGAGGCCCGAGACTGTTCAACACGCTTCCACTACACATAACTGGCCGACCCCTCACAGTGTTCAAGAGAGAACTATCAACATCAGAGGCCCGAGACTGTTCAACACGCTTCCACTACACATAACTGGCCCACCCCTCACAGTGTTCAAGAGAGAACTATCAACATCAGAGGCCCGAGACTGTTCAACACGCTTCCACTACACATAAGGGACATAACTGGCCGACCCCTCACAGTGTTCAAGAGAGAACTATCAACATCAGAGGCCCGAGACTGTTCAACACGCTTCCACTACACATAAGGGACATAACTGGCCGACCCCTCACAGTGTTCAAGAGAGAACTATCAACATCAGAGGCCCGAGACTGTTCAACACGCTTCCACTACACATAACTGGCCGACCCCTCACAGTGTTCAAGAGAGAACTATCAACATCAGAGGCCCGAGACTGTTCAACACGCTTCCACTACACATAACTGGCCGACCCCTCACAGTGTTCAAGAGAGAACTATCAACATCAGAGGCCCGAGACTGTTCAACACGCTTCCACTACACATAACTGGCCGACCCCTCACAGTGTTCAAGAGAGAACTATCAACATCAGAGGCCCGAGACTGTTCAACACGCTTCCACTACACATAACTGGCCGACCCCTCACAGTGTTCAAGAGAGAACTATCAACATCAGAGGCCCGAGACTGTTCAACACGCTTCCACTACACATAACTGGCCGACCCCTCACAGTGTTCAAGAGAGAACTATCAACATCAGAGGCCCGAGACTGTTCAACACGCTTCCACTACACATAACTGGCCGACCCCTCACAGTGTTCAAGAGAGAACTATCAACATCAGAGGCCCGAGACTGTTCAACACGCTTCCACTACACATAACTGGCCGACCCCTCACAGTGTTCAAGAGAGAACTATCAACATCAGAGGCCCGAGACTGTTCAACACGCTTCCACTACACATAACTGGCCGACCCCTCACAGTGTTCAAGAGAGAACTATCAACATCAGAGGCCCGAGACTGTTCAACACGCTTCCACTACACATAAGGGACATAACTGGCCGACCCCTCACAGTGTTCAAGAGAGAACTATCAACATCAGAGGCCCGAGACTGTTCAACACGCTTCCACTACACATAACTGGCCGACCCCTCACAGTGTTCAAGAGAGAACTATCAACATCAGAGGCCCGAGACTGTTCAACACGCTTCCACTACACATAAGGGACATAACTGGCCGACCCCTCACAGTGTTCAAGAGAGAACTATCAACATCAGAGGCCCGAGACTGTTCAACACGCTTCCACTACACATAACTGGCCGACCCCTCACAGTGTTCAAGAGAGAACTATCAACATCAGAGGCCCGAGACTGTTCAACACGCTTCCACTACACATAAGGGACATAACTGGCCGACCCCTCACAGTGTTCAAGAGAGAACTATCAACATCAGAGGCCCGAGACTGTTCAACACGCTTCCACTACACATAAGGGACATAACTGGCCGACCCCTCACAGTGTTCAAGAGAGAACTATCAACATCAGAGGCCCAAGACTGTTCAACACGCTTCCACTACACATAACTGGCCGACCCCTCACAGTGTTCAAGAGAGAACTATCAACATCAGAGGCCCGAGACTGTTCAACACGCTTCCACTACACATAACTGGCCGACCCCTCACAGTGTTCAAGAGAGAACTATCAACATCAGAGGCCCGAGACTGTTCAACACGCTTCCACTACACATAACTGGCCGACCCCTCACAGTGTTCAAGAGAGAACTATCAACATCAGAGGCCCGAGACTGTTCAACACGCTTCCACTACACATAAGGGACATAACTGGCCGACCCCTCACAGTGTTCAAGAGAGAACTATCAACATCAGAGGCCCGAGACTGTTCATCACGCTTCCACTACACATAAGGGACATAACTGGCCGACCCCTCACAGTGTTCAAGAGAGAACTATCAACATCAGAGGCCCGAGACTGTTCAACACGCTTCCACTACACATAACTGGCCGACCCCTCACAGTGTTCAAGAGAGAACTATCAACATCAGAGGCCCGAGACTGTTCAACACGCTTCCACTACACATAACTGGCCCACCCCTCACAGTGTTCAAGAGAGAACTATCAACATCAGAGGCCCGAGACTGTTCAACACGCTTCCACTACACATAAGGGACATAACTGGCCGACCCCTCACAGTGTTCAAGAGAGAACTATCAACATCAGAGGCCCGAGACTGTTCAACACGCTTCCACTACACATAAGGGACATAACTGGCCGACCCCTCACAGTGTTCAAGAGAGAACTATCAACATCAGAGGCCCGAGACTGTTCAACACGCTTCCACTACACATAAGGGACATAACTGGCCGACCCCTCACAGTGTTCAAGAGAGAACTATCAACATCAGAGGCCCGAGACTGTTCAACACGCTTCTACTACACATAACTGGCCGACCCCTCACAGTGTTCAAGAGAGAACTATCAACATCAGAGGCCCGAGACTGTTCAACACGCTTCCGCTACACATAACAGGCCCACCCCTCACAAGGACATTGACCCCCTCCCCACCGCAAGATAGCCGCAAGATAGCCGCAAGGTGGTATGTGAATCCTTCCACTGAACAACACCGTGATAAATCGGTTGAATCACCATAGGTTGCATTTCTTTTACCACGTCATGGTTGAGTTGGTTAGGAAATAAATGACCTTCTAAGAATCAGGTTTCAGATACCCTGCAGGAGCATAACAACTCATGCTTGCATTTTCACCAGCTACTTCATCTGTCAGGCTTCATGAACCCGAGTCTTAGTCTACGAGAGAGTGACAGACTGAGACAGAGGCATAGACAGAGAGACAGAGAGCCTCTACAGGGTGAAAGGGAACAGCTCTCAATTACAATGCATTACAGTACACCTAATTATCCGGCCTGCACCAGTCAGCAGACGTGGTCTGCTGACTAACCTGCTGTTATTCCTGCTGCTGCTGGTGCTGGTCTGCCTCTGCTGGTAGCAGATCACAGGCTGTTCAATAGTGGTTTGTCCACTCTAGTGCCCTGAGGGGCCGGTTAGCAGGCATTTCCGGTTCACATTCAGACCGGATGTCGGGCTTCTGTACCTGTTGGACACCTTGTGTCAGCTCTGTGAGGCTCTATAGTCCAGCAGGGGGCCTCTACAGCTCTGTGAGGCTCTATAGTCCAGCAGGGGGACTCTACAGCTGTTGGACACCTTGTGTCAGCTCTGTGAGGCTCTATAGTCCAGCCGGGGGACTCTACAGCTCTGTGAGGCTCTATAGTCCAGCAGGGGGACTCTACAGCTGTTGGACACCTTGTGTCAGCTCTACGAGGCTCTATAGTCCAGCAGGGGGACTCTACAGCTCTGTGAGGCTCTATAGTCCAGCAGGGGGACTCTACAAGTGTTGAACACCTTGTGTCAGCTCTGTGAGGCTCTATAGTCCAGCAGGGAGACTCTACAGCTCTGTGAGGCTCTATAGTCCAGCAGGGGGACTCTACAGGTGTTGGACACCTTGTGTCAGCTCTGTGAGGCTCTATAGTCCAGCAGGGGGACTCTACAGCTCTGTGAGGCTCTATAGTCCAGCAGGTTGACTCTACAGGTGATGGACACCTTGTGTCAGCTCTGTGAGGCTCTATAGTCCAGCAGGGGGACTCTACAGCTCTGTGAGGCTCTATAGTCCAGCAGGGGGCCTCTACAGCTCTGTGAGGCTCTATAGTCCAGCAGGGGGACTCTACAGCTCTGTGGGGCTCTATAGTCCAGCAGGGGGACTCTACAGCTCTGTGAGGCTCTATAGTCCAGCAGGGGACTCTACAGGTGTTGGACACCTTGTGTCAGCTCTGTGAGGCTCTATAGTCCAGCAGGGGGACTCTACAGCTCTGTGAGGCTCTATAGTCCAGCAGGGGGACTCTACAGGTGTTGAACACCTTGTGTCAGCTCTGTGAGGCTCTATAGTCCAGCAGGGGGACTCTACAGCTCTGTGCGGCTCAATAGTCCAGCAGGGGGACTCTACAGCTCTGTGAGGCTCTATAGTCCAGCAGGGGGACTCTACAGCTCTGTGAGGCTCTATAGTCCAGCAGGAGGACTCTACAAGTGTTGAACACCTTGTGTCAGCTCTACGAGGCTCTATAGTCCAGCAGGGGACTCTACAGCTCTGTGAGGCTCTATAGTCCAGCAGGGGGGCTCTACAGCTCTGTGAGGCTCTATAGTCCAGCAGGGGGACTCTACAGCTCTGTGAGGCTCTATAGTCCAGCAAGGGGGGCTCTACAGCTCTGTGAGGCTCTATAGTCCAGCAGGGGGACTCTACAGCTCTGTGAGGCTCTATAGTCCAGCAGGGGGACTCTACAGCTCTGTGAGGCTCTATAGTCCAGCAGGGGGACTCTACAGCTCTGTGAGGCTCTATAGTCCAGCAGGGGGACTCTACAGCTCTGTGAGGCTCTATAGTCCAGCAGGGGGACTCTACAGGTGTTGGACACCTAGTGTCAGCTCTGTGAGGCTCTATAGTCCAGCAAGGGGGGCTCTACAGCTCTGTGAGGCTCTATAGTCCAGCACGGGGACTCTACAAGTGTTGGACACCTTGTGTCAGCTCTGTGAGGCTCTATAGTCCAGCAAGGGGGGCTCTACAGCTCTGTGAGGCTCTATAGTCCAGCAGGGGGACTCTACAGCTCTGTGAGGCTCTATAGTCCAGCAGGGGNTTAGGACGAGAATTGAGCTGACAAAGTGGAAAAGATTATACACTTTTCAGAATTTAGCGCGCTCTCCCTCGCGCTGTTTTAATAAATGTAAACAAAGCCGCCAAAGATTGAGACAAGATGTACACTTTCGTAGTGCTTGCGTACTGCTTCGTGAATCTGCCCCAGTGCGTACTTGCTTGCGTAACTGCTTCGTAATCTGCCCCAGGTGCGTAAGTGCTTGCGTAACTGCTTCGTGAATCTGGCCCTAGGTGCGTCAGTGCTTGCGTAATTGCTTCGTGAATCTGTCCCTAGGTGCGTAAGTGCTTGCGTAACTGCTTCGTAAATCTGGCCCAGGTGCGTAAGTGCTTGCGTAACAGCTTCGTGAATCTGGCACCAGGTGCGTAAGTGCTTGCGTAACTGCTTCGTAAATCTGGCCCCAGGTGCGTAAGTGCTTGCGTAACTGCTTCGTAAATCTGGCCCCCAGTGCGTAAGTGCTTGCGTAACTGCTTCGTAAATCTGGCCCAGGGTGCGTAAGTGCTTGCGTAACTGCTTCGTAAATCTGGCCCCGGGAGCGTAAGTGCTTGCGTAACTGCTTCGTGAATCTGGCCCAGGTGCGTAAGTGCTTGCGTAACTGCTTCGTAAATCTGCCCCGGAGCGTAAGTGCTTGCGTAACTGCTTCGTAAATCTGGCCCGGGTGCGTAAGTGCTTGCGTAACTGCTTCGTAAATCTGGCCCCAGGTGCGTAAGTGCTTGCGTAACTGCTTCGTGAATCTGGCCCCCAGCAGCGTCAGTGCTTGCGTAACTGCTTCGTGAATCTGGCCCCCGGTGCGTAAGTGCTTGCGTAACTGCTTCGTGAATCTGGCCCCAGGTGCGTCAGTGCTTGCGTAACTGCTTCGTGAATCTGGCCCCAGGTGCGTAAGTGCTTGCGTAACTGCTTCGTGAATCTGGCCCCCAGGTGCGTCAGTGCTTGCGTAACTGCTTCGTAAATCTGGCCCCGGGTGCGTAAGTGCTTGCGTAACTGCTTCGTGAATCTGGCCCAGGGTGCGTAAGTGCTTGCGTAACTGCTTCGTGAATCTGGCCCCCGGTGCGTCAGTGCTTGCGTAACTGCTTCGTAAATCTGGCCCCAAGTGCGTAACTGCTTCGTGAATCTGGCCCCAGGTGCGTAAGTGCTTGCGTAACTTTTCCCGTAGCTAATTACAACAAGTTAATTACAAGTTGATTTCTAACTTCCCTGTGGCTCATTTGGGCACTCAAATGTGTCCAATTCCTCTCAGAATCTTGTATGTGGTGATCATGTCCCCCTAACTCTTCTGTCTTCCAGCGACGTGAGGTTTAATTCCCGTAGTCTCTCCTCGTAGCTCATACCTCTCAGCTCGGGCACTAGTCTGGTGGCAAACCATAGAACCTTTTACAGTTTAGTCTTGTCCTTGACTAGATAGGGACTCCATGCTGGGGCTGCATACTCCAGGATTGGTCTGACATATGTGGTATATAATGTTCTGAAAGATTCTGTGTGTGTGTGTGCGTGCGTGAGTGCGTGCGTGCGTGCGTTTGAAAGAAAGGTCATTGAATCGAATGATAAATTTAAGCTCATAAAACAGGAATGCTTTCACGTGTGAATTCATAAATGCATTCATTTCTTTAACAAGTTATTGGTTATTTTTGTATTGTGAAGAACAGCCTTCTTAGCTGTGTCTTAGCTGTGTCTTAGCTGTGTCTTAGCTGTGTCTTAGCTGTATCTTAGCTGTGTCTTAGCTTATCTTAGCTGTGTCTTAGCTTATTTTAGCTGTGTCTTAGCTTATCTTTGCTGTGTCTAGCTCATATCTTATCTGTGTCTTAGCTTATCTTAGCTGTGTCTTAGCTGTGTCTTAGCTTATCTTTGCTGTGTCTAGCTCATATCTTAGCTGTGTCTTAGCTTATCTTAGCTGTGTCTTAGCTGTGTCTTAGCTTATCTTTGCTGTGTCTAGCTCATATCTTAGCTGTGTCTTAGCTTATCTTAGCTGTGTCTTAGCTGTGTCTTAGCTTATCTTAGCTGTGTCTTAGCTGTATCTTAGCTGTGTCTAGCTCATATCTTAGCTGTGTCTTAGCTTATATCTTAGCTGTGTCTTAGCTGTGTCTTAGCTGTGTCTTAGCTGTGTCTTAGCTTATATCTTAGCTGTGTCTTAGATGTGTCTTAGCTGTGTCTAGCTCATATCTTAGCTGTGTCTTAGCTGTGTCTAGCTCATATCTTAGCTGTGTCTTAGCTGTGTCTAGCTCATATCTTAGCTGTGTCTTAGCTGTGTCTAGCTCATATCTTAGCTGTATCTTAGCTTATCTTAGCTGTGTCTTAGCTGTGTCTTAGCTGTGTCTTAGCTTATCTTTGCTGTGTCTAGCTCATATCTTAGCTGTGTCTTAGCTTATCTTAGCTGTGTCTTAGCTTATCTTAGCTGTGTCTTAGCTTATTTTAGCTGTGTCTTAGCTTATTTTAGCTGTGTCTTAGCTTATCTTAGCTGTGTCTAGCTCATATCTTAGCTGTGTCTTAGCTTATCTTAGCTGTGTCTTAGCTTATCTTAGCTGTGTCTAGCTCATTTCTTAGCTGTGTCTTAGCTTATCTTAGCTGTGTCTTAGCTTATTTTAGCTGTGTCTTAGCTTATCTTAGCTGTGTCTTAGCTTATATCTTAGCTTATATCTTAGCTGTGTCTTAGCTTATATCATAGCTGTATCTTAGCTTATCTTAGCTGTGTCTTAGCTTATCTTAGCTGTGTCTTAGCTTATATCTTAGCTGTGTCTTAGCTTATTTTAGCTGTGTCTAGCTCATATCTTAGCTGTGTCTTAGCTTATCTTAGCTGTGTCTTAGCTTATCTTAGCTGTGTCTAGCTCATTTCTTAGCTGTGTCTTAGCTTATCTTAGCTGTGTCTTAGCTTATTTTAGCTGTGTCTTAGCTTATCTTAGCTGTGTCTTAGCTTATATCTTAGCTTATATCTTAGCTGTGTCTTAGCTTATATCATAGCTGTATCTTAGCTTATCTTAGCTGTGTCTTAGCTTATCTTAGCTGTGTCTTAGCTTATATCTTAGCTGTGTCTTAGCTTATTTTAGCTGTGTCTTAGCTTATCTTAGCAGTGTCTAGCTCATTTCTTAGTTGTGTCTTAGCTTATCTTAGCTGTGTCTTAGCTTATTGTAGCTGTGTCTTAGCTTATCTTAGCTGTGTCTAGCTCATATCTTAGCTGTGTCTTAGCTTATCTTAGCTGTGTCTTAGCTTATCTTAGCTGTGTCTTAGCTGTATCTTAGCTGTGTCTTAGCTGTGTCTTAGCTGTGTCTTAGCTTATTTTAGCTGTGTCTTAGCTTATTTTAGCTGTGTCTTAGCTTATCTTAGCTGTGTCTAGCTCATATCTTAGCTGTGTCTTAGCTTATCTTAGCTGTGTCTAAGCTTATCTTAGCTGTGTCTTAGCTTATTTAGCTGTGTCTTAGCTTATCTTAGCTGTGTCTAGCTCATATCTTAGCTGTGTCTTAGCTTATCTTAGCTGTGTCTTAGCTTATCTTAGCTGTGTCTTAGCTTATCTTAGCTGTGTCTTAGCTTATATCTTAGCTTATATCTTAGCTGTGTCTTAGCTTATATCATAGCTGTGTCTTAGCTTATATCTTAGCTGTATCTTAGCTTATCTTAGCTGTGTCTTAGCTTATCTTAGCTGTGTCTTAGCTTATATCTTAGCTGTGTCTTAGCTTATATCTTAGCTGTATCTTAGCTTATCTTAGCTGTGTCTTAGCTTATCTTAGCTGTGTCTTAGCTTATATCATAGCTGTGTTTTAGCTTATATCTTAGCTGTGTCTTAGCTTATCTTAGCTGTGTCTTAGCTTATCTTAGCTGTGTCTTAGCTTATATCTTAGCTTATATCTTAGCTGTGTCTTAGCTTATATCATAGCTGTGTCTTAGCTTATATCTTAGCTGTATCTTAGCTTATCTTAGCTGTGTCTTAGCTTATCTTAGCTGTGTCTTAGCTTATATCTTAGCTTATATCTTAGCTGTGTCTTCGCTTATATCATAGCTGTGTCTTAGCTTATATCTTAGCTGTGTCTTAGCTTATATCATAGTTGTGTCTTAGCTTATATCTTAGCTGCATCTTAGCTGTGTCTTAGCTTATATCTTAGCTGTGTCTTAGCTTATATCATAGCTGTGTCTTAGCTTATATCTTAGCTTAATCTTAGCTGTGTCTAAGCTTATATCATAGCTGTGTCTTAGCTTATATCTTAGCTGTATCTTAGCTTATCTTAGCTTTGTCTTAGCTTATCTTACCTGTGTCTTAGCTTATATCATAGCTGTGTCTTAGCTTATATCTTAGCTGTATCTTAGCTTATCTTAGCTGTGTCTAGCTCATATCTTAGCTGTGTCTTAGCTGTGTCTTAGCTTATATCTTAGCTGTGTCTTAGCTTATATCTTAGCTTATATCTTAGCTGTATCTTAGCTTATCTTAGCTGTGTCTTAGCTTATCTTAGCTGTGTCTAGCTTATATCTTAGCTGTGTCTTAGCTTATATCTTTCCTGTGTCTTAGCTTATCTTAGCTGTGTCTAGCTTATATCTTAGCTGTGTCTTAGCTTATCTTAGCTGTGTCTTAGCTTATATCTTAGCTGTGTCTAGCTTATATCTTAGCTGTGTCTTAGCTTTTCTTAGCTGTGTCTTAGCTTATATCTTAGCTGTGTCTTAGCTTATATCTTAGCTGTGTCTTAGCTTATATCTTATCTTATTCTTAGCTGTGTCTTAGCTTATCTTAGCTGTGTCTAGCTTATATCTTAGCTGTGTCTTAGCTTATATCTTAGCTGTGTCTTAGCTTATATCTTAGCTGTGTCTTAGCTTATATCTTAGCTTATATCTTAGCTGTGTCTTAGCTTATCTTAGCTGTGTCTAGCTTATATCTTAGCTGTGTCTTAGCTTATATCTTAGCTGTGTCTTAGCTTATATCTTAGCTTATATCTTAGCTGTGTCTTAGCTTATCTTTGCTGTGTCTAGCTTATATCTTAGCTGTGTCTTAGCTTATGTCTTAGCTGTGTCTTAGCTTATCTTAGCTGTGTCTTAGCTTATATCTTAGCTGTGTCTTAGCTTATATCTTAGCTGTGTCTTAGCTTATGTCTTAGCTGTGTCTTAGCTTATCTTAGCTGTGTCTTAGCTTATCTTAGCTGTGTCTTAGCTTATATCTTAGCTGTGTCTTAGCTTATCTTAGCTGTGACTAGCTTATATCTTAGCTGTGTCTTAGCTTATATCTTAGCTGTGTCTTAGCTTATCTTAGCTGTGTCTTAGCTTATATCTTAGCTGTGTCTTAGCTTATATCTTAGCTGTGTCTTAGCTTATATCTTAGCTGTGTCTTAGCTTATATCTTAGCTGTGTCTTAGCTTATCTTAGCTGTGTCTTAGCTTATATCTTAGCTGTGTCTTAGCTTATATCTTAGCTGTGTCTTAGCTTATTTTAGCTGTGTCTTAGCTTATCTTAGCTGTGTCTTAGCTGTGTCTTAGCTGTGTCTTAGCTTATATCTTAGCTGTGTCTTAGCTTATATCTTAGCTGTGTCTTAGCTTATATCTTAGCTGTGTCTTAGCTTAGCTGTGTCTTAGCTTATATCTTAGCTGTGTCTTAGCTTAGCTTAGCTGTGTCTTAGCTGCGATTACCTTGTAGTGATTACCTTGTAGTGATTACCTTGTAGTGATTACCTTGTAGTGATTTCCTTGTAGTGATTACCTTGTAGTGATTACCTTGTAGTGATTACCTTGTAGTGATTACCTTGTAGTGATTACCTTGTAGTGATTACCTTGTAGTGATTACCTTGTAGTGATTACCTTGTAGTGATTACCTTGTAGTAATTACCTTGTGTGATTACCTTGTAGTGATTACCTTGTAGTGATTACCTTGTAGTGATTACCTTGTAGTGATTACCTTGTAGTAATTACCTTGTGTGATTACCTTGTAGTGATTACCTTGTAGTAATTACCTTGTGTGATTACCTTGTAGTGATTACCTTGTAGTAATTACCTTGTGTGATTACCTTGTAGTGATTACCTTGTAGTAATTACCTTGTGTGATTACCTTGTAGTGATTAGTGCTTGAGCGTGACGGTAGAATTGATCCCTGGGGTGATTAGAGGGTCGGTGGTGGTGGTAGTAGTGGTGGTGGTAGTGGTAGTGGTAGTGGTGGTGGTGGTGGTAGTGGTAGTGGTGGTGGTAGCGTTAACCAGTCACAACCGGCCAATCAGGCCAACACGTGGCCGGCCAAGCACCTGGAATGTCGTCAGGGTCACGGGTTAACTACTTCAAGTTAACTACTGGCTCGAGGCTAGGTCTTAGACTCCTCCTCTTAGGCAAGATGCTAGAATTCCCACAGGCTTGAAGGGTGTTCGCTCCAAGAGGTTAAATGAAGGGTGTTCGTTCCAAGGGGTTAAATGAAGGGTGTTCGTTCCAAGAGGTTAAATGAAGGGTGTTCGTTCCAAGGGGTTAAATGAAGGGTGTTCGTTCCAAGGGGTTAAATGAAGGGTGTTCGTTCGAAGCAGTTAAACGAAGGCTATTCGTTCGAAGCAGTTAAACGAAGGCTATTGGTTCGAAGCAGTTAAACGAAGGCTATTCGTTCGAAGCAGTTAAACGAAGGCTATTCGTTCGAAGCAGTTAAACGAAGGCTATTCGTTCGAAGCAGTTAAATGAAGGCTATTCGTTCGAAGCAGATAAACGAAGGCTATTCGTTCGAAGCAGTTAAACGAAGGCTATTCGTTTGAAGCAGTTAAACGAAGGCTATTCGTTCGAAGCAGTTAAACGAAGGCTATTCGTTCGAAGCAGTTAAACGAAGGCTATTCGTTCGAAGCAGTTAAACGAAGGCTATTCGTTCGAAGCAGTTAAACGAAGGCTATTCGTTCGAAGCAGTTAAACGAAGGCTATTCGTTCGAAGCAGTTAAACGAAGGCTATTCGTTCGAAGCAGTTAAACGAAGGCTATTCGTTCGAAGCAGTTAAACGAAGGCTATTCGTTCGAAGCAGTTAAACGAAGGCTATTCGTTCGAAGCACCAAGAACGAATGGTATTGCTTTATCGCACAAAAACAAGAAAGCTATTAGTTTAAAACACAAGAAAAAGCATTTTTCTCTAACATCCGCGTGCAGCATTGACTGAAAAACTCGCTTGGCGACCTGCTTGTCGATTCCTGCTCCATATCCTGGGTCGATATCTCTACCAGGTAAAGGCTATAGGCATGGTAAGCCTTCCTGTAGGATGATGACCCCTCACAGTGTTCAAGAGAGAACTATCAACATCAGAGGCCCGAGACTGTTCAACACGCTTCCACTACACATAACTGGCCGACCCCTCACAGTGTTCAAGAGAGAACTATCAACATCAGAGGCCCGAGACTGTTCAACACGCTTCCACTACACATAACTGGCCGACCCCTCACAGTGTTCAAGAGAGAACTATCAACATCAGAGGCCCGAGACTGTTCAACACGCTTCCACTACACATAACTGGCCGACCCCTCACAGTGTTCAAGAGAGAACTATCAACATCAGAGGCCCGAGACTGTTCAACACGCTTCCACTACACATAACTGGCCGACCCCTCACAGTGTTCAAGAGAGAACTATCAACATCAGAGGCCCGAGACTGTTCAACACGCTTCCACTACACATAACTGGCCGACCCCTCACAGTGTTCAAGAGAGAACTATCAACATCAGAGGCCCGAGACTGTTCAACACACTTCCACTACACATAACTGGCCGACCCCTCACAGTGTTCAAGAGAGAACTATCAACATCAGAGGCCCGAGACTGTTCAACACGCTTCCACTACACATAACTAGCCGACCCCTCACAGTGTTCAAGAGAGAACTATCAACATCAGAGGCCCGAGACTGTTCAACACGCTTCCACTACACATAACTGACCGACCCCTCACAGTGTTCAAGAGAGAACTATCAACATCAGAGGCCCGAGACTGTTCAACACGCTTCCACTACACATAACTGGCCGACCCCTCACAGTGTTCAAGAGAGAACTATCAACATCAGAGGCCCGAGACTGTTCAACACGCTTCCACTACACATAACTGGCCACCCCTCACAGTGTTCAAGAGAGAACTATCAACATCAGAGGCCCGAGACTGTTCAACACGCTTCCACTACACATAAGGGACATAACTGGCCGACCCCTCACAGTGTTCAAGAGAGAACTATCAACATCAGAGGCCCGAGACTGTTCAACACGCTTCCACTACACATAACTGGCCGACCCCTCACAGTGTTCAAGAGAGAACTATCAACATCAGAGGCCCGAGACTGTTCAACACGCTTCCACTACACATAAGGGACATAACTGGCCGACCCCTCACAGTGTTCAAGAGAGAACTATCAACATCAGAGGCCCGAGACTGTTCAACACGCTTCCACTACACATAACTGGCCGACCCCTCACAGTGTTCAAGAGAGAACTATCAACATCAGAGGCCCGAGACTGTTCAACACGCTTCCACTACACATAAGGGACATAACTGGCCGACCCCTCACAGTGTTCAAGAGAGAACTATCAACATCAGAGGCCCGAGACTGTTCAACACGCTTCCACTACACATAACTGGCCGACCCCTCACAGTGTTCAAGAGAGAACTATCAACATCAGAGGCCCGAGACTGTTCAACACGCTTCCACTACACATAACTGGCCCACCCCTCACAGTGTTCAAGAGAGAACTATCAACATCAGAGGCCCGAGACTGTTCAACACGCTTCCACTACACATAAGGGACATAACTGGCCGACCCCTCACAGTGTTCAAGAGAGAACTATCAACATCAGAGGCCCGAGACTGTTCAACACGCTTCCACTACACATAAGGGACATAACTGGCCGACCCCTCACAGTGTTCAAGAGAGAACTATCAACATCAGAGGCCGAGACTGTTCAACACGCTTCCACTACACATAACTGGCCGACCCCTCACAGTGTTCAAGAGAAACTATCAACATCAGAGGCCCGAGACTGTTCAACACGCTTCCACTACACATAAGGGACATAACTGGCCGACCCCTCACAGTGTTCAAGAGAGAACTATCAACATCAGAGGCCCGAGACTGTTCAACACGCTTCCACTACACATAAGGGACATAACTGGCCGACCCTCACAGTGTTCAAGAGAGAACTATCAACATCAGAGGCCCGAGACTGTTCAACACGCTTCCACTACACATAACTGGCCGACCCCCACAGTGTTCAAGAGAGAACTATCAACATCAGAGGCCCGAGACTGTTCAACACGCTTCCACTACATAAGGGACATACTGGCCGACCCCTCACAGTGTTCAAGAGAGAACTATCAACATCAGAGGCCCGAGACTGTCAACACGCTTCCACTACACATAACTGGCCGACCCCTCACAGTGTTCAAGAGAGAACTATCAACATCAGAGGCCCGAGACTGTTCAACACGCTTCCACTACACATAAGGGACATAACTGGCCGACCCCTCACAGTGTTCAAGAGAGAACTATCAACATCAGAGGCCCGAGACTGTTCAACACGCTTCCACTACACATAAGGGACATAACTGGCCGACCCCTCACAGTGTTCAAGAGAGAACTATCAACATCAGAGGCCCGAGACTGTTCAACACGCTTCCAATACACATAACTGGCCGACCCTCACAGTGTTCAAGAGAGAACTATCAACATCAGAGGCCCGAGACTGTTCAACACGCTTCCCACTACACATAACTGCCGACCCTCACAGTGTTCAAGAGAGAACTATCAACATCAGAGGCCCGAGACTGTTCAACACGCTTCACTACACATAAGGGACA
>WNGS01004170.1:25447-33104 GCA_020271785.1 Procambarus virginalis
CAGGTCAATATGGAGGAGAAGCTGTTACCCATGCAGCAGGTCAATATGGAGGAGAAGCTGTTACCCATGCAGCAGGTCAATATGGAGGAGAAGCTGTTACCCATGCAGCAGGTCTATATGGTGGAGAAGCTGTTACCCATGCAGCAGGTCAATATGGAGGAGAAGCTGTTACCCATGCAGCAGGTCTATATGGAGGAGAAGCTGTTACCCATGCAGCAGGTCAATATGGAGGGAGAAGCTGTTACCCATGCAGCAGGTCAATATGGAGGAGAAGCTGTTACCCATGCAGCAGGTCAATATGGAGGGAGAAGCTGTTACCCATGCAGCAGGTCAATATGGAGGAGAAGCTGTTACCCATGCAGCAGGTCAATATGGAGGAGAAGCTGTTACCCATGCAGCAGGTCAATATGGAGGAGAAGCTGTTACCCATGCAGCAGGTCAATATGGAGGAGAAGCTGTTACCCATGCAGCAGGTCAATATGGAGGAGAAGCTGTTACCCATGCAGCAGGTCTATATGGTGGAGAAGCTGTTACCCATGCAGCAGGTCTATATGGGGGAGAAGCTGTTACCCATGCAGCAGGTCAATATGGAGGAGAAGCTGTTACCCATGCAGCAGGTCAATATGGAGGAGAAGCTGTTACCCATGCAGCAGGTCAATATGGTGGAGAAGCTGTTACCCATGCAGCAGGTCAATATGGTGGAGAAGCTGTTACCCATGCAGCAGGTCAATATGGAGGAGAAGCTGTTACCCATGCAGCAGGTCAATATGGTGGAGAAGCTGTTACCCATGCAGCAGGTCAATATGGAGGAGAAGCTGTTACCCATGCAGCAGGTCAATATGGAGGAGAAGCTGTTACCCATGCAGCAGGTCAATATGGAGGAGAAGCTGTTACCCATGCAGCAGGTCAATATGGAGGAGAAGCTGTTACCCATGCAGCAGGTCTATATGGAGAAGCTGTTACCCATGCAGCAGGTCAATATGGGGGAGAAGCTGTTACCCATGCAGCAGGTCAATATGGGGGAGAAGCTGTTACCCATGCAGCAGGTCAATATGGTGGAGAAGCTGTTACCCATGCAGCAGGTCAATATGGTGGAGAAGCTGTTACCCATGCAGCACCTCCGCACTAAAAAACCTCGCTAATTTAACCATTAAATCCCCGATATACCGTCTAAACCTACGTGAGAGCCAGTCGTATATTTACCAATCAATATACCCCGGCGAGATATACCATACTGCTGGAGTATATCCGGCTCAAGAGCACATATAATTGGTATATCATACTATACCAAGCAGTATACCAACACGACCTTTCAGGAACTTGTAATTGCTGTAAGCCACGCAATCGGTCGCCTTGGCAACCGTCAGGATGTGTATATGTGTACTCACCTAGTTGTACTCACCTAGTTGTGCTTGCGGGGGTTGAGCTCTGGCTCTTTGGTCCCGCCTCTCAACCGTCAATCAACAGGTGTACAGTTTCCTGAGCCTATTGGGCTCTATCATATCTACATTTGAAACTGTGTATGGAGTCAGCCTCCACCACATCGCTTCCTAATGCATTCCATTTGTCAACCACTCTGACACTAAAAAAGTTCTTTCTAATATCTCTGTGGCTCATTTGGGCACTCAGTTTCCACCTGTGTCCCCTAGTGCGTGTGCCCCTTGTGTTAAACAGCCTGTCTTTATCAACCCTGTCGATTCCCCTGAGAATCTTGAATGTGGTGATCATGTCCCCCCTAACTCTTCTGTCTTCCAACGAAGTGAGGTTTAATTCCTGCAGTCGCTCCTCGTAGCTCATACCTCTCAGCTCGGGTACTAGTCTGGTGGCAAACCTTTGAACCTTTTCCAGTTTAGTCTTATGCTTGACTAGATAGGGACTCCATGCTGGAGCCGCATACTCCAGGATTGGTCTGACATATGTGGTATATAATGTTCTGAAAGATTCCTTACACAAGTTTCTAAAGGCCGTTCTTATGTTAGCCAACCTGGCATATGCTGCTGATGTTATCCTCTTGATATGAGCTTCAGGGGACAGGTCTGGCGTGATATCAACCCCCAGGTCTTTCTCTCTCTCTGACTCTTGAAGTATTTCATCTCCCAAATGATACCTTGTATCTGGTCTCCTGCTTCCTACCCCTATCTTCATTACATTACATTTGCTTGGGTTAAACTCTAACAGCCATTTGTTCGACCATTCCTGCAGCTTGTCCAGGTCTTCTTGAAGTCTCAAGCTGTCCTCCTCTGTCTTAATCCTTCTCATAATTTTGGCGTCGTCAGCAAACATTGAGAGGAATGAGTCTATACCCTCTGGGAGATCATTTACATATATCAGAAACAGGATAG
The DNA here is from genome assembly GCA_020271785.1 of Procambarus virginalis. Lineage (NCBI taxonomy): Eukaryota > Metazoa > Arthropoda > Malacostraca > Decapoda > Cambaridae > Procambarus > Procambarus virginalis. The sequence continues at coordinate 27,790 of WNGS01004170.1, forward strand.
GTCCGAGTATAGAGCCCTGTGGGACTCCACTGGTGACTTCACGCCAGTCTGAGGTCTCACCCCTCACTGTAACTCTCTGTTTCCTATTGCTTAGGTACTCCCTTATCCACTGGAGCGCCCTACCTGTTACTCCTGCCTGTTCCTCCAGCTTATGCATCAACCTTTTATGTGTGTTCTGATGTGTAGGTATACATGGCAGGTATACATATTAAGGCCTGGGTTACATAGGGGGATTGTTTCTAACGAGGTATTCAGTTAATACAGCTGAATTACTGCTTAGGATATTGACTGATTCACGAAGCAGTTACGCAAGCACTTACACGCACCCGGGGCCAGATTCACAAAGCAGTTACGCAAGCACTTACGAACGTGTCCATCTTTCCTCAATCATTGACGCCTTTGGTTACATTTATTAAACAGTTTACAAGCATGAAAACTTGCAGTGCTCTCTTTCTTGTTTTCATCATGTCGGCGGGTGGAGATCGTTGCTGTTTTTTATATTATATGCATATAGGCCTCTTGGGAATTCTATTGCGAACACATTGATACCAAAATGAAAGATCTAGGTTAGGTTAGGTTAGGTTAGTTAGGTTAGGTTAGGTTAGGTTAGGAAGCCGCCACTGTCGGCGGGTGGAGATCGCTGCTGTTTTTTATATTATATGCATATAGGCCTGTTGGGAATTCTATCTCGAACACATTGATACCAAAATGAAAGATCTAGGACGAGAATTCAGTTGACAAAACTGAAAAGAGTGTAAACATTTTATCACTCTTGCGCGCTCCAGGAGAACTTTCTCTCACTTTCTCTGTTAGTTACGGATGATAAGCCGGGACTTTGGAGTTTATACATGCATTTAGTCCTGTAGAGAATTCTATTGCGAACACATTGATACCAAATTGAGTATCTTAGGACGAGAATTGAGCTGACAAAGTGGAAAAGATTATACACTTTTCAGAATTTAGCGCGCTCTCCCTCGCGCTATTTAATATATGTAAACAAAGCCGCCAAAGATTGAGACAAGATGTACAGGTTCGTAAGTGCTTGCGTAACTGCTTCGTAAATCTGGCCCAGGGTGCGTAAGTGCTTGCGTAACAGCTTCGTGAATCTGGCACCAGGTGCGTAAGTGCTTGCGTAACTGCTTCGTAAATCTGGCCCCCGGTGCGTAAGTGCTTGCGTAACTGCTTCGCAAATCTGGCCCCGGGTGCGTAAGTGCTTGCGTAACTGCTTCGCAAATCTGGCCCCCGGTGCGTAAGTGCTTGCGTAACTGCTTCGCAAATCTGGCCCCGGGTGCGTAAGTGCTTGCATACTGCTTCGTAAATCTGGCCCCAGGTGCGTATAAGTGCTTGCGTAACTGCTTCGTAAATCTGGCCCCCGGTGCGTAAGTGCTTGCGTAACTGCTTCGTAAATCTGGCCCAGGGTGCGTAAGTGCTTGCGTAGCTGCTTCGCAAATCTGGCCCCGGTGCGTAAGTGCTTGCATAACTGCTTCGTAAATCTGGCCCCAGGTGCGTATAAGTGCTTGCTTAACTGCTTCGTAAATCTGGCCCCCGGTGCGTAAGTGCTTGCATAACTGCTTCGTAAATCTGGCCCCAGGTGCGTATAAGTGCTTGCGTAACTGCTTCGTAAATCTGGCCCCCGGTGCGTAAGCGCTTGCATAACTGCTTCGTGAATCTGGCCATAGGTGCGTAAGTGCTTGCGTAACTGCTTCGTGAATCTGGCCCGGGCGCGTAAGTGCTTGCGTAACTGCTTCGTAAATCTGGCCCCAGGTGCGTAAGTGCTTGCGTAACTGCTTCGTGAATCTGGCCCCAAGTGCGTAACTGCTTCGTAAATCTGGCCCCAAGTGCGTAACTGCTTCGTAAATCTGCCCCAAGTGCGTAACTGCTTCGTGAATCTGGCCCAGGGCGCGTAAGTGCTTGCGTAACTTTTCCCGTAGCTAATTACAACAAGTTAATTACAAGTAGATTTCTAACTTCCCTGTGGCTCATTTGGGCACTCAAATGTGTCCAATTCCTCTCAGAATCTTGAATGTGATGATCATGTCCCCCCTAACTCTTCTGTCTTCCAGCGACGTGAGGTTTAATTCCCGTAGTCTCTCCTCGTAGCTCAGACCTCTCAGCTCGGGCACTACTCTGTGGCAAACCATAGAACCTTTTACAGTTTAGTCTTGTCCTTGACTAGATAGGGACTCCATGCTGGGGCTGCATACTCCAGGATTGGTCTGACATATGTGGTATATAATGTTCTGAAAGATTCTGTGCGTGCGTGCATGCGTACGTGCGTGCGTGCGTTTGAAAGAAAGGTCATTGACTCGAATGATAATTTAAGCTCATAAAACACGAATGCTTTCACGTGTGAATTCATAAATGCATTCATTTCTTTCACAAGTTATTGGTCATTTTTGTATTGTGAAGAACAGCCTTCTAAGCTGTGTCTTAGCTTATCTTAGCTGTGTCTTAGCTGTGTCTTAGCTGTGTCTTAGCTTATCTTTGCTGTGTCTAGCTCATATCTTAGCTGTGTCTTAGCTTATCTTAGCTGTGTCTTAGCTGTGTCTTAGCTTATCTTAGCTGTGTCTTAGCTGTATCTTAGCTGTGTCTAGCTCATTCTTAGCTGTATCTTAGCTATCTTAGCTTTTTAGCTGTGTCTTAGCTTATTTTAGCTGTGTCTTAGCTTATCTTAGCTGTGTCTAGCTCATATCTTAGCTGTGTCTTAGCTTATCTTAGCTGTGCCTTAGCTGTATCTTAGCTGTGTCTAGCTCATTTCTTAGCTGTGTCTTAGCTTATCTTAGCTGTGTCTTAGCTTATTTTAGCTGTGTCTTAGCTTATCTTAGCTGTGTCTAGCTCATATCTTAGCTGTGTCTTAGCTTATCTTAGCTGTGTCTTAGCTTATCTTAGCTGTGTCTTAGCTTATTATAGCTGTGTCTTAGCTTATCTTAGCTGTGTCTAGCTCATATCTTAGCTGTATCTTAGCTGTGTCTTAGCTTATCTTAGCTGTGTCTTAGCTTATCTTAGCTGTGTCTTAGCTTATATCTTAGCTTATATCTTAGCTGTGTCTTAGCTTATATCTTAGTTGTGTCTTAGCTTATATCTTAGCTGTATCTTAGCTTATCTTAGCTGTGTCTTAGCTTATATCTTAGTGTGTCTTAGCTTATATCTTAGCTGTATCTTAGCTTATCTTAGCTGTGTCTTAGCTTATCTTAGCTGTGTCTTAGCTTATATCATAGCTGTGTCTTAGCTTATATCTTAGCTGTGTCTTAGCTTATATCTTAGCTATATCTAGCTTATCTTAGCTGTGTCTTAGCTTATCTTAGCTGTGTCTTAGCTTATCTTAGCTGTGTCTTAGCTTATATCTTAGCTTATATCTTAGCTGTGTCTTAGCTTATATCTTAGTTGTGTCTTAGCTTATATCTTAGCTGTATCTTAGCTTATCTTAGCTGTGTCTTAGCTTATATCTTAGTTGTGTCTTAGCTTATATCTTAGCTGTATCTTAGCTTATCTTAGCTGTGTCTTAGCTTATCTTAGCTGTGTCTTAGCTTATATCATAGCTGTGTCTTAGCTTATATCTTAGCTGTGTCTTAGCTTATCTTAGCTGTGTCTTAGCTTATATCTTAGCTGTGTCTTAGCTTATATCTTAGCTTATATCTTAGCTGTATCTTAGCTTATATCATAGCTGTGTCTTAGCTTATCTTAGCTGTGTCTTAGCTTATATCTTAGCTGTGTCTTAGCTTATATCTTAGCTGTGTCTTAGCTTATCTTAGCTGTGTCTTAGCTTATATCTTAGCTGTGTCTTAGCTTATATCTTAGCTGTGTCTTAGCTTATATCTTAGCTGTGTCTTTGCTTATATCTTAGCTGTGTCTTAGCTTATATCTTAGCTTATATCTTAGCTGTGTCTTAGCTTATCTTAGCTGTGTCTAGCTTATATTTTAGCTGTGTCTTAGCTTATATCTTAGCTGTGTCTTAGCTTATATCTTAGCTTATATCTAGCTGTGTCTTAGCTTATCTTAGCTGTGTCTAGCTTATATCTTAGCTGTGTCTTAGCTTATATCTTAGCTGTGTCTTAGCTTATCTTAGCTGTGTCTTAGCTATATCTTAGCTGTGTCTTAGCTTATATCTTAGCTATATCTTAGCTGTGTCTAGTTTATCTTAGCTGTGTCTAGCTTATATCTTAGCTGTGTCTTAGCTTATATCTTAGCTGTGTCTTAGCTTATCTTAGCTGTGTCTTAGCTTATATCTTAGCTGTGTCTTAGCTTATATCTTAGCTGTGTCTTAGCTTATATCTTAGCTGTGTCTTAGCTTATATCTTAGCTGTGTCTTAGCTTATATTTAGCTTATATCTTAGCTTATATCTTAGCTGTGTCTTAGCTTATATCTTAGCTGTGTCTTAGCTTATATCTTAGCTGTGTCTTAGCTTATATCTTAGCTGTGTTAGCTTATATCTTAGCTGTGTCTTAGCTTATCTTAGCTGTGCCTTAGCTTATCTTAGCTGTGTCTTAGCTTATCTTAGCTGTGTCTTAGCTTATCTTAGCTTATATCTTAGCTTATATCTTAGCTGTGTCTTAGCTTATATCTTAGCTGTGTCTTAGCTTATCTTAGCTGTGTCTTAGCTATCTTAGCTGTGTCTTAGCTTAGCTGTGTCTTAGCTTATATTAGCTGTGTCTTAGCTTAGCTTGTCTTAGCTTATATCTTAGCTGTGTCTTAGCTTATATCTTAGCTGTGTCTTAGCTTATATCTTAGCTGTGTCTTAGCTTATATCTTAGCTGTGTCTTAGCTTATATCTTAGCTGTGTCTTAGCTTATATCTTAGCTGTGTCTTAACTTATATCTTAGCTGTATCTTAGCTTATCTTAGCTTATCTTAGCTGTGTCTTAGCTTATATCTTAGCTGTGTCTTAGCTGTGTCTTAGCTTATGTCTTAGCTGTGTCTTAGCTTATATCTTAGTTGTTCTTAGCTTATATCTTAGCTGTGTCTTAGCTTATATCTTAGTTGTCTTAGCTTATATCTTAGCTTATATCTTAGCTTATATCTAGCTTATATCTTAGCTGTGTCTTAGCTATATCTAGCTGTGTCTTAGCTTATCTTAGCTGTGTCTTAGCTTATATCTTAGCTGTGTCTTAGCTTATATCTAGCTGTGTCTTAGCTTATATCTTAGCTTATATCTTAGCTGTGTCTTAGCTTATATCTTAGCTGTGTCTTAGCTTATTCTTAGCTGTGTCTTAGCTTATATCTTAGCTGTGTCTTAGCTTATATCTTAGCTGTTCTTAGCTTATATCTTAGCTGTGTCTTAGCTTTCTTAGCTTATCTCAGCTTATCTTACTGTGTCT
>WNGS01004172.1:0-11865 GCA_020271785.1 Procambarus virginalis
CCACACTCCTCACTATCTCCTCCACTACCTCACTATCTCCTCCACACACCTCACTATCTCCTCCACACTCCTCACTATCTCCTCCACACACCTCACTATCTCCTCCACACACCCTCACGATCTCCTCCACACTCCTCACTATCCACCATCACCCCGAGGTGAGGTAGGTGTGGGGGTGGGGGAGGAGGTGTGGCAGGCAATAGGGTAGTTAAGGTGTAGGATTATGGAGCCTAATTGGCCGTCTGGAGAATTACCCAAGACTGGCTGGTTGTCCCTAGGTCACTAAAGTATACTTATTATACCACCCCACTGAAGTATACTTATTATACATCGCCCTGAAGTAACTTTTTATGCCCCATAGAGCCGTGTATAGCCCACTGGGCCTCTCAGACGACAAGGTATCCACCCAGGTATCCACCCAGGTATCTATCCAGGTATCCACCCAGGTATCCACCCAGGTATCCACCCAGGTATCCACCCAGGTATCCACCCAGGTATCCCAGGTATCCACCCAGATACCCACCCCTGGAATCCACCCAGGTATCCACGCAGGTATCCACCCAGGTATCCATCCAGGTATCCACCCAGGTTTCCACCCAGGTATCCACCCAGGCATCTATCCAAGTATCCATCCAGGTATCCATCCACGTATCCACCCAGGTACCCACTCAGGTATCCACCCAGGTATTCATCCAGGTATTCATCCAGGTATCCACCCAGGTACCCACTCAGGTATCCACCCAGGTATCCACTCAGGTATCCACCCAGGTATCCACCCAGGTATCCCAGGTATCCACCCAGGTATCCACCCAGGTATCCACCCAGGTATCCCAGGTATCCACCCAGGTATCCACCCAGGTATCCACCCAGGTATCCACCCAGGTATCCCAGGTATCCACCCAGGTATCCCAGGTATCCACCCAGGTATCCATCCAGGTATCCACCCAGGTATCCACCCAGGTATCCCAGGTATCCACCCAGGTATCCACCCAGGTATCCCAGGTATCCACCCAGGTATCCACCCAGGTATCCACCCAGGTATCCACCCAGGTATCCCAGGTATCCACCCAGATACCCACCCCTGGAATCCACCCAGGAAGCAGCCCGTAGCAGTTGTCTAACTTGCAGGTACCTATTTACTGCCAGGTCGAACAGATGCATCAGGGTGAAAGAAACTGCCCATTAGTTTACTGAGCATAGCTTGTTATACATAGTACACCCGAGCATGGCAATGGCAAAACTTTTACCACCTCCAGGAACAACATGATGCCATGTAAAGGTGTGGTCCACGTGGTCCAGGGGCCGCACTAGTGGTCCAGGGGCCGCACCAGTGGTCCAGGGGGCCGCACCAGTGGTCCAGGGGCCACACTAGTGGTCCGGGGGCCGCACCAGTGGTCCGGGGGGCCGCACCAGTGGTCCAGGGGCCGCACCAGTGGTCCAGGGGCCCCACTAGTGGTCCGGGGGCCGCACCAGTGGTCCGGGGGGCCGCACCAGTGGTCCAGGGGGCCGCACCAGTGGTCCAGGGGCCGCACTAGTGGTCCGGGGGCCGCACCAGTGGTCCGGGGGCCGCACTAGTGGTCCAGGGGCCGCACCAGTGGTCCAGGGGCCGCACTAGTGGTCCGGGGCCGCACTAGTGGTCCGGGGGCCGCACTAGTGGTCCAGGGGCCGCACTAGTGGTCCAGGGGCCGCACTAGTGGTCCGGGGCCGCACTAGTGGTCCAGGGGGCCGCACCAGTGGTCCAGGGGCCGCACTAGTGGTCCGGGGGCCGCACTAGTGGTCCAGGGCCGCACCAGTGGTCCAGGGGCCGCACCAGTGGTCCAGGGGCCGCACCAGTGGTCCGGGGGCCGCACCAGTGGTCCAGGGGCCGCACCAGTGGTCCAAGGGCCGCACTAGTGGTCCAGGGGACCGCACCAGTGGTCCACGGGACCGTCCTCATCACTCAATGGTCATTACCATAAATCTCTTAATTGGCCGCATCGCCAGAATCTTAATTACTCTGGGTGTCGTCGCGACGGTAGTGTACTTAGTGCTACAATATCAACGTCGTGTAGGTGTCGTGTAGCGGTGGTGTAGCGGTGGTGTAGCGGGGGTGTAGCGGTGGTGTAGCGGTGGTGTAGCGGTGGTGTAGCGGTGGTGTAGCGGGGTGTAGCGGTCGTGTAGCGGGGGTGTAGCGGTGGTGTAGCGGTGGTGTAGCGGGGGTGTAGCGGTGGTGTAGCGGGGGTGTAGCGGTGGTGTAGCGGGGGTGTAGCGGTGGTGTAGCGGGGGTGTAGCGGTCGTGTAGCGGGGGTGTAGCGGTGGTGTAGCGGTGGTGTAGCGGGGGTGTAGCGGTGGTGTAGCGGGGGTGTAGCGGTGGTGTAGCGGGGTGTAGCGGTCGTGTAGCGGGGGTGTAGCGGGGGTGTAGCGGTGGTGTAGCGGTCGTGTAGCAGGGGTGTAGCGGGGGTGTAGCGGTGGTGTAGCGGTGGTGTAGCGGGAGTGTAGCGTGGCGGTCGCGGAGGAGTCGGCAGAACAACTCATCACAGACAACGTCATAAGGGAACCATGTAATCGATATCTGCCATTCAATTTCCTGCTGCATAATTAATGAGATAAGGGAGTGAGGGGCCTGTAAATTATGACACCCACCATGGTACAGCGGGGTACACACGTCCCACGGTACACCCCCTGTCCCACGGTACATCCCTTGTCCCACGGTACACTCCCTGTCCCACGGTACAACCCCCTGTCCCACGGTACACTCCCTGTCCCACGGTACAACCCCTGTCCCACGGTACAACCCCCTGTCCCACGGTACACTCCCTGTCCCACGGTACACCCCCTGTCCCACGGTACAACCCCCTGTCCCACGGTACAACCCCTGTCCCACGGTACAACCCCCTGTCCCACGGTACAACCCCCTGTCCCACGGTACACTCCCTGTCCCACGGTACACCCCCTGTCCCACGGTACAACCCCCTGTCCCACGGTACACTCCCTGTCCCACGGTACACTCCCTGTCCCACGGTACACTCCCTGTCCCACGGTACAACCCCCTGTCCCACGGTACAACCCCCTGTCCCACGGTATATTTCCTGTCTCATTATTTTCGAAGTCTCACAAGACAGGAAAAAGTCCCTGAAGACAAAATTAACATAAATGTGACCTGAACCTTCACCAATCTGATCGTGTTGGTCGAGTGGATATGGTGCCTGTACAGCAGTTGCACAGTGCTCCTGGCAGTATGGGTTCGAGTCACTTCTGGGGTGTGAGTTTTCAGTTGCATATATGCCTGGGGACCATTCAGGCTTATTCGCATTTGTGTTCCTCACGTGTGCCCCCAAAGAATGAGGTGATTTGTTAAAATGCTATGCCCAAGATTACCATCAACCTTATATAACAAGATAACAAGATAATAATAACCTACTCGGAGAGCACCAAGACCGCCCTGGATGCTCCTGAAGAACTCTACAAACACCAAACGAAGCGCCTTGAAAAAAGACGACGTCATCTATGCCTTCGCGTGAACACTTGGGAACTGTCAGCCCCGACGATCACAATATATAGGCAAGACAACATCGATTTCTAAATGCATGGCAGTGCAATCGGCAAAAATAAATCTCATTCCACCATCAACAGCCAATTCAAACTCGGGAACATTCCACCATCTTCAAGACGAACACAGAATATATATATATATATATATATATATATATATATATATATATATATATATATATATATATATATATATACACAAGACTTTTAATTTCAAATTGCCACTTCGAGTTTGGCATACAATGTATTAGAGGAAGATTTCTATCTCGTCCAGTAACTTAATTACCATAAAAAAAAAACATTTTATAAATATACACAAACATGAATTGAAAATATTCCCAGTGGGAGGCGGCCATGTTCCTACAGCTCCTGAAGTTTATTTTATGTTCCCGTTTATTGGTCTCTCTCTCTCTCTCTCTCTCTCTCTCTCTCTCTCTCTCTCTCTCTCTCTCTCTCTCTCTCTCTCTCTCTCTCTCTCTCTCTCTCACTCTCCTGCGCCTTGCCTCCCTCCACCTTCTCCCTCATTTCCATCAATAGAGCAAGATGGACCAAGTCTGATGGAGTTTAATGAATACAAATTAATTATTTCTTGGTGGGCGGCTGGTTGGCCACGAGATGGTTAATTAGTGGTCAAAGAAAACGGGAACGTGGTGGGTTGGAGGGGAGACTGGAGCACTTTAGGTCCCGGGGAATTAATGTTGCAGCAATCTAGTCCTGGGAGGCTTGATCCCCGGGGCCTCGACGATAGAGCATTAGAGCCACGACTCTGTTGCAGTAGAGCCCCGGAGCCTACACCCTGGTGCAGTAGAGCCCGGAGCCTACACCTTGGTGCAGTAGAGCCCCAGAGCCTACACCCTGGTGGAGTAGAGCCCCAGAGCCTACACCCTGGTGCAGTAGAGCCCCAGAGCCTACACCCTGGTGCAGTAGAGCCCCAGAGCCTACACCCTGGTGCAGTAGAGCCCCGGAGTCTACACCCTAGTGCAGTAGAGCCCCAGAGCCTACACCCTGGTGTAGTAGAGCCCCAGAGCCTACACCCTGGTGCAGTAGAGCCCCAGAGCCTACACCCTGGTGCAGTAGAGCCCCAGAGCCTACACCCTGGTGCAGTAGAGCCCCGGAGTCTACACCCTGGTGCAGTAGAGCCCCAGAGTCTACACCCTGGTGCAGTAGAGCCCCGGAGCCTACACCCTGGTGCAGTAGAGCCCCAGAGCCTACACCCTGGTGCAGTAGAGCCCCGGAGTCTACACCCTGGTGCAGTAGAGCCCCAGAGTCTACACCCTGGTGCAGTAGAGCCCCGGAGCCTACACCCTGGTGCAGTAGAGCCCCAGAGCCTACACCCTGGTGCAGTAGAGCCCCGGAGTCTACACCCTGGTGCAGTAGAGCCCCAGAGTCTACACCCTGGTGCAGTAGAGCCCCAGAGCCTACACCCTGGTGCAGTAGAGCCCCGGAGTCTACACCCTGGTGCAGTAGAGCCCCAGAGTCTACACCCTGGTGCAGTAGAGCCCGGAGCCTACACCCTGGTGGAGTAGAGCCCCGGAGCCTACACCCTTGGGGGCTCCACGAGGAAAAACTTACACGCAAGCGTCGAAATTTGTAAAGCATATTAACATATAAACAAGATGGAACTTGATTTTTACCTTGAAATGCTGAGGATAAGTTGGTGTGTTGTTATGGGTAGGGAGTGTGGCCTCCCTCCCTCCCTCCCTCCCTCACTCACCTTCCTTCCTTGCTCCCTCCCTCACTCACTTATCCCACGCCCCCTCACTCCTTCCCTCCTTCCTTTCCCCCCCTTTCACTCCCTCACTCTCCTTCCCTCCCTATCTCATTCCTTCCTCTCTCTCTCTCTCTCTCTCTCTCTCTCTCTCTCTCTCTCTCTCTCTCTCTCTCTCTCTCTCTCTCTCTCTCCCCCCATATACAGTCAGTGTATTTACTGAAGGTCAGTATGCTACGAGAGCCACCACGTACACCTCGGTAAAAGCGAATGCAATTTTTCACTCGAAAAATCATACTTTCATATATGTGTGCGTGTGTGCGTGTGTGTGTGTGTGTGTGTGTGTGTGTGTGTGTGTGTGTGTGTGTGTGTGTGTGTGTGTGTGTGTGTGTGTGTGTGTGTGTGCGCGATTGTTTTTCACGTTGTTCCTTAGTGTGTGTGGGGGGGGGGGTGCCTATTCTATGGTCTGTTTTGCTGTTGTAATTAACACTGTACTTGTTTGGCTTGCCACAGTGTTAGGAAAGTGTGGCCAGAGGTACACAACGTCTCCAGCATGACCAAGGAAACAACACGTACAGTGAGCTGAGCCTAACTCACAAATTGCTAATTTATGATAGTATTTACCCAGGACTATTTTGACTCACCTTATTCCATCATACAAAATGCTATCGTCTGCCCCACACAGGCACCGTCTGTCCACACTGCCTCATCACCGCATATTTTCCCACCGGGCTCCTGAGCGTTCAGTTGGCACTGTATTAATCGTTACACTGCACATTACCCCACTACAGGTTGCTTGATCACAACCACCGTTGCGCTCATCTAAAACGACAATAACACTGCAACAAATTGTATTTTTACTTTTTCAGTATAACAGAAACAGTAAAATAACAGTAGCCAGTTCCTGGATACTGTTATTTTTCTGACTGCTTACGCCTCCAAATCATACAGAATGGCTGTTGTGTTCCTTAAGCTTTGCTGTGACCTTTGTCTCTGCTGTGACCTTTGTCTCACCTGAGTGAAGACGTCTTGATGGTACCTGAAGGCCGCCGACTTATGATACAATGTCGCAGCTCGGGGCCGAAGAGTCGCCAGCCTCCAGAGACCATCAGGTCGTCTCCCACTCACCTGTGTGAGGCAAAGGTCGAGAGAAATAATGACCATTATTATACACTTTGGGGCATAAGCAATTACAAAATATCGCTTAATACCCCAGGAAGGACAAAAATGTTTCGTTGTGCGATAGCACCGGCGTGCATGAGTGCGTGCGTGCGTTAATCTCCCATTTCTACGGAGGAGAGAGATGGGGGAGAAGGAGAAGGGGCCGTGACGGGGAAGGGTTGAGCCAAAGCCGTTCCCCCCCTCCCCACTCACATCTCCGTCTAACCTCAGCGGCGATAATTTGACGGCAATTTAGAAATGTGAATAATTTACCTGAATTTACCCCGAGCTCGAAGGGGCCCACCATACCTCACGTTTTCACCTATGGGTGAGAAAGTGTCTCCATTTTTCAATGCCACATTGTGGCTTGTTCAACACGAATCCATGGCACCTTGTGTGCGTTACATCTGACCCGTTTAAGAAATGGTCTCCATAAATATCCTCCAAACTATTCCCCCCAGAAACTTGTACAGTTGTATAGCCACCTTTCCATGCAGATGGAAAGGTGGACCAGTGCACCATAGTACAAAGGTACATTACACTGTTGCCAAAGGTTTGGTTGTCACATGCCAGTCTCTCCCACGTGTTGGGAGACCTTTGAGTGACTGGTGGTGGATTCTGACACCAAGGTTCATTTCTTCGTCTATCTGCTGCAAGGCGGTGAGGTTGAGAGTTGAGATGGTCACTATCACGCCCCCGTAGTGCAAGGTCTTGCATTTTTCGTATTAAAAAGGCATCTGCCAGTCATCCGAGCATTTGTGGGGTTCGCGAAGATCTCTTTGTGCAGCCACAAGATCATTTTCACTTCCTACTTAGCCACAGATTTTGGAGTCGTCTGCAAATTTGGTCACGTGGCGGGGTAATATTTTCGTCTATATCATTGATGTATATGACAAAGAGGGCTGATCGCCCCAAGATGGAGCCTTGCGGTACTCCAGTCATCACATTTATGCAATCAAGTTCATGTCTATTTAGGAAGACTCAATGCTTTCTTTGTTTTAATCATTGTTTTAATATATTCAAATTCTCTACCATTTATTCCACGTGCTTGTAATTTCCTTGCTAGACTTTCATTTGCTACCTTATCAAAAGCTTTAGTGAAGTTTTAGTACACGCTCTGGCAAGTCCCTTATCTCAATAGCTATCTTGAGGTTATCTTGAGATGATTTCGGAGCTTTTTAATGTCCCCGCGGCCCGGTCCTCGACCAGGCCTCCACCCCCAGGAAGCAGCCCGTGACAGCTGACTAACACCTAGGTACCTATTTTACTGCTAGGTAACAGGGCTGGTTACTGTTTCCAAATATATGACCAAGATTGTAAGGCAGGATTTATTTGCAACAAACCCAGGTTGCGTTTATTTTATATTAGAATATTGACGGCGAGATGGTGAATGATTCCCTACCTTAGGATTCTCTCAAAGAGCTTGCAGATATGAGAGGTTAGAATGATCATTCGGTAGCTTTTAAATGAGTTCTTTCTGCCTTTCTTGAGGATAGGGGTGACATTTGCATATTTCCAATTTAGGGAAACTATCCCTTGGTTCACAGATTTTCTGAAAATGAGTTTCAATGGAAGACACAGCTCCTCTACCAGTTCCTTTATGACTTTAGATTGAATTCCATCCAAAACTGGGGCTTTTGAATCTTTTAGTTTGACAATGCTTTTCCTGATTATTTTTCCACTCTATAAGAATATGCCTTAATTTACCCTGTCCCCCCGCTTTAAACATTTGCATGGGTATTGGTATGTTGTCTAACCTCTCTAGCGTGAGCACTCTAGGGGTGAACACTCTAGGGGTGAACACTCTAGGGGTGAGCACTCTAGGGTGAACACTCTAGGGGTGAACACTCTAGGGGTGAACACTCTAGGGGTGATCACTCTAGGGTGAACACTCTAGGGGTGAACACTCTAGGGGGTGAACACTAGGGTGAAGACTCTAGCGTGAACAAGTATTCAGAGTGTTAACTACCATTTTATCAATTATAACTTAGTTGGTCTGGTCATTTTTTTTTAGGAACGTACAGTCTCTCTTGTCTCGGTTTGACGTGATACATATAACCCATGTTGACCAGACCGCACACTAGAAGGTGAAGGGACGACGACGTTTCGGTCCGTCCTGGACCATTCTCAAGTCGATTGAGAATGGTCCAAGGACGGACCGAAACGTCGTCGTCCCTTCACCTTCTAGTGTGTGGTCTGGTCAACATACTTTAGCCACGTTATTGTGACTCATCGCCTGCATATAAACCCATCCTACTTAGATAGTTCTTCTTTGCAACTATGTGCACCATAGTACAAACTTTGATGTACTAAGCAAATAGTAGAATTTTGTACTATTCACTTTATAGTCTGAAGATATGAAGCTAAAAACCAAAACTTAAATATTCCCAGGCCTAATATAGCATACATATGTACTGTATTAGGCCTCGGATACCGTGTATTAGGCCTAAGAAGGTCAGGTTTGATTAGTTGAGTTTGTCTTTGTAACGTAAGTAGAAAATAGTTTTTCGCTTTGTGTAAATTCAGTAGTACCGATTTTTACTTTCAAATTCAATAGTACCGATTTTTACTTTCTAATTCAATAGTACCGATTTTACTTCTAATTCAATAGTACCGATTTTTACTTTCTAATTCAATAGTACCGATTTTTACTTTCTAATTCAATAGTACCGATTTTTACTTTCTAATTCAATAGTACCGATTTTTACTTTCTAACTACGTTGTACGTCGGTATTTACCCCAGACCAAGCACGACCCCCCTCCCCCCCATGACTAGCCCAACCTCCACTAGGTAAACCAACTAGTTTCTAGCTCAAATTTACAAAAACTCATAATTCTTAGTTCACAATGAATAAGAATTAACCGGGCGGAGCTCAACACGTTCAGGCCCGGGGCCACACAGGTAACTCCAACAGTCTCTACGGAAATGACCGTAATTATGGCCAATTATAGAAGCAGTTATACAATTAAAAACAACAGTCATTTTCCACGCGTGTTGGTAGACGCGAGACTGCCCAGCTCCAAGAGTTACTTCCAGACGGCGGGACTTCAACATTTACCACTAAAAATGCTGTTTTTTTTTGTATATATACCTTGTATGTTTATGGCTAGGGGTATTTACCGTATTTACATGTAAATACGGTTGTTAAATAGGGTAGTAATACGGTTGTTAGAGTAAACTCACTTATTAGTGTACTAATTATTAGGGCACTCACTTATTAGTAAACTCATTTAGTGCAGCAAGCTCACTTATAATATGCTTAGTGCAGCGAGCTTGCATATCGTGCGACACATTAAGTGTTATGAAACACTTAATGAGCAGAATTTTGCTTTCTGAAAATTATTTTTATTTGACCACTTTATGCTGAGATGGCCCTGTAAAATGGAATAATAATTGATATATATATTCGATCATGAAGAGTTGTGTGGTCCGAGAACAAGAGGTTTGTTGTTTCTACTACAGACGTGGCCACACATTTACAATGCTAAACAGCATATTATATATATATATATATATATATATATATATATATATATATATATATATATATATATATATATATATATATATATTATTCTGTCCTCCATGGACGGGGGTTGAGATCTGTTAAACATATAGTTCAGTGATTTATTGATCAACCAACCATGGAAGGTGATTGTAGTGCTTTTAAAATGCTAACCTAACCTAACCTAACCTAACCTACATACATAAACACACATTTACGTCTATCTTCCATAAAGCTTCGCTTAGCCTTTAACCGGTTTCTTTTAACTCAAACTTTCTATGGGGCTTCAGTGCCTGTTCTTAATTGATCCCACCCCGAGTCATTGGTAAGTTATTAAGAACTGTCAGTAATAGCCAATTTCACAGGAAAGGGGGTAAATAACACTACACAAAGTCATCATCACCAAGAGCACTTCTTAAATATATATATGCACATATGAACAGCACATAACACCACATGTGTCACTTTCACACAGGACACTATAAAAGAACGTCTGCGATCTTCTAACCGAGCGAGTTCACTGCTATTTTCTATTGTCCACCACTCAAGGTTGCCTCCCTGAGTCCGTCTTCTATGGTCCTCACGCCGGGGTACTCCGAGCATAAGAGAGGTCCCAGGACCGAGCCCCGGGGCACTCCGAGCATAAGAGAGGTCCCAGGACCGCACCTTGAGGCACTCCCAGCATAAGAGAGGTCCCAGGACCGAGCCGCGGGGCACTCCGAACATAAGAGAGGTCCCAGGACCGAGCCGCGGGGCACTCCGAACATAAGAGAGGTCCCAGGACCGCACCTTGAGGCACTCCCAGCATAAGAGAGGTCCCAGGACCGAGCCGCGGGGCACTCCGAACATAAGAGAGGTCCCAGGACCGAGCCGCGGGCACTCCGAGCATAAGAGAGGTCCCAGGACCGCACCTTGAGGCACTCCCAGCATAAGAGAGGTCCCAGGACCGAGCCCCCGGGGCACTCCACTTAAAAGGTCTCCCACTATGATTTAACTTCATACTAATGTATCTTCCAGATAACTAACTTGGCGTAGCTACCTCAACATGGCGCGCTGACGAGCGGGACCTTCGGGGCGCGGATGGAGGTGGTCCAGGCTGCCCCGTCCTCCCCGCTCTGAGATGCGCCACACAAGCTGGGAAAGATTGGAAGTCAGTTTGTCTAAAGCTAAAATTGAGAGAAAACGAAATCACGTTTGTGAATCCCTTAATTACTGTTCTATGTTGCTCAAGATGAAGACGAATGGTTTCTGTCATTAATGATTCAGGGGGGTAAGTCTCCTGTAACTGGCGGTAAGGTAATTGGATGATAGTTCGACGCAAGTGATAACCGCAAGCGAGCGCCGTCATTACCACAGGTGGAGGTAGGCTAGGAGGCGGGGCGGCACAGAACAGCCTCCAGGAAGAGGTGGGAGGCTGCCAGCCCAGACTCTAATATTTAATGCGTGTGGAACAAGTTGGAACTCGGGAGCAGTTTGTGGAGAATTAGCGAGCAGTTGGAGCCAGCTAAAGACCTGTCCCTGCTCACTTGATGATGATGAAACGAGAACAAAAAATACGCCTCGGGGCCGTGGCGGCGAATTCCACACCCACCCACTGACGACCTCCTCATTAGCAGGCCTCGAATTACTCAGATTGTCTGGGCCTCCTGCAAGATAATTGAGTGACGCGAATTGATCCAGTTTTGTTTGACAGTTGCGGCGGGTTAGCGGGGGATTTAGACCCGGCCAAACGGGTGAGAGGAACATCTAGGGAAGATAGTTCATTAACCCCGGTCCCAACACCTCGCTTCCATGGCCAGAGTTTTGTCACTTGTGCAGATGACGAAGGTGTTCAGCCCGTCGGAGTTTGGGTTGTTAAATGTGGAATTGCATAATATGTGGCTTGTGTTGAAGGTGAGCTTGTGGAATGTATAAGACAATGTTGTTAAGAGATGCCGGTCAGCTGCTCCAGCTTCCAGC
>WNGS01004174.1:6299-60227 GCA_020271785.1 Procambarus virginalis
CTTTGAAATTTTTACTCGACGTTTCTTTTGAATACATGCATGTTTTTATATGCCTACTATTTAAAGATGCCACACCTGTGACCAAGAAAAAAACATGCATTTTTTTTAAAACAGCGCCATCTGTTGCACTTAAGAGCAACATACGATATACAAGATATGTTATGATTCAATTTCAATGTTTCAGATTGCATTGATATATTGAATTTTCATAGATTTAATTTATTTTCATTTTGATTTAATTATTTTGTGTGACATTACATGGAATTGAGTTGTGTTGTTTACCATACCGTTCATTTCGTGGGTATAAACTTTGTTTATTTTTTTTTATATTTTTCATTCCGTTTTTTAACTGTTCTTCTTATTTTTCAGTGCAATTGGTGGTGAAATTGGTCTGTGTCGATTGATCGGCGTTTGAATTGAAATATTTCGTCGTCAGTATTTTTTGTTTTGAAAACAAGAAAATGGACAACACGTTTATTTCACAGCTGCAAATGTGCAACAAACAGCCATGAATCCACCGGCAACAGCGTTAACTGCTTTCTTCCACGTGTCAAAATGACGTGTTTGCTAAACATTGCTGTATCGGAAGTGCCTACGTATTACACATGGAATGCCAGTAGAAAATCATTTGAATGACGTAAACAGGGAAGCGAGTCGACGGACAACTTGGCATATTAAACAACTACAATAGGCAGACTGTACAGTGCATCCAATCAAGATGAATGTTTCTTCTTCGCAAGCTGTTGCTTTTTTTTTTGGCAGGGATATTCCTGCGCGGGCCTAAGCCTCTGGCTGGCCCATTAGGTGTTGCTTGTTTCTGTTTTACTTGGGCGGAGAATGAATATTTATACTCGTATGGTCGCTTCAGTAAGATTTTGCCATATGTGTTTAACAACTTCTTCTGCTCTGTTGAATCGAAGTTGAAATCTTAATGGGTTTGTAACTGTGCACTGTGTGAGATAATGTTCCAGAGGTCTGACGGGCATTTCTCCACAGTGTTGACATTTCCTCTCATCTTCCGGAACCTGTAAGCCTATTTCCCATGCACATGGGTCCATCCAAGCCTGATGCGATGTAAGTGTACTTCTGTTGCTCTACTGCTCCCTTTCAAGAACATAAGTGGTTCGTAGTTGGTTGAATTCCTATACCAACCCGCAGATCCTGATGTTGCAACTGCTGTGTTGTGGTCACTGTACAACTTTTGCATTGCTCTGTTTCTAATTACTTTCTTAATCTGTGATAGACTCTGTGGTATGCAAATGTCTACAGTTCTTCTCTTAGTTGCAAATTTTGCAGCTTCGTCTGCAATGTCATTTCCTATGATTCCCACATGACTTGGCACCCAGTTGAGAAGGACCCGTCGGCCTTGTCGTTTGAGTGTTTGCATTAATGATATGACATTTGTGATCAGATGTATGTTATCACATATGCGTTCTTGTTGCAAGGTTTCAATGGCGGTTCTCGAATCTGTATGTATGATAACATGTTGTCGGTGTTGAGCAAGAGCATGTTCCAAAGCTTTTGAATGGCTAGCATCTCTGTCTGTAAAGTCGAACACCCATTTGAGAGCCTCCAACTATATACAGAGCTTTCTGCTTTAACTGCAGCTCCGGTTACGTGTCCCTGCTGGTCTACTGATCCATCGGTGAAGTATGTGAAGCTGTCGGATGCCATGTTTGCTTCTATATGCATCTGTGCAATGTTACGAAGCAGAAGAGGATTTGTCTGGTTCTTTTTTCCTACAATAACCATAATCTTAAAGTCTGCTGGCGGAGATTCCCAAGGGGCTTGCAGAACAAAGTCTGCATGTATTCGTCGACACCCTTCTCAGTGACTGTGTTTGTTATATCGAATGTATTGATGGTGTTTATCGCACAATGGGTCCACCTGTTGCTATTGGAGGCTCTTCTGTCCAGAGTTAGTGCTCCAGTGATTATATCTTTAAGTGAACTGATTCTAGGTCTAGTCATATCTTGGTGAGCATGCATGCAGCGATCCCTTTTACCCTTATTTCAATCGACGTTAGCTTGGTTTCCAGTCTTAGTTTCAGTATTTTAGTCCATCTGGGAGCTCCTGTTATGATTCGCAATGCATCGTTTCGAAGAACCTCAACGTTTGCCCACTGGCCAGGAGAAAGAGTGAGTAAGGCAGGCGCTGCGTAATCAACTTGGGAACGAACGGCGTGTATGTAAAACTTCTTAACACTTTGTGTCCCGCTCCTAGACGGGCCCCTGTGATTGCTCTCATTATATTTAGTCGTGATTTTACTTTCTCCTTTAGATATTGAATTTGCTTGTTGAATGTCATGTTAAATCTATCCACACTCCGAGATATTGATATTGTGTAACCCACTGAAGGTTAATGTCTTGAATGCGTAGTGTGCCTGTCTGGTGTGCCGCTAGTCTCATTGCCTTAGACTTCTGTGCAGATATTTTTAGCCCTAAAACGCTGCATTCAGATGTTACTTTATCTAATGCACCTTGTTTATTTAGAAGTGAAGGACCTGTAATGACTAATGCTATATCGTCAGCATAGCTTAGCAATTTAACCCTTCTGTAAATGTCATGGTAACAAGTTTTTCCATAAGGATGTTAAAAGACTAGGACTGAGGACTCCTCCTTGTGGAGTCCCATTCTCATGCAAGCGGTAGTCCGACACTTGTCCTTGCAACTTTACTCTGGCATACCTGTGACTTAGGTAATCTTGAATCCATGCTAGCATTTTCCTTTACACCTTTTTTAACTAAGGTGTGTAAAATTGCTTGCGGGCTTGCAAGTTCAAATGCTTTTCTAGATCAAAGAAGATCACTATAGCTGGACCTGAGTTAACTGTTCCTAGTAATGTTGCTATGCAGTTGGCAGTACCTACTCCTCTAGTGAAGCCAAATATGTGTTTATGCAGGTCTCCAGTCTTCCATAGTAGCCTATTTAAGACCATCCGTTCTGCAGTTTTACTAATGCATGATGTTAATGAAATGGGTCTGTAATTGCCAGGTTCTTTCGGCTTAGGAATCGGTATGATGTCTGCTTTCTTCCAAGAGGTTAGTAGTTTGCCTTGCTGCCAAGATGCGTTGACGACGTCCAATATTCCTTGTTCTCCAGCAGGACCTGCATGTGCGATCATTGAGTATGTAACGGTATCAGCACCTGGTGCAGTGTCCTTACCACCTTTTTTGGCTCTGATTAGTTCTTGTGTGGTGAAGGGACAGTCACATTCGTCATTTATAGCTATACTCTCATGAATGACTATCAACCTCTCTTGTTTTAATTGTTCTTGCTGCCTGCGGACCACAGCAGGAAGCTGATATGAAGCTGTTCGTTCTGCAAATTGGAGGGCAAGTCTCTCAGCCTCCTGCAATGGTTGAATACATGCCTGTGGTCGGGCTGGTCGACCTGATATAGTTTTAATCTAACCCCATATCTTGCCAAGACTACTATGTTCGTTCAGAGTTTGACACCACTCAAACCATCTTGCCTCCTTTACTTCTCTAGAAACGCGTCTTGCTTCAGAAACCACCGCTCTTAGCAGAGTTCTTCCTTCTGGTGTGGGGTTTCTCTTGAGATGTTTTCTGAAGATGTTGACCCTGTGGTTCTGTTCTTTAACTTCATTACTATAGAACCAATAGTTCTTTCGTGTTGTGTTTCCTGTGATAATGATTGGAATAGCTTTGTTTGCAGCAGCTGCAATGGCTTCCTGCAGATTGGTCTCGTGTATGTTCAAATCCGCAGGTAGCGTGTATGTTGCATACCAATTTTCAAGATCTTCTTGGTATATATTCCAATTGGCCTTTCTTAAATTCCACCTAGGTTGTACAGGTTGTGTAAGAGGACGTTCCATGTTTAGTGTTGTTACAGTAGCATAGTGGTCACTGGTGATCACCGGGTCTACTTCCCACTTCGCCCGATGCTTGAGTGCTGTTGAGATTAATGTAAGATCAAGGGATCCTCCTAGAATGTGAGTGGGTTCCCCAGTGTTGAGAAGTGTAATTTCAGGTACATCTCGCAGAGTTGCAGCTAAATGGCGCCCATCTGAATTGGCTGGCCCAGTCACACCTAACTCTTGATGATGAACATTAAAATACCCAGCAATAATTACATTTTCAAGCGTGGCCAAGGCAAGCGTATGAGTATAGATGCTTGTAAACGTTGTATATGAGGAGCTCAATATTAGCCATATCCACTGTTACTGCTAATACCTCTACTCCATCCCCACATGAAACTGGGTCTATTTTCTTGCTGGGTATGGTGTTCCTGACTAGGGTCATTAATCCTCTTTGTCTCCCCTGCTCATACAGCATAACATAGTGCTGATATCCAGCTAATCTGAAGGATTTCGTGGCTGGGAAAAGAGTTTCTTCCAAAATGATTATATATTTCATTTCGTGCTGATTGCAGCCTCCCGAAGTGTGTGTTTTTTATTTCCAAGACCTTGTATGTTCCACTGCAGTATTCGTAATGGCCAGACGACGGTTTCGGTTGGTGTTGCCTGTTCTAGTAGAACCCCCTCTTCGGGATCGACCTCTATATTCTCCACCTCGCATGTCGTGTCGCTGCAAATCGGACTGCATTGATTGTTCGTGGTCATCCCCGGCGTTGTTGGAATCTGTGCATAACTGTGGTCCATCACTGTGTTGTTGGTATTGCTGCATGTCGGACTGCATTGACTGCTCGTGGCCGTTTCTTGTGTTGTTGGAACCTGTGCATCTCCGCTGTTCAATATGTCTGTGTTGGTGTTGTTGCATATCAGACTGCATGGGCTGTTGTTGTCTGTCACTTGTGTTGTAAGATTCTATTGATCTTGGGTGGTCACTGCTTCTTGCAGTTGCTTTTGTAAATGTTGATGTTCTGGTGTCTTGACTACTCGAATGTTGTTGGAAGTCTGTATGTCCATGATGCGTTGTTTGTCCTCTTGTGCTTCGTCTTGTCTCAGACTGTCTATTTGTTGTGTAACTGTGGTCTGCTGCACGATCTTGTCCATTATCACACAAGCGATTTCTTGAGTCTGTCGCTGTGAATCGTTCTGCGTCATCTGTAGGCAATCGATAATGGTCTCTGACATGATCTTCACGACGTTTATCAGCTGGACCTCGGTAAAACTGTATATCTGGTGTGTTGATTCCGAAAGTAATTGTTTTTTGCCCTTTTGCATTTGCTGTATTTCCGCAGTACCTTTGTGAATTTTCTGATTTGGAATTAACAGATTCGTGAAATTTTGCTCTGTGAGAGCGTGTGTCTGTTGCGGCTGTGCACGAATGTTCCAGACGTTGGTGTTGGTGTATGTGGTGCTGGTCTGTGTGTGTATCCTGGCCTGAGCTGTCTGCACTTTTTCTTTCCGTGCAGAGCAGGTTGTGCTCCAGGCATGATGTTTGCCTTCACAATTTGGTCATTTGGCTGTTGTGGCCTGGTTTGCCTTGTGCTTGGCTATGCAGTCTTTGGTTGGATGTCTCAGGCTGCACACTCCGCATCTCTCCTGTCCGGTGCAGCGTGACTGATGGTGGCCGTATTTCTGACACCTGAAGCAGGGCAGGGGTTCTGGGACGCATGGTCTCTGTCGGTATGTTCCCCAATTTCGAAGACTGAACGTTTCTGGCACACGTCCCATGACGGTCACCAGAACTTGACGTGTCGCTGCCTTGTCTACTTTTGTGCGGCATCGTTCCACATTCAGGATTTGCTTGTGTTCGAGTACTGGATCCAGGGGAAAGTCGATCGGGTATCCCAAAAGCACGACTCGTGTGCGTCTTTCCGAAAGGTCCAGCTTTTCCAAGCATACAGGTTTCCCTTGCAGGACCCGTACTTTTTCTAAGTAATTTGCAGTCTGTTGGTCTTGTGGTGCTATTATTATTTCTCCTTTCAGGTTGACTGTAATTGAAAGTTTGAGCTCTGGTTGTTCTTTTTCCATTGCCGTTACTACTCCATATGCTGTAGGAAAGTGGTCTGTCTGCATTATCTTGAATTTTGGAAGATGTGCAGAGGCTGGCGATGTCTGGTGTGAGACTGGTGGTGTCCTCTCCTGTCTCATACTGTTGTCCTGTGGCTGGGCTGTGGAGAGAGGTACATTGTCTGACACTGGCGGGTGTGTGACTGGTGCTGTCCTCTCCTGTCTCATACTGTTGTCCTGTGACTGTGTTGTGGACAGAGAAGCATTGTCTGACACTGGCTGGTGTGTGACTGATGCTGTCCCCTCTAGGCCCATTACGTCTGCTGCCTTGCTGGTAGAGGCACGTGGTGAAGCCTCGAGAGCAGTTTTCTTCGGTGCCTGCTGCACATCGGTCCACCGACCCTCCTCGTCTGAAAGCTGCCAACATTTCCTCTTTCTCTTAGCCTTCCCCATTACTCTCTCAACGTAGTGAGGACCGAATCACTGCCCTACCTAATGCCCGAGACACTCCTAGGCCTGGAGAAATTCATTCCCCTCCAACGGAGGTCGTAGAATGATTCTCCCAGGTGGAATCAGGGATACCTAACATCTAAACGAGCTGTTTGGTCAACCTTTCCCTGTCAGGCTCAGTACACCTTCTAAAGTGCTCCCTTGTGGCAATGCCCGCGGGATATCGCCTCGCCCTTCAGGATAGGACTCTAAGTGACCTGGTCGGTTGTTGCCTGGCTGGCTGTTTGCTGACGTGGCGGACCTGCGTTACGATGGGGGTCGCCATCCCACCAGTGTTGCGGGCTCAGTCTGTGGGCCTGGAATTTTCAAGCCGGGCTGGGTACCCGGAGATTGCACGGGTGTGTGAGCAGCTGCTGGTACCTGTGATAGATATTTACGGTGTCGAGCTGGTGACGGCCCGTCTGGTGATACTCAAGTTCACTGACGATTTGGCGTATCGTGCATTTCTCCGTAGGTACGAGGGGCGGACTCTGCCTCTACAGGATGGTGAGGGCACTGTATCCATCTCGGATCGGAGTGGTGCCCTCACCTACGTCAGCGTCCATGGGGCACCGTTAGAATTTCCAGAGGGTCTGCTACGGCGGTATTTCGGCCGGTTTGGCGCCGTCGAGAGTGTGCGAGTGAATGTGGTGTCTTCAAGCCCACTTAAGGGCGTCTGGACGAACATTCGTACCCTGGGCATGAGGCTCCGGGAGGATATTCCGTCCTCTGTGCGGCTGATGGGGTACACCGTTCGTGTATTCTACGCCCGCCAGCCTCGGACGTGTTATCGTTGTGGCCTGTCGGGCCATCAAGCTGCTGAATGTTCTGCGCCCGCCTTTGTGCCTGTGAACCTCTTCAGCGAGGAGGACTTTCCACCACTTCCTGTGGAGGAGGACGCCTCTCCAGACGCGGCTGCGCCCCCTGGGTCGCATGATGCGCCCCCTGTGGTGGAAGTTCACCCGAATGTCGCCGACCCTCTTCAGGATGTTGCGATGCCCTCGGTGGATATTCCTGCTCCTGTCTCTGATGCTCCCGTGGCCCTTTCTGATGCTCCCTCCTCGCCGTCTGCTCCCCCGTCTTCGGTTTCTGCGCCTGGCCCTGTGTGCTCGCCTGCGAACTCGCCTCAGGTCCAGGCTGCGCTGAGTGCTGGGGTGGCTGTGGGGCCTCCTGTTGTGTGTGGTCCGGTTCCCCCTGCGGTTGAGGCTGCTGCAGTCATGAGACGGGCTTTGGTCCGCACGGCTTGTGATGCCCGTGGTTCTAGGTCCGCCTCCGGCTCTGAGGATGTGCGCCCGGTGCCCAAGCGGTCCAGGCGTTCTTCTACTGCATGGGCTGATGTGGAGGGTTTCGACGCCGATGGGTCTTCGGGAGATGAGGTGGTGGTCGCTGACGTCCATGTACCTGCTGATGCCAAGGATTGTGTGTATGAGTCACCTCCTGTTTCTTCTGTCGGCGGTTCCCCGCAGTGGGGGGTGGTTGCTCCTCCGGATGTTGGTGAGGGGGGTGCTGGTGCAGGCCGCGACCTAGTGTTGGTACTAAAGAAGGATGTTCGGCGAGGGGGGCCCCTGCAGGTGTCCCGTCCGGTGGTAGCTGCGGAGCCCTGTGGGGCTGCAAAGGTTACGAGTGCGCTGCCCGTTGCCCGCGCCTGTAAGGGGCCACCCGTCCCGTTCATCTTGGCCTCCGGCGTGGCGTTTGATTCGGTGACCAACCCTTTGAATGTTTCTTTTCATACCCGTGTGATGCCTGTTCCGTGTTGCCCCTCGACCGTCTGGGTTCCACAGGATCGGGTATTTGTTGAGGGTGTGCCGCTTTCGATGCCCGATCCTCGGACGATCTGGAGTCACCCTATTCCGGACAACCTCCTGTGTTTGTGGGAGGCGTATTGTATTCTTTTCCCGGCAGCGGAGTGGCCGGAAAAGTATGCGCAATCTTGATAGTTTGTATCGAGTGTGTATTGGACTTGGTATGTTCTGTGATGTTTATTGTGTGCCCTTCAGGCCGATGTCCCTGTTTCTTGTAATTTAGGCTATACCTTTTCATGCATTATGTTTCTTTGATTTATTGTATTATGTGCCCTTCTGGCTCTGCTGTTTGCTCTCTTCCGTGAGGGGTTATTGTGCGAAATTTTTTTTTTTTTTTTTGTTTCTGTGTTGAATTGTTACTGTGCCATGTTATGTAGTTTATAATTTTTTGTACTCCTTGCTTGCTCTGTGTAATTTGCTCTTGTATTTTGGGCATTGTTTTGCCTGTTTACGGTTTTTGTTTTGATGGTATTGTACTGTGATGTCGGTCCTTCTGGCCGATGTATGTTTTTGTGGTTGCTAATTTTGGTTTTTTATGTACCTTTTATTGTATTTATTGATTGTACTTGCATGCTTGCATGTAAAAATAAATTTAAAAAAAAAAGTGACCTGGTCAGTGATACGGTCCTCAAAAAAAAAAAGTGCGGTACGAGAGTTTGGGTTGCTTGCGTATTGGGTTGCACAGAAAGCCAGTCAGCCGGACAGCAGGTAATCAACAAAGTTGCTTCACCATCAATTGTAGGCGAAATCGGAATTGTTTACTTCAAAACAAGATATTGCCTGGGTCTTGGAGTACAGATGTAGAGTTCCACACAAAATCGCGATGAATAGAGCTGATGGGTGCACAGAATCGTGAGTTTTTCCGGGAACAAACCCGTGTGCGGCCAGCTAGCTATGGCGCCGGCAGCGAATGTCCTTCCAGCTGCTGCTGCTGCCCGCTCGATAGTGAAGCTGTTGCTAAATGTGCCCGGTCCAATGTCTTTTCAGCAATTGAGATTTGTCAGCGACGTAACACATGCCACTTTCCGTAGTGCATGTCAAGCTCTGAATTTATTGGAGAACGACCGACACTGTGATGTATGCATTAATGACGCGTCCAACACGTCATATCCAAATCAAATTCGTGCATTGTTTGCAATCATATTGACCACCGGCTCTCCTTCGTCGCCAACAGAGTATGGGAGAAACACAAATCGCACATGGCTGAAGAAATTGCCCATCGAATACGCAAGGAAATTTCAAATATGAACATGAATTTCACAGCAGAAATCTACAACGAAGCGTTGATAATGATTGAAGATTTGTGCTTAGATATCGTGAACAAAGTTCTCAATCAATTGGGAATGCCATCACCGAATCGATCTGCTGCTGCTTCGTTCAATGTAAAATTGCGTCGTGAACAAAACTACGACACGGGTTAATTTTTTATCGTACGTGCAATCAAACATGCTTAAGTTAACGCTTGAGCGATGGTACGAAAAGAAGTGAATATACATTCACTTCTTTTCCTACCATCCTCCTTCTGTTAAGAAAAGTGTCCTCGTCTCTCTCTTCCTCCGCGCTCTACGCATCAGCGACCCTCAGTTTCTTGATTCTGAAATTGCCTTTATCTACAAATCATTCTCTCGCCTTGGTTACCCTTTGCATTTCATCAACTGTGCCCACTCTCAAGCTAAACGAAATTTCTTTCATCCTAAACCTGCTTCCAACACTAGTAGCACTGTACTATGCCTTCCCTTCACATCTGAACTCAAAACTTTTACCAATACCTTTCGTCCTCTTGACATTAAACTCGCCTTTCGACAAACTAACACACTTCGTAGCAATCTAGTTCACACTGCTCCTCCTGCTTCTAATGCTGATGGTGTCTATTCTATTTCCTGTTCGTCTTGTCCTCTCCAATACTTTGGCGAAACTGGCCGTACACTGAATGACAGACTTAAAGAACACAAGAGAAGTGTTAAGTCTGCAGACACTAACAATGCTCTCTTCTGCCATGTAAGGGATTCTAATCATCCCATTTATTGGTCTTCCTCCAAAATAATCTTTCCTGCCTCTACTCTACACAGACGCCGTCTTGTGGAATCGGCTCTAATACACAATGTACCCAACATGAACTTGAGTCCTGGCTTTGTTGCTGTGGACTCTTCCCTTTCACAGTATATACTCAAATGCTCTAATCTTTCTAACAAACGTGACCTAACATAAGCCTACCCCTTCTATTTTCTTTCTTTCTCTTTCCTTTTCTTTCTCTCTTCTCCCACGCTCCCTTGCTATCCTCTTCTTATTCCTATCTCCTTCTCTTTCGGTGGTTATAATAGGAGCTGCCTCGTATGGGCAGCTCCTATTATAACCTTCTGCAGCTCTTATTACTATTACTATCCCCTCTACTACACCTTACTTTGCTCCTCAGCTCTCTCTTGCCTATTTATTGCCTGTCTCTCTACTTCCTCAGCACGGGAGACATCTCCTGTCCACGAGGCTAACCATAGCCCGTGCTTCTTGCCCAGCTCCTGTGCCAGGTAAGTTACGGGCTCACCATAGCCCGTGCTACTTGGAACTTGTTCCGAGTAGCTGAATCTATAACAACAACATACATATATACTTCCTCATCACAATCGACTTGAGAATGGTCCAGGACGGCCCGAAACGTCGTCATCCCTTCACGTTCTAGTGTGTGGTCTGGTCAACATACTTTAGCCACGTTATTGTGACTCATCGCCTGCATCTGGAATGCAGGTCATCATCAAGTACACAGGTGCTACGCCACTCAACGCTCGTACTACTACCAACACTGGACGAATCACTATCAAAACAGTACACCCAGGTCCAGGGTGGAGAAGTACCAAAGCCCACCAGAAGTGACATGTAAAATGGGAAATAATTTATATTTGCAAATATACAACGCCTAAAGTCAAAATCAAGAAATAAAGTTAAGTTCATAAACGGCCTTCTAACAGAATCGAACTCATTATTTGTTGCATTTACAAAAACCCACATGAAAGACTACATGGATAGTGAAATATGGATCCCATATTATAATCTATATAGTTGTGACAGAGTAATTAGGTCAAGTGGAGGAGAAGGTCTGTATATTAAAGAGGAACAGGAATGCACAAAGCTTCTAAACTAGTCCAATGAGGTAGTAGAGGTACTTACAATCAAGGTAGAAAATATAAATCTAATTATTATTCTAATATACAAACCGCCAGATGCAACAGTTTAAGAATTTCTGAGCAGATACACAAAATAAACTATTCTTGTTAACCTGCAAACCCAGTACCATGTATTATATTTCTTGGAGACTTCAATCTACCCAGTTTAAAATGGAGGATAGTAAACAATTTCTTTATAGCAGGAAATCAACCTGGAAATAACCAACCACAGGTCAGAGAACCACTGTGATTCTGTGAAAATTTCTCGATCAATCTGCATATTATAGAACCAACTAGGAACGAAAACACGCTGGACCTGATATTCACAAACAATGATAAGCTAATCAGAGATATTTCAATCTCAGACACTATAGACTCGGACCACAAGAACATTGAAATGCAAACTAACATTAATAACGGTAGTAGGGCCAAGAGAAACAACAAGCGAGAAGGGTTATTCAGTAAATTTAATTTTAATTATAAAATAATAGACTAGGAGAAAATATACAGGGACCTTACAAACGTTCATTGGGAAACTGTTGTAAGTAATACAATTCCTACACAAGGAATAGAAAAGCTGACTTCTGAAGTATATGAAGTGTGTCTCAAACACTTTCTGTCTCAAGGTGTGACTTTTGAGGAAAGCCAGAAAGAGGTCCAACGTAGAAAGAGAACGAAGACGACAATATAAAAGAAGACAAAAAATAACGGAAATGCTTAAGCATACACGACTTTCTATACAAAGAAGGAATAATTTAAATAATAAGGGAGATTGAAGAAATAGAACAGAGACCGAAGCATTCATATCAGATTGAAGAAAGGAAAGTAGAACAGAAAGCAATTCAAGAAATAAAGAAAAACCCTAAATATTTCTTCATATATGCGAAATTAAAAGCAAAAACCACTGCCAGTATTGGACCTATTCGTGGAAGTGAAGGTTCATACACGGAGGATGATAGAGAAATTAGTGAAATCCTAAAAAAAGCAGTATTAGAACATGTTTAGCACTCCAATAAACAACATGAAAGTGAAAGGTCCAGACAACTTCTTTATGCGTGATATTCAAACCCCTGTAAATATAACTGATATCAATATAAGCATGGAAGATTTTGAAAGGGAAATTGACAACATGCCCATGCACTCAGCCCTAGGGGCCAGACTCATGGAATTCAAAATTTATAAAGAAATGCAAAGTGCTACTTGCACAGGCACTCAGTATAGTGTGGTGGAAGAGCTTGGACACAGGGGAGATACCAAATGCGTTTAAATCAGCAGACATAACCCCTCTTCACAAGGGAGGGAGCGAAGTATTGGCAAAGAATTATATACCAGTTGCACTAATGTCCCACAAAATAAAAAGTATTTGAGCGAGTGATCAGTAGTCAGCTCACTAGTTTCATGGAAACCAATGATCTCCACAACCCAGGCCAACATGGATTTAGAGCAGGAAGATTATGCCTCTCACAGCTACTTGACAACTTGACCCCCCTGACCTATGTGTTTAACAGATCTCTCGCCCTGTCCATGGAGGACAGAAGAAAATGTATATATGCTGGTTAGCATATAATTCTAGTGTGCTAGCACTCAGTATAGCACACATTATAAATGTGTGGCCACGTCTGTGGTAGAAAAGAAAAGGCTACTTGACTACTACGACAAAGTCACTGAGGCATTAGAAGAAAAACAGAATGCAGATGAGGTATACACAGACTTCGCAAAGACATTCGATAAATGTGGCCATGGAGTGATAGCACACAAAACGAGGTCAATTGGAATAACTGGTAAAGTAGGACGCTGGATACTCTTTTCTATAGAACAGAACACAATGAATAACAGTCAACCATATAAAATCGAGTCCAAGCACAGTAAAAAGCTCTGTACCTCAAGGTACAGTCCTTGCACCACTGCTTTTCCGTATTCTCATATCAGATAACGACTCAAATACTAGGCACAGCTTCGTGTCATCCTTTTCAGATGACACAAAAATCAGCATGAAAATTACCTCTGCTGAAGACATTGAAAAACGTCTATCAGATATTAATAAAGTTTTCGACTGGCCAGCAGAAAATAACATGATAATTAACAGTGATAAATTCCAGGTATTCAGATACGTAAAAAATGAGGACCTTAATTAAACGTAATAAAGGGTACAAAATACAATCAAATGTGCCCATAGTAGGAAAATAGCATGTAAAAGATTTTGGAATAATGATGTCTGACGACCTTACGTTTAGAGAGCATAACCAACCAAATATTGCGTCAGACAGAAAAAGATAGGATAGATTACGAGAACTTTCAAATCCAGATATTCCATCACAATAGTTGTACTCTTCAAATCACTTGTGCTGTCCCATCTTGAGTACTGCTCAGTACTCACTTCTCCCTTCAGATCAGGAGAGATTGCTGAAATATAAGGGAGTACAGAGAACATTGATGCAATAGAGCACCTAAATTATTGGGATCGTCTCAAAGCTCTCCAAATGTAGTCATTAGAAAGGAGACGAGAGAGATATCAAATAATATACACATGGAAAATACTGGAGGGCGAGGTCCCAAATCTACACGGTAAAATAACATCATACTGGAACGAACGACATGTAAGAAAATGCAGAATAGAACCAGTGAAGAGCATGGGTACCACAGGCACAATCAGAGAACTCTGTATAAACATCAGAGGTCCATGGTTGTTCAACTTCCTCCTAGCGAGTATAAGAAATATTTGTCAGAAAAACCATGGACATTTTCAAGAGAAAACTAGATAATTTTCCAAGTCCCAGTGTTATTAACTTTATTGTATTGTGAATAAATTGTAAATAGCTGTTGTTATGTGGTGGTGGCGGTGGCAGGCAGTTACGGTGATGACAGCAGTGGTGGTTATAGAGGTAGGGGTAGATGTGGTGTTATAGTAGTGGGGTAGTTGTAGTTGTGGTAGTTGTTTTATTAGTAGTGGTGGTGGTAGTTGTGGTGACAATAGTAGTGGTGGTAGTAGTTCTGATGGTAGAGGTGGTCGTAGTGGTGGCTACCTTGGGGGTGATTCTGAGGATTAACGTTCCCGTAGCCCCGTTTCTGATCAAGCCTCCTGGTTGGCGGTCTGGTTAATCAGGCTGTTGAATGCATATGAAACACTATCTGGTTGATTAGAAATCTTTGGATGTGTTTATCGAGATCTGTCTTGGTCACGTGAGAGGCCGGTCAATTATGTCCCTTATGTGTAAAGAGTGTTGAAAAGTCTTGGGCCTTTGATGTTTATAGAGCTCCTTCTAAGAGTAGCTATTGCACCTCTTCATTTCAATGGGGGGGGGGCTATTTTGCACATCATGCCATGCCTCCTAGTCTCATGTGATGTTATTTCCTTGTGCAGACTTGGAACCAATCCCTCTAATATTTTCCAGGGTGTAAATTATTATATATCTCTCTCTCTTGCCTGCGCTTTAGAGAATACAGATATAAACATTTTAATCTGTCCCAAAAATGTTGAAATTTTATAGTGGATTCCTGCAGTAAAGAATCTATGCACAATCTCTAAGTCGGCAATATATCCAGCTTTGAAAGGGCCTGTTAGTGTGCAACAAGATTTCAATGTAGAGTAGTGCACTATCATCTTAAAAATTATCATTATTGGTATAGCAGCCCTGGTCTGAGAGGTTCATGTTATCGAGCCTGGCTTTTTTCTCGGTTGTAACAGATAAGTTGGCTCCTTAAAGGTAAATCCTACTGTTATGATAATTCAAATATCCTATACATAGCTTTTTCTATCTATAGTATGACTTAAGGGGCCCGGTGACGGAGGAGACCTTTCTAAATATGATATATAGTGAAAACTTTTAAACAAATCTCACGTTATTTGGCATCAGCGTCCTGAAAATTTCATCCCAATATGTTATGAAATGGATTTGTTACGAACTTTTAACAAATAAATGCGTGTGCGACGGGCGGCTACCGGTTCTGATAATAACGATAACACCTATTTACTGGCAGTCAGGGATAAAGTGATACAAGCATCTGTCCGACGCACAAAGAAGACAAGTAGTAGTAAGGATGCTCCACAAAGTGGATATGTCCCTGGTACCACCTGGAGGGCCAAATTTCAAACATAATAATGAGTTAGTATGTTATTATGCTGTATTATATTATATTTCATATAAATACATTGCCCAATGGTAATATTTCTTATGTTCCTTTGTACAAAAAGCTGACAATCTCTTTTTTCTCTCTCTCTCCTTTGTTTCTATGCGGATTTTGTTGTGACTTCTACATCTTGGAGAATGTATATCTGGCACTAAGCATGTGAAGTTGGAACGAAATTGGTCGTCATGTTATCATACATCAGCCACAGGTGGCAGACGTTGTTGCCTTTATTTTTTTATGCCGATTTATTTACAGAGTTCAAGCTCTATTATCTTTGACTATTTGGGTTGTATTGATGAATAAGGACCAAACGAGGGCCTTATCACTTATATATGGACAATAAAGTCACTTCAATATATATGTTTCGTTAAAAGAACATAAGAATATAAGAATGAAGGTAAGTGCAGAAGGCCAATTGGCCCTTACAAGTCAGCTCCTATTTATATCCACCCAATCTCATTTATATATATGTCTAATCTACTGTTAGACAGTTAAGGGGCACAGTGTCTTTTTTTACAGTTATCCCTAACGAATCCCTATATCATTTTTTTAGGGGGTTATTTTTCTTGACTTCATTTTCTCAAATATTGACCTACAACTTTCATATGTTCGAGTACGAATGCCAAGCAATGTTTGTTAAAATATACAAGACAATTCATTGATTAGAACTACCCATATTCATTGTCAATAACTTCAACTTCAATTATCTCTAAAACAGGAATTTTAACTTTGAGACCTGAAAAAAAGTTAAGTTTCTCGCCGATTTGCACCATTTTTACATATTATGTGCAAAGTTCTTAGATCTAAGGTCTCTGTAACTTTGTTTAGTCATAAAGCCATAACGTTTGGAGTTATACATTTTTTACATATAAATTTGGCACATATTTGGATGGCCACATTGAAAAAAATGTTTTACAGTAAACTATACTTTCAAACAATATTTTTATCAAAGAATCATGAACGTTATATGACATTCTGGCATACATATGATATGTTCTCCAACTGCTAATAAAATAACAATTAGTTGTTGGAAATTTCCAATAGTTATTCTCATCCCTAATACAACAGGATGTAGTAGTGCAACTCCTTTCCCTCCAAATATTTAGATATTACCTTATACGTGTGTGAATACTAGTCTGGGGTGGAAATTACGGAATTACCATTATTGCAGCATGGTGCAACACCCTTGAGGAAGAGTGTGACCGCCATACCCTCACGTGCTCCAAGTATCACTATCTCAAACTGTTTCCAGACTGGCGTACAGTGGACTGCATCTACGTCCCCTGTGCTTTCCTCTTGTGGCATTTATTTCCATGTCAAAGGGATCTAGCAATTGTGAGAGGCAAGAGCACCCTGTTTTGAAACCAAGTGGTCCAGGGTTATGAAGATATTGCGAGTCCATGTGATTAGTGATCTTACTTCTTAGCACTCTTTGAAAGATTTATATGACATATGATGTTAGGGTCATTAGTATATAATTATTCGTATCTGATTTACTACTTCCTTTTTGATGTGGCGCGATCTCCATTGTTTTGAGTACGTCAGGGATAACACCGGTATCTAGGCTTCCTCTCCAGCAGATACTTAGGGCCTGTGATGTGGTGTTGTGCACGTCTTGATGAATGTAGAATTCCAGGAGTCTGGGCCTGGTGCATAGTGCATGGGCATGTTGTCTCTGGCTACTTCAATGTTTAGTGGGAGAAGGGTGACATCTAATATATGGTTCGATGCTGATGTCATATGCATAAAGAATTCGTTTGGATCATCGATCTTCAATGTGTTCAGAGATTCATTGAATATTGAGTCGTTATGCAGCTTATGTATTTCATTCATTTCTTTGTTATTTGTAAATGTTCCATCACACTTATGCAAGGTCCCAATGCTATATGTAAATTTTATTCTAAATTTTGAACTTGAGAAGAAGAATTTTTGTACTCCTCTCTATTGCACTTATAGCCATTTTTACTCTTTGCCTGTCCTGAATTATATGATTCTTGCACCTTAAGCTCGAGCATTTCCTTAACTCTACCTAGTCGTTGTTTGGATAGAGTGGCACATTTGAGATGTTCTGTGATTTATTTTCTTCGCATATAGAGGGATTGCCGTTCTCGTTCCAATTTGCATCTTTTTCTCTGTTTTCCTTAATGGTATGTGATTTCCACATATATCTTGTACTATTGTGCCTACGTTCTCGACACACTAGTTTAAGGTTGCATTATCTAGCTGTTCTTCCCAGCATATTTCTGCGTTGTCCTGGTTTATTAGTTCCCAATTAATAAGTTTGTTATTGAAATTGAATATACTGAATTCTCCTCATCTTGAAATTGAGACTGGCTGCACAGGTCTATTGCCCATGCTTCTCTGGACTTCCATTAGGTTGTGACAGGAGTAACATGTATTGGTAATCGTTATGACCCTAATGAGTTCATCATTGTTTGTGAAAATAAGATCTACGATGTTTTCCTTTCTAGTTGGTTCTACTATTTGCTGTTTAAAGGAAAACTCTCATACATCTGCATGAGTTCATTTGTGTGTGACTGTTCATTTAGACTTCTTCCTAAGTTTCTTTCTGGAATGACTTTATTTGCCATATTTTTTCCATTTTAGATGCCATAAGTTGAAATCATCAACCATGATGATGGTGGTAATGATGGTTGTTGTGCAAATAGTGTATTGGTAGTGGCACTGGTGGTAGTGGTAGTCATTTAGCAAGTGTTTCTTTGGTTCAGCTATAAACTACAATTAAAACTTCCCTTAATGTTCATAATTTTCTTTTAAATTAAATAATGCATCATGTACCTTCTGTAAGTACAAATAACTGACAACACTTTTTCAGCTGAATCAAGGGGAAGTCAAAGGTTAAATGAGGATTCAACACTGTTGTTCTTCCATAGACTTCCTTTGAAGCTTTTGTAACCTATATGACATCATTTACATATTTTGTTTTCATAAGAGAACTGGAAGAGTCTGTTATGGCCGTGAAGATGTTACAAAGATGAAAATTGTGTGCAATGAAGTTTTGGCCCTGTACTTCATGGAGGGATGCCGAGTTCCCCAGTTGGTTGAATAAAAAATAAAACAAATGCAATAATATAAAACAACGAATTAAAGGAAGCTACAAGTGTCAGTTTATAACTACTTACCTCCTGCTGTAAGAACCGTGTGAAGAAAAATGCGACAACCACCGTACACGACACGAGGAATATCCTCATCAAGCCTCTTGGGTAACGAACTGTAATAATAATCTGTAATTATACAACAGAAGCTGATTACAATGCATTTATCAAACCATCTAAGTAAAGAAGAGGCTATACATATAATTACGCAATAGTGGTTGATGCCCTTATGTGTTAATCAATCCTTTGGACTTAATTGGGCACATCTCCTTCATGGTTATGTAATAAATCGTGGTATCACCCTTGTAATACCCTGTCCACCCTTAAACAATAATATTGTAATAACTTGTTTACTTAAACATGTCATATGTACACTGAACACTGTACACTCCTCTTTCTTCTCCACTTAATAAACCAGCAAACACTATTAACGGACCAGTATGACCCCTCACTGGACTGTCACGAATATAAGCTGAATATTAAATGAGGACATCACAAGGAATAGGGATTATTAATTTCCTTACCTTTATACACTGCCACCACCTTCCAAATGAATGAATGTGTCTATAATTATTGGTCCCCAGGAAGGAAGGGACTCGATAATCAGGGAACTCAACGGACCAGTGATTGAAATTGAATGGATTAATACTTTAGTCTAACTGAACTGAACGGGAGATTCTCGATTGACTTTATTATTCCTAAGATGAAGAAACACAGGGGAAGTTCTAAACACAGCACATGAAAATCACATGAATAGATAACACCATCAATAAACACAAGGGGACAGAGAACTCACCAAAATAACATTAACATTATTTTATTATTGACACTGTATATTTAAATCACAATTGACATATAGCCTACTCTAATAACACCTACCAAAAATAAGGCAATGGATAGTAAGTACTGACATACAAGAACAGTGGAGCACAATTACCTTTCATGACTGCAACTTGCCAAAAGATGTTGAATGGCTGTCCGCAGGTCAGTTGACCTGTACCTTTCAGTTGAAACTCCCCAGACACACTGAATCCTCTCTCTTAAAAAAATGCTACCACACTCCTAGGCCCAAATTAACTCCGCCTCTCCCAAGCCTAGGGCCAATGGATATAAACATAACTGGGTGAACTAGAACTGAGCCAATGGCATGGCAGGCACTCCTGAGACTGCCTTTCTACTCAACCAATGAGCACAGAGTGTCACTCTCAGACCAGACAATTCTTGACTAGCCCCGCCCCCTAGGCCCTGGGACATAAGCCTGCTCTAAAAGTGCTGTTTTACTCCCGTAGGCCCCCTGAACCATTCCCACGGTACAAACAGGAAGACCCTAGAGGACTGTTGGCTCTCACTCCCTTACCCGAAACTTGAGAACACAAGTTTATTGCCTTGGTGGTACTGTAGGCAAGGGAAGCATGTGGCTTCAAGCTTTATGACCCTTGACGAAAGATGGGGATGGCCCACGGGGGGAGGGGAGAAAGGGAGAAGAAAGGGAGAAAGGAGGAGGGAGAAGGGAGAACCAATGATCTGGCGCTTAGATCATTACAACTCCCCCTCCTCGGAAATTAAGAAATTTGTGTGTAAAGAAATTTACAAACACTTTTCTTATCCAAAACCCTGACCTATCATCATCATTACTCCACAAACAACATTTAACTCAACAATAGATGACCCATTGCCTCAAACAAAAGAAATAATTATCTAATCCTAACTAATAATGGCAAAACACATAAAAACAAAATAATGTTTCCTCCAAAACAAAAAGAATGGCACCCCCAAAGGTGTGCCCCAGCACGTATACATAAAAACAAACACAGCAATAATACATAACACATAAGGACAGAGACCGTCTCTAATCCTGGCTGTCCACTCGGATGCAGCCCTGTACCCTTCCAACTACCTGGAAGACAAAACATCCTATACCTGTCTTGATATAGAAACCAAATCCAAACCTAACAGCAATCACTAGCTAAAAACAGCCGATAGCCTTCCGCTATCCCATTATTGCACCTGGAACAAAATCAAACACATCACATCACATAGAAAAAATATTAAAAAGAATCATTTTCATCAAAAATTAAAAATTATAAAATACTATCAAAAATATAGAGGACTACTACCTCTCAGGGACCCAGTGTCCCTCACCTGTGGCAACTGCCTACCACAGTGTGTCCATATCCTTAACCTAAAGAAAATACACAAAAATATTTTTATTAAAAAAAATTCAATGTCCACAGACATGTCTCTTAACCAACAACAACAGCGGGTGAACACATTTTTCAGACTGTGTACCACACCTTATTGTTCAGTAATCCAAAAAAAAAATAAAAAAAAATATATAAATATCAGTATCTAGGATCTAGAAAAATCTAGATAAAGTTCCCCACTGATCAACGTTTCTAGAGATCCTACTAGATGGTTCTCAAAACAGTTCACTCAAACAACTTTTCTAGAGACAAGGTAATTTTCTAGAAACAATTTCTAGATGTTCACTTTCTAGATTTCTTTTTCTATTTCACTAGTTCTAGTTTTCAACATTTAATACTGTTCCAGAGAGCTTTCCGAAGGTGTACAGAGGTGTTACTATCAGATGGAAAATTAGAAAGTTGAACTAACTGTTCCGAGTTAACACAGTTTACTATATTACTTAAAATTCATTTTATATAAACTTTTCTATACAGAAGTTCTATCGTTCGGTCCTGGTGACATCTCGTTGTTGTAGATTCCGGCGACTACCTCAAGTTGCTTGAAGATCCTGGTCATCTGGACGTAACATTTCCGGCCTCGGCCAACTACGGACAGTACAGGGGGTCTCGTACTGCCCGCCGGCTTGCGTGACAGCTGACAGCTGGCGGCTGTCAGCTCAGGTGGACCCCGCTAACAGGAACCCGGGTTCACCTCTTCTTATCGCTTCCAACAGTCATGATGGATTGTTGTTAACCATGGCTGCCACCGTAGAGCACAGCTTCGACGTGTCATGATGTCTCGCGTTGGTAGTGAGGTTCGAGTGGCGTTGAAGAGGATGGCATGGTGACAGGACAGGTGGGCCCTGCCTCAGCTCCTGGGCGACGTCATCTACCGACGTTTACTTGTTATCCCGATACTACTGGGCCGGTACACCTTTCCGTGCAACCCCTCGTGCAGCTGAGCTTGGGCCGAGATACAGGGTTGTACCTCCTCTGGCGAAACAGCAGCACTCTGTAGGGGTAGTGCTGTTCGTACCCGGGACCGCCGTGTTGCCTCTTCGTTTCCACAGACGACGCAACCGCAGGTTTTGAGAGAGCTTACAGTCGTTGCAATTAGCGTTCTTCTTCGTAGACCACTCGTCTTCCACTTCCGGTTTTCCGCAGTCTTGACTTGGCGGCTGGTGGACTTGGTTGGTGACCTTGAGACAGCTAGCCCCCGGCTGTGATGACGACTGACTCTGCTCCGTGAAGACAGCATGGCTGGACTGGGACAACCTCGTTAGTGACGTGAGGTGTCGGCTGGGTGACTGTACGTCAGTCACCCCTTCCGGATAACCAATTGACGAGTTACCGGGTACAAGGGGGAGGACTTTATGTAACGTGCCTCAGACCCCGATCTTATCAGCCAGGTGGGTCATCCCCAGACCTGCTGATCTCGATCCTTGGTTCACGTGTGACTGGGAGGCTGGAACTGGTGTACCGTCAGACCTGAGAAAGACAGTCAACAACAAATGGCGGAAGCATGGATATTACTCTGAGGTATAGGAAGTTGGCAACCCCAGAGCAAGGCAAGTATGCTACCTGAGTCATGCACATCAGTAACTACACACCATTGCCTCTACAGGATTATATGAACTTTTACTAAACCTGACTAGGGGAGATCATTACACTTACTGTACAGCTCGCGACCTTGTTACCATAGGGTGACAAGATTGAACTTGACTACTGATGAGGTTTGACAGGAGGTCATCCTCATCATCTGACTCAGCACTTGGATCATTAGACAGGTCAGGAATTAGACTTGCTGAAGGCAGCTCTAGTTCCTCCCTCGCGTGATAAGGTTTTAATTTATTAATATGAATTGTTCTCTCAACTTGGTCTTCAAAAATACCTTTAATAACAAAATTAACCGGACCTTTTCTTTCAATTACTCGGTAGGGCCCCGCCATCTAGGTGCAAGTTTCCTACTCTGATTGGCGGGAGCCGCCTCATTAACTCTCAACACAAGACTCCCGACTTTCAATTCAAGGGGTCGTACCTTTTTGTCATAATGCTGAGCATAGCGATCTCGTGCTGTCTTGGAAGCCCTAGCTGCAATTCTCCATGCATTTTTCATCTTATTTAAAACTTCTGATGGGTAGTCTTCCCCATATGCAATATTATGTCTGTTAAGCAGACCTGATGGGAAATTACATGAATGACCTGTGAACAACAAAAGGGGTTGGGTGTTAATGGACTGATGGATGGCAGTGTTCAGAGCAAACTGGACATAGGGGAGGTGTTCGTCCCACGAATTGACATCATGCTCTGCAAGAATTGCAAGCATATCTTTAACTGATCGATTCGTCCGTTCTGTCATACCGTTAGCCTGAGGGTGATAAGCCGTAGTGAATGCTGAAGTGGTTTCTACAATTTTACATACTTCTCTAAAAATATTCCCATTAAATTCCTGACCTCGGTCAGAAACTAATACTTTAGGGGGACCGAATACAGTGACAAACCTATCTAAGAACGCCTTTGCAACAGTTCGTGAATCTTTCTGAGGCAATGCAATCAGTGTGGTGTACCTGGAAAGGTGGTCTACCAACACCAATACGTAACGGTTTCCTGAATGACTGTGATGCAGATCAATCAGATCAGCCCCCACCCGATCTAGAGGTTCCAAAATTTCTGGGAATTCTTGCAATGGAGCTTGTACCTTAAGGGTACCTTTCCTCCTTTGACAATGACCACAGGACTTTACGAAGTTAATGACCTCTGTTAACATACCGGGGAAGAAAAAGAGTGACTTGGCTTTCATGTGAGTTTTAAAAATCCCCGGATGACCTGCAATCTTAGACGCATGCGCGAGTTTCAACGCTGACTTCTTCAATACCTCTGGGATAACCAGCTGAAAAACTGCACGATCCTTCTGTCCCTTTACATAAAATAAGACCCCATCCTTCATTTCAAAATCATGAATTGCTAAATTACTTTTCTTTGACGGATATTTTCCTCCCTCTAAAAGTTCAATAATTTCTTTCCACCTTGGTTCGTTCATCTGGAATTCTCGCATTTTCTCGCTGGAAATATTTTCAATATTAAGATTTACATTAATAGTAGCAATGTTTCTACTCAAAGTGTCTGGTACAACATGTGATGGGCCAGGCTTGTAAAGTATTTGGAACGAGTGAGCAGCTAGTTCATGAGACCAACGTGACATGCGAGGGCACTTAGTTCTTTTCTTAAAAATATGAGTTAAAGCCCTGTGATCTGTATAAATGACAAAGTGTCGTTGGAAAAGATACGGTTCAAAGTACCTAACACTTTCTACCACAGCCAAAGCTTCCCTATCCGTTGCAGAATAGCGGACCTCCGGACCCTTAACCTTCCTGCTGAAATATGCTACAGGGTGAGGAAGATTGTCATTATCACGTTGCATTAAGCACCCACCAATAGCTATACCACTGGCGTCAGTGTGTACTTCCCACTCCTTATCAAAATCAGGTACTGCCAATACTGGGGTTGTAATGAGTTGACTTTTTAATTTTGCATAAGCGTTATCATGCTCAGGTTTCCAAACGAATTTAGCATTTTTCTTAGTAAGCTCAGTTAACGGTGCTGTTGTACTTGCAAAACCCTCTATGTGGCGACGGAAATATCCGGCTGCCCCCAGAAACCTTCGAACATCCTTTGCTGTCTTAGGTGTTGGCATGTCAGCAATGGCACGACAGGAGTCGGGGTCAGGTCGGATACCATCTGTGCTCACCTGGAATCCCAGAAACTTGAATTTCTGAGACGCCAGAGTGCACTTACTCACGTTAAGTTTGAAGCCCGCCTTATCTAATAGTGACAACGTCTCAGTCAAATCTCGTAAGTGCTCATCGAACGTCCTGGAGTAGATAACCACATCATCCAGGTACGCTAATGAGTGCCTTCCCAAGACTGGACTGAGGATATAATTAATAGCCCTCTGGAATGATGAAGGCGCTGTCTTTAACCCGAAAGGCATCCGCTTGAATTGATAAGTATGAACCCCATCAGAGAAGGCGGTCTTCTCTCTATCTTTCTCAGCTACTGGTATGGCCCAATACGCAGATTTCGCATCCAGAGTGGAAAAGTATTTGGCTGCCCCAAACTGATCTATAATTTCTTGTATCCGTGGCAAAGGATACACATCACCTTTAGTAATTTCATTTATCTTTCGGTAGTCAACACAAAACCTATAACTACCATCTGGTTTACGTACCAACACTACTGGCGACAACCATGGTGATGTACTAGGCTCTATCACATTCTGTCTCAACATCTTCTGACACTCATCCCTAATTACTTCCTTCGCCCGTTCCGGAAGCCTCCATTGACGGGTGTAAATAGGAGGATGATCACCTGTAGGAATAACATGTTCGATCCTATCCAGAAGCCCGATTTGATCGTCTTCTGTTGCAAACAGTCTAGGGAATTTACGTAAAATCCCTCTCAAAAGTTTCCTATCTGACTGTTGCACATGTTGCAAATCTAGAGCGGAGATTAACTTATCAACTTCCTGAGTATTACTACTTTTCCCTGTCTCGGTCTTGTGTTTACCCTTTGTACTACTATCTGTAACATTCAGCGCACTACATTGTGCTGTGGTGGCTGGCATCTCCTCCTGGCTTTGATACTGAAAAATTCCTGTATTTTCTACAACTGTAGCCTGAGACACCCTATCACCTGCCCTGAAACGATAGGTTTTGTGCGAGAGATTGACAACTGGAATAAGGGCACCTTTATCAAGCACTGTGATCAAATGATGAGGGATCAACAACCTGTCACATCTCCCAGCCACCTGAAGGATGGTACCTGGTGCAATGTGACGTCCCACTGATACTTTAAGGAATTTTACTGAATGTGGTGGGCAACATTGTTTCATCAAGGCATGTAACCCACATGATTTCTTATCTGTGTCTGGAAGAGACTTAAACAACAACTTAGGGTAGTGAATGTTGTA
The DNA here is from genome assembly GCA_020271785.1 of Procambarus virginalis. Taxonomy (NCBI): domain Eukaryota; kingdom Metazoa; phylum Arthropoda; class Malacostraca; order Decapoda; family Cambaridae; genus Procambarus; species Procambarus virginalis. The sequence continues at coordinate 32,022 of WNGS01004174.1, forward strand.
CTTCTGTTTCTTACTAATGGAAGCAATTACTGGTGGATGATCTACCATTTTAATGGGATAAACTACCTGGCCCAACTTCAATCTGCACTTCCTTGATCCCTGTTGAGCAGACAACGAAAAGTTAACTCGTCCCAGAAAATCCATTCCCAACAAAACCTGACCAGGGAATGCAAGATTCTCGACAATCGTGCAATTGTGTGGGTAAGCTTCTCCCTTACCCACTTCAAAATTAAGAGTGGCCTGGCCCAAGATATTAATATGTTGCCCATTCACTGCTGTTAAATGCTTCCCACAACGCTTAAGGCGTGTCTCTTTAAGTGTGCTGAAGGCTGACTTTTTAATGAGAGTTGCTTGACTTCCGGTGTCCACAAAAACTGTCAATCTCACACCTTCAACCGTCATCTCAAACGTAGGTCTGCCACCACCCGAGGCGGGGTTCTCTCATGTTTCTGTTCTCACCTTCCGGCATCTCGCTTTCACGTGGCCTCTTTTCCCACAATTAAAACACGTACGCGAGTCCCACCAATCATTACGTGGGGGTTGTTGCGTGCGTCCACCGCCCCCCGTTTTCGTCTGGGAGGGCCCTGACCTATTGCCCCCTTGCCCGGTCTCTACCTTCCTGCTCACCGCATTAACATATGGCGAAGACCGGGCCTCCTCCACATCCAAGTCCTCATCTATATGTTCTTCGGCGTATTGTACGAGTTCCCTAAAACTCAGGGAAGCCGTGTCCGTAGCTAAGTAAGGACCGATATGAGCGGGCAAGGCCTTACAAAATAACTGCTTCGCAAACCGTTCCTCCTGCTGCGCATCGTAACCCAACTCCTGAGTAAGATCGCCTATCCTGGTGCGAAGGAAGGCACCAAAATCTTTTAATTGAGTGCCTTTATCCCTCTGAAGTGACGTTAAATAGCGACGAGCCTCCTCTTTAGTAATCTTTGCTTTAAATCGATCCTTGATGGCCTGCACGAATTGTGGCCACGTCACCAAATGCCTGAATTCCTCAGACTTCCTCAGGGGCCCGTCGCGACCCACACATGCCCCAGTGGCCAGAGTAATTTTAGTTTCATCATCAGGAGCCGCGGCTAACACAGAATCCATCTCCCACAACCAATTTTCTACGCAACGGTTGCGTTCTACTTTATTCGATGGGAGCTCAGCACAATTTAACCTTGGCAAGGACAACTTCGGGAGTGACGCCACAAGTCCCGGTCTATAGGACGGAGTGCTGGGAGTGTAAGGGGGTGCCTGACCAGGGGGGGAAGGAACTATGAGGGGTTGGGTGTAGGATTGGGATTGGGATTGGGATGAGGAGGGATTCCCCAGTGACCAAGGGGCTACCCCAGGCGAGTAATTTGGAGGTACTACTCTGATAAGGTGGTTGTGGACCCTGTTGTTGATTGTGTGAGTGTTGTGAACCGTTCTGTCCTTGAAGTAACTGTAGCAGCATCTGTAGTACCTGTGGTTGTTGTTGAGCAACCTGTTGTATCTGTTGTTGTTGGTGTGGTACAACTTGTTGTATCTGTTGTTGTTGTTGTGCCACCTGTTGTATCTGTTGTTGTTGTTGTGGTACAACTTGTTGTATCTGTTGTTGTTGTTGTGGGGTAACCTGTTGTGTCTGTTGTTGTTGTTGTGCCACCTGTTGTATCTGTTGTTGTTGGTGTGGTACAACTTGTTGTATCTGTTGTTGTTGTGGGGTAACCTGTTGTATCTGTTGTTGTTGTTGTGGGGTAACCTGTTGTATCTGTTGTCGTTGTTGTGGTGCAACCTGTTGTATTTGTTGTAGTGATCCGTTTTGCCCCTGTATTAACTGTAGTAGCATCTGTAGGGCTTGTTGTTGTGCGTCGGGTTGTACCTGTTGTAATTGTTGGGGTTGTGAGGGTGGTGTGTGTACGTTCGTAAGCCCAGGAACCGTCAGACCTTGAGAACCCGCAATGGCATCATCCCCGGGAACTCCTTGTACAACTGGGGTGGATGTTCTAATAGTGGGGTCCACAACCCCATCACTTCCTATCGCCCCACCAATCATCGTGATGTCAGTTGAGCAAGAGCCCCCTAATGAAATCCTGCTTTCGTCCAGGGCTGCCGCCCCTTGGGCCCCCGGATCCGTTACTCCCCCCGTGGGGTTCGCTTGGGATCCTCCCCCAAGGACTAACGTCTGTACTGCCCCCACCAGGTGAGGGTCTGTCGATGGTGCTCCCCCAGTAGCCTCGTTGTCTACCATACCTTTACTCCTGAGCGTCATCTTATCACACGACATATTCTCGCTAAAACCTCGCAACCTAACCCTACCCGGAGAAAACAGGCGAAGTTCTGATTCCGACAACCGATTGCGGTGAAATTTTAACACAACTCCGATTTCAACAACTAATCACTTGATCAATAATCTCCGAAGGTATCTCCTAACCTATTACGTTAAACCTCTAGAACATCTAGACCGGAACTATCTTTCATTCACGTCGTTCACCGCGTTCCACAGCCCCAGTGAAAACCATAAATCACCTAAGCTTGTTGACAGACGATGACAGCTGTCGGCGGCAGAATCTCGCTGACTACACTCTACCAATGAATGGAATATTGTGTCTTATTAACCTCGTCTCGCATTCGTAAAATTTCTACGCAACAGATAGAATACACGACGGCATCGACTAGCATTTATTTACTTGAAAAAACCACTGTATACGACGGTGAATAGAATACACGCGCACAAATACACTAAAAATAGTAGGTTACGTTACGTTAAGTTATTAAAACGCCAGGAAATTACTACAATTAATCTTAATAAAATGTAATTAGTTTACTATATTTCTTTAACACTCGAAGTGGACTGGTAACGCAATTGTAAAAATTAAAGTAAAAATTTCATGTCTCTAAATGCAAGACCAATATAAATCTATTGATAATTACCAAATTCCGTAATAAAATATATTGGAATTTTACCGTGAATATTATCGCGAAAGGAACTACACTGAATTTATTGTAAATAATTTCGTTTCAACTCTGTTTTATTTATCGAAAATAATCTGTCTTGATTACCAGCGCACAATTAACACCACACTTTACGCGAACTGAATTTCTCAAATTTTCTAAATTTTCAAATTTTCTAGTAAATCTTAGGCGCGCTAGAATTGAATGAACGTTATCGTTAATTTACCACTGGCACGATGTTTATATCTTCCCACAATTATTTAATTCTTAACGCTCGACGTTGACAACGGCGCTCAGATATAATTATAAGTATGTATTAGTTCAACAAAAATTAATGATAATTCACTTATTTACGTTACTGAATGAACTCGATGTTAACATAGCATACACTTGTTCACTGCCGGTCGCGTAGAAGAATACTGAGAAATTAACACATAGCCGCGACACGCACAGCTAGACAGAGTCGCGCTGAACCTTAATAAAATTAGTAATTATTTTCCCAAAATTATAAATTAAATACTGGCGCGTAGTTTGCTTAATACTTGAACTGAATATATCACACGCAAGACACTTAGACACTTGGTTGAGTGTGAACAATTACAGACCGCTGTCTCACTGAGCGCTGAGAACCGCTAGAAAAAAAAAGTCAGAGTCCCAACGCTAATTCGCTTAAATGACCAAAAATCGACTTTTGGTCTCTCAAAGTTCTAACTCGGATCACTTTAATCGCACACTTGAATTAACACTGACGACCCAATGATCGTATGGCTAGACACAAAATTAGAATTTATTCCCAAAAACTGAGATTTTCCAAGCGACTTTGAAATATATCATCACAACAATTTTCAACGATTTTCACTGAATTAACGAATACACGAATTCACTTTAATGCACTGCACTTCACTTCACTTGAAAACAGTAAACCACTCACCTTAGTAATTCTCCCAGAGAATTGATACTGCATACATGTACACAACCTCCAGATATAAAAGAAATATAAAACAAATACTTAGAAAATAATAACACTTATATACGAAAATTACCTAACAAGGGGGAATACTTAACCAATGGAGGGATACGTAACTTGAAAGGGAACCTAATATACAGGGAACTTAATTTAGTACTTAAGGAGATCTCGATTTAACCTATAACCGTCCCGTCCCGGCCCGCCCTGTCGTTTTTACCCGTCTCGGTAACCACATCCACCAATATCCCGACAGTACCAAATAAATCCCGTCCTTCGCGGTCAACGGTTAGACTAGATAGCGGAACAACCGACGGATCTAACTGTCCGACACCACCGTAATTCCGTTGCTAGACAATTTACTACGCCATCCCTCAGTAACTCTTGGTACCTTCATGGTTGTACCGTAAAAATCTAGCGATTGGGTCGCCTAACACGCCCTCGGGGATAAATAATTAGCGTCCTAATACTTCCCCGCCCCGACAATTCGAAACCTAGAATTGTTGTTGCAAAACCACCATGCAACACCCTTGTCCGTAGTTGCAGAGGGTCGAGAACATAGTACCCTGTCCAACTACCCAAGGCGGCCTCCACACTTAACTGCCTGCTAGCGCATACTTAAGTGCCTGTAATAAACCTTACCAGCCTCTCACGACCCTAGAATCGCCTACTCTATGCGAATCGCACCACATAGGATTACCGTCGACTCTATCTCATGGGCCCCGGCTGCACTCTCACCACACAGCATAACCGAACGGACAGACGCGTGAGGCTTCAATAATCGTCAAGAAATTATTGAAACACCGCTGCTACCATTGTAATAAACCGTTATATCACCCTTGTAATACCCTCCAATCCTTAAACCATAATATTGTAATAACTTGTTTACTTAAACATGTCATATGTACACTGAACACTGTACACTCCTCTTTCTTCTCCACTTAATAAACCAGCAAACACTATTAACGGACCAGTATGACCCCTCACTGGACTGTCACGAATATAAGCTGAATATTAAATGAGGACATCACAAGGAATAGGGATTATTAATTTCCTTACCTTTATACACTGCCACCACCTTCCAAATGAATGAATGTGTCTATAATTATTGGTCCCCAGGAAGGAAGGGACTCGATAATCAGGGAACTCAACGGACCAGTGATTGAAATTGAATGGATTAATACTTTAGTCTTACTGAACTGAACGGGAGATTCTCGATTGACTTTATTATTCCTAAGATGAAGAAACACAGGGGAAGTTCTAAACACAGCACATGAAAATCACATGAATAGATAACACCGTCAATAAACACAAGGGGACAGATAACTCACCAAAATAACATTAACATTATTTTATTATTGACACTGTATATTTAAATCACAATTGACATATAGCCTACTCTAATAACACCTACCAAAAATAAAGCAATGGATAGTAAGTACTGACATACAAGAACAGTGGAGCACAATTACCTTTCAAGACTGCAACTTGCCAAAAGATGTTGAATGGCTGTCCGCAGGTCAGTTGACCTGTACCTTTCAGTTGAAACTCCCCAGACACACTGAATCCTCTCTCTTAAAAAAAATGCTACCACACTCCTAGGCCCAAATTAACTCCGCCTCTCCCAAGCCTAGGGCCAATGGATTTAAACATAACTGGGTGAACTAGAACTGAGCCAATGGCATGGCAGGCACTCCTGAGACTGCCTTTCTACTCAACCAATGAGCGCAGAGTGTCACTCTCGGACCAGACAATTCTTGACTAGCCCCGCCCCCTAGGCCCTGGGACATAAGCCTGCTCTAAAAGTGCTGTTTTACTCCCGTAGGCTCCTGAACCATTCCCACGGTACAAACAGGAAGACCCTAGAGGACTGTTGGCTCTCACTCCCTTACCCGAAACTTGAGAACACAAGTTTATTGCCTTGGTGGTACTGTAGGCGAGGGAAGCAAGTGACTTCAAGCTTTATGACCCTTGACGAAAGATGGGGATGGCCCACAGGGGGAGGGGAGAAAGGGAGAAGAAAGGGAGAAAGGAGGAGGGAGAAGGGAGAACCAATGATCTGGCGCTTAGATCATTACAGTTACTTCCTCGTCGAGTGTAATTTGCGAAACCCTTCAGTCATGGAGACGATGTTTGTCGGAGTACAGATACACTTTATCCCACTTGTTGCTTCTGATCGTCTTTGCCAGGCCTGCCACATCACTGCATTATTGGTGGAGATGCTTGTTAAAAATCTTATATTTATTCAAAGTTGAAACAAGCGATTTTTTGCTTAAACCTTAAAGTTAGTAAATATTAAACAAGACTGAACTGAAACCTAGGCATCTTGGGCTTCTATCTACCCTTATTATCCTTGAGGAACTCGTCCAGCACTTTGACTCCCACCACTCCAGATCCAAGACATTAAGTCCACTCGCTCATGAAAACGGCTTTACTTGATCAAAGATCTTGTCATAATCTCTGCGTGATCAACCAAGGCCGACCAATGCCATGAGGTCTGGGGGGACCTGATAGTACTCATATCACTCCTTTCCTGGCATCCAACCCGACCACCCGGGGTACTGACATCTCTGTTACTCACCATACTGTGAGGGACGATGTTCACTTGGCTGCCACCCGCTCTCCACATTACTCTGACACTCAGCATAAAGGCCGAGAACATGAGGACAGAGACACAGATACATCAATGTTTGCTGACGATGCCAGAATTATGAGAAGGACTAAGACAGAGGAAGATAGCTTGAGGTTTCAAGAAGACCTGGACAAATTGAAGGAATGGTCGAACAAATGGTTGTTAGAGTTTAACCCAAGCAAATGTAATGTAATGAAGATAGGGGTAGGAAGCAGGAGACCTGATACAAGGTATCATTTGGGAGATGAAATTCTTCAAGAGTTAGAGAGAGATAAAGACCTGGGGGTTGATATCAAACCAGACCTGTCCCCTGAAGCCCATATCAAGAGGTTAACATCAGCGGCATATGCCTGGCTGGCCAACATGAGAACGGCCTTTAGAAACTTGTGAAAGGAATCATTCAGAACTTTGTATACCACATATGTCAGACCAATCCTGCAATATGCAGCTCCAGCATGGAGTCCATATCTAGTCAAGCATTAGACTAAAAAATAAAATGTTCAAAGGTTTGCCACCAGACTAGTACCCGAACTGAGGGGTATGAGCTACGAGGAGAGACTACGGGAATTAAACCTCACATCGCTGGAAGACAGAAGAGTTTGGGGAACATGATCACCACATATAAGAATCTCAAAGGAATTGAGAGGGTAGATAAAGATTGGCAATTTAACACAAGGGCTACACGCACAAGGGGACACAGGTGGAAATTGAGTACCCAAGTGAGCCATAGAGATATTAGAAAGAACTTTTTCAGTGTCAGAGTAGTTAACAAATTGAATGCATTAGGAAGTGATGTGGTGGATACTGACTCCGTACACAGCTTCAAGTGTAGATATGATAGAGCCCAGTAGGCTCAGGAACCTGTACATCAGTTGATTGAGAGTTGAAGGGCTAGACCAAAGAGTCAAAGCTCAAACCACACAAGCACAACTAGGTGAGTACAACTAGGTGCGTACAACCGCATAAAAGGTCTCCTACACTGTGCTCTCACAACATATTAAAAATTTAGAAACTATGATTTCTCCTCATTTAACTATAAAAAGATGAAATCACTTGTATGGCAAACTATAGTGACTTCCTTGGCCCACCTAACTGAAACACGTTCCTTAGAGACCCATTACTTGGTTCATTACCTTCAGGAAACTGAAGAGCCTCCATGACTGACTTCCACAGACACACCAACGGCCCGTCCATCACACTTACTCCAACACCAAACTTCCTCCCTTTTAAGGTGAGTCATGTCTCTGGTCACTGCTAAGGTGAGTCATGTCTCTGGTCACTGCTAAGGTGAGTCATGTCTCTGGTCACTGATAAGGTGAGTCATGTCTCTGGTCACTGTTAAGGTGAGTCATGTCTCTGGTCACTGTTAAGGTGAGTCATGTCTCTGGTCACTGTTAAGGTGAGTCATGTCTCTGCTCACTGTTAAGGTGAGTCATGTCTCTGGTCACTGTTAAGGTGAGTGATGTCTCTGGTCACTGTTAAGGTGAGCCGTGTCTCTGGTCACTGTTAAGGTGAGTCATGTCTCTGGTCACTGTTAAGGTGAGTCATGTCTCTGGTCACTGTTAAGGTGAGTCATGTCTCTGGTCACTGTTAAGGTGAGTTATGTCTCTGGTCACTGTTAAGGTGAGTCATGTCTCTGGTCACTGTTAAGGTGAGTTATGTCTCTTACACACTGGAACCCTTCCCTGATACTGGGCATAATGCTCCGCCGACCACTTCTACATATCCGTGCACCATCAATAGTCTTGGAACTTTTCCACCCATTCAACTGTCCTCATGAACGCTCACCATGATATTTATTGGATAACCCTAAATTCACCATAGATTTGGTTATCAACTGGTACGTGAACTGGATTATTGATTTCTGACACAAAATGTTTCAAATGAAGAATAGACTTGTATATATAAATGACTTTAGTTAGGTAAAAACAAGAGCTGCCTCTCAGACCAAGAGACCTTGTGCAGATTCCTTTATTTATATGTTTCTATGTTTTACTGTAATGAGCTCCCAGGAACCTGCCTCCTCCTTGCTGACACGGACCAGCTGGATGTTGCCTCCTCCATGCTGACAGTGGCCAGCTGGATGTTGCCTCCTCCTTGCTAACAATGGCCAGCTGGATGGTGCCTCCTCCATGCTGACAATGGCCAGCTGGATGTTGCCTCCTCCATGCTGACAATGGCCAGCTGGATGTTGCCTCCTCCTTGCTGACAATGGCCAGCTGGATGTTGCCTCCTCCATGCTGACAATGGCCAGCTGGATGTTGCCTCCTCCTTGCTGACAATGGCCAGCTGGATGTTGCCTCCTCCATGCTGACAAAGACCAGCTGGATGTTGCCTCCTCCTTGCTGACAATGGCCAGCTGGATGTTGCCTCCTCCATGCTGACAATGGCCAGCTGGATGTTGCCTCCTCCTTGCTGACAATGGCCAGCTGGATGTTGCCTCCTCCATGCTGACAATGGCCAGCTGGATGTTGCCTCCTCAATGCTGACAATGGCCAGCTGGATGGTGCCTCCTTGCTGACAATGGCCAGCTGGATGGTGCCTCCTCCTTGCTGACAATGACCAGCTGGATGGTGCTCCTCCTTGCTGACAGTGGCCAGCTGGATGGTGCCTCCTCCTTGCTGACAATGGCCAGCTGGATGGTGCCTCCTCCTTGCTGACAGTGGCCAGCTGGATGGTGCCTCCTCCTTGCTGACAATGACCAGCTGGATGTTGCCTCCTCCTTGCTGACAGTGGCCAGCTGGATGGTGCCTCCTCCTTGCTGACAATGACCAGCTGGATGGTGCCTCCTCCTTGCTGACAATGGCCAGCTGGATGTTGCCTCCACCATGCTGACAATGACCAGCTGGATGGTGCCTCCTCCTTGCTGACAATGACCAGCTGGATGGTGCCTCCTCCTTGCTGACAATGGCCAGCTGGATGTTGCCTCCTCCATGCTGACAATGGCCAGCTGGATGGTGCCTCCTCCATGCTGACAATGACCAGCTGGATGGTGCCTCCTCCATGCTGACAATGGCCAGCTGGATGGTGCCTCCTCCATGCTGACAATGACCAGCTGGATGTTGCCTCCTCCTTGCTGACAATGACCAGCTGGATGGTGCCTCCTCCATGCTGACAATGGCCAGCTGGATGGTGCCTCCTCCTTGCTGACAATGACCAGGTGGATGGTGCCTCCTCCTTGCTGACAATGGCCAGCTGGATGGTGCCTCCTCCTTGCTGACAATGACCAGCTGGATGGTGCCTCCTCCTTGCTGACAATGACCAGCTGGATGGTGCCTCCTCCTTGCTGACAAAGGCCAGCTGGATGGTGCCTCCTCCTTGCTGACAATGACCAGCTGGATGGTGCCTCCTCCTTGCTGACAATGACCAGCTGGATGGTGCCTCCTCCTTTCTGACAATGACCAGCTGGATGGTGCCTCCTCCTTGTTGACAATGGCCAGCTGGATGGTGTCTCCTCCTTGCTGGCAATGGCCAGCTGGATGTTGCCTCCTCCATGCTGACAATGGCCAGCTGGATGGTGCCTCCTCCTTGCTGACAATGACCAGCTGGATGGTGCCTCCCCCTTGCTGACAATGGCCAGCTGGATGGTGCCTCCTCCTTGCTGACAATGGCCAGCTGGATGTTGCCTCCTCCTTGCTGACAATGACCAACTGGATGTTGCCTCCTCCTTGCTGACAATGACCAGCTGGATGGTGCCTCCCCCTTACTGACAAAGACCAGCTGGATGGTGCCTCCTCCATGCTGACAATGGCCAGTTGGATGGTGCCTCCTCCTTGCTGACAATGACCAGCTGGATGGTGCCTCCTCCATGCTGACAATGGCCAGCTGGATGGAGGCATGCTGACAATGACCAGCTGGATGTTGCCTCCTCCTTGCTGACAATGGCCAGCTGGATGGTGCCTCCTCCATGATGACAATGGCCAGCTGGATGTTGCCTCCTCCATGCTGACAATGACCAGCTGGATGTTGCCTCCTCCATGCTGACAATGGCCAGCTGGATGTTGCCTCCTCCTTGCTGACAATGGCCAGCTGGATGTTGCCTCCTTGCTGACAATGGCCAGCTGGATGTTGCCTCCTCCATGCTGACAATGACCAACTGGATGGTGCCTCCTCCTTGCTGACAATGACCAGCTGGATGGTGCCTCCTCCTTGCTGACAATGACCAGCTGGATGTTGCCTCCACCTTGCTGACAATGGCCAGCTGGGTGTTGCCTCCTCCATGCTGACAATGACCAGCTAGATGTTGCCTCCTCCTTGCTGACAATGACCAGGTGGATGGTGCCTCCTCCATGCTGACAATGGCCAGCTAGAGTTTGCCACCTCCTTGCTGATAATGACCAGCTGGATGTTGCCTCCTCCATGCTGACAATGACCAGCTGGATGGTGCCTCCTCCATGCTGACAATGACCAGCTAGATGTTGCCTCCTCCTTGCTGACAATGACCAGGTGGATGGTGCCTCCTCCATGCTGACAATGGCCAGCTAGAGTTTGCCACCTCCTTGCTGACAATGGCCAGCTGGATGGTGCCTCCTCCTTGCTGACAGTGACCAGCTGGATGGTGTCTTCTCCTTGCTGACATTGACCAGCTGGATGGTGTCTCCTCCTTGCTGACAATGACCAGCTGGATGTTGCCTCCTCCTTGCTGACAATGACCAGCTGGATGGTGCCTCCTCCTTGCTGACAATGGCCAGCTGGATGTTGCCTCCTCCTTGCTGACAATGACCAGCTGGATGTTGCCTCCTCCTTGCTGACAATGGCCAGCTGGATGGTGTCTCATCCTTGCTGACAATGACCAGCTGGATGTTGCCTCCTCCTTGCTGACAATGACCAGCTGGATGGTGCCTCCTCCTTGCTGACAATGACCACCTGGATGTTGCCTCCTCCTTGCTGACAATGGCCAGCTGGATGGTGTCTCCTCCTTGCTGACAATGACCAGCTGGATGTTGCCTCCTCCTTGCTGACAATGACCAGCTGGATGTTGCCTCCCCCTTGCTGACAATGGCCAGCTGGATGTTGCCTCCCACTTGCTGACAATGGCCAGCTGGATGTTGCCTCCTCCTTGCTGACAATGACCAGCTGGGTGTTGCCTCCTCCTTGCTGACAATGGCCAGCTGGATGTTGCCTCCTCCTTGCTGACAAAGGCCAGCTGGATGGTGCCTCCTCCTTGCTGACAATGGCCAGCTGGATGTTGCCTCCTCCTTGCTGACAATGGCCAGCTGGATGTTGCCTCCTCCTTGCTGACAATGGCCAGCTGGGTGTTGCCTGCTCCTTGCTGACAATGACCAGCTGGGTGTTGCCTCCTCCTTGCTGACAATGGCCAGCTGGATGTTGCAGAACAGTATCGAGATGATATAGCTTGGATGTCAGAGAGAAGCCAAGTTGATACACGTAATAAACTGGTGATAGTCCACTAGAGCTGGTGACAGTCCACTAGAGCTGGTGACAGCCCACTAGAGCTGGTGACACACCAAGAACACTGGTGACAGCCCACTAGAGCTGGTGACGCACCAAGAACACTGGTGACGCACCAAGAACACTGGTGACAGTCCACTAGAGCTGGTGACGCATCAAGAACATTGGTGACAACACACTAGAGCTGGTGACGCACCAAGAACACTGGTGACAACCAGTGTCCTTATTGTATCACCAGGTATAATGACATCCGCCTAGTCGCAGATCCATCAATTCAACAATCCAACCACTCACCAACTCATTCATCCACCATCATATTCATTCACCAGCTCATTTATATCCATTCACAACAAACTCTTCTCCCACAAACCCATCCATTCAACAACATATCCTTCCACCATCCAATTCTTTCAAGAACCTGTTAATTCACTAAACATCCATTTACCAACCCATCCATTCATCAACCCATCCATTTATCAACCAATTCATTCATCAATCCACCCACTTATCAACCAATCCATCCATCATCCCTCCATTCACAACCAGATTTATTCACCAACTTATCCGTTCAACATTCTATTCAATCAGCAACCCATTCAACTACTCACCACCTCATCCATTTACCGACCCATTCATTCAACAACCCATTTAACAACAAACTTATCCATCCATCACTCCTTCTATTCAACACCTCATCCATTCCCCGACTCATCCATCTATCAACTCATCAATTCACAACCAAATACATTCACCAACTCATCCATTCATCTTCCCATCCATGTACCATCCCCACACGTATTCCATCTCTTACATATACCAACTTATTCATCCATCCACCAATCCGTCAATGACAGAACCCAACCATTCACCAACCGCACTATCCACCAATCCATCTATCCACTAACCCATGTATTCATGAAACTATCCATTTACCAACCTATTCACGAAACTATCCGTTCACCAACCTATTCATTCATCATCTAATCGATGGTCCAATCATATTATCCAATCATATCAAACCCAATCATATTCATTGGTCTACCCAGAATGTACCTCAGGACGGACGGACCCCACTGGACCCCAGGTGGTGTTGCAGATGACCCCAGACGACCCGGTAAAGATGGAAGAGGATCAACAACGACTCCAGTCTGTCCCACCAACATTGGTCTACCCAGGATGGACCCCAGGATGAACGGACAATAGAGGACCCCAGGTCACTTGTCAACGACCCAAGTCCACAGAAGAAAGAAGAAAGAGGAGAGAAGAAAGAAGAGGGAAGAGGAAGTGAAGGTGAGTCCATGTTAAGACATGATGCCTAGTGTCCCTTGCTGGTGTCAGCAGCATTACGAGTTAGTAACCAGGTTCTCAACCCGTCCTCTTAAAAATAACGTTACTTTTCGCTCCCCACCATGGTAGGTACCACTAAAAAGACAGGGGGGGGGAAGAGAGGGATGGAGGGGGGGAGAGGGATTGAGGGGGGGTGAGGTGTAACCCCCACCCTCCTGTCCCTCGGGAACTAAACCTGGTTTACGCCAGACAATAGCAGTGACATGCTTCGCTGGCCTCAGTCGTCGAGAGGGGATATGTCAGACAGTGTGGTAATGTGAGCAGACCTGGGAAAAGAAACATTCATAACTCATGTCTGGTAGAGACCTGGATCTGCCCTGGAGGTTTTAAGAAGGATATCTCCCCCACCCCCCAAGGGTAGCTAAAGGTACGTCACTTGTGACCAGGCACATATATTATAATTCTTTGCCTCTACCTATTGACTCAGATGACAGTTTAACTCAGTTACTGTGCGCTCACGTGCGCACGAGATCTGGTGACCAGGCCTAACTTGGCTACTAATTAAAGATGACAGAAGGTCATCCTCCTTCTCTGATTGAGCATCAGGAATAACCATTCCGTCCACTCTCTCGGGGACTGGGATTACTAAGGGCAATTCCAGTTCTTCTCTTGCCACATAAAGTTTCAATTTATTGATTGCTTCTTTCAGTCTGGTATTTAAATATACCCTTGATTAGGAAATTTACTGGGCCTAGTTTCTTAATGACTATAAGGGCCTCGCCATCTAACTGCGAACTTCCTACTCTCATTGGCGGGCGCTGGCTCATTCAACCGCATCACTAGGCTTCCCTCCTTCACTGTTAATGGTTATACCTGCCTATCACAATATTGGGCATACCGTGTCCTTGCTTTCTTTGATGCTTCAGCTGCTATCCTCCAAGCATTCTTCATTTTGGTGAGGATTTCTGAAGAATAATCCTCTTCATAACTAATAATATGTCTGTTAAGCAGACCTGACGCAAAATTACACGAGTGTCCAGTAAACAGCAAGAGTGGTTGAGTATATTTTGACTGGTGCACTGCGGTGTTTATTGCAAATTGAACAAAAGGCAACTGTTCATCCCAAGTGGCCGGGTCATTCTCTGCTAAAATGGCAAGCATATCCTTCACTGTTCTATCGGTTCGTTCCACCATGCCGTTCGTTTGGGGATAGTATACTGTTGTTAGCGCTGTTGTTGTTTCTAAGAGTTTACATACCTCCTGAAATCATGTACCAATAAAATCCTGTCCCCTGACAGATACTATAACTTTAAGTGGTCCGAACACCGTAACAAACCTATCTAGAAATTCATCTGCCACTGTTTGGGGATCTTTCCTAGGAGGGGCTGCCAGAGTGGTATACCTGGACAAATGACCCATTAAAAGTAGCACATATCTGTTGCCTGAGTTGTTGCTGTGTAAATCAATTAAATCAGCCCCCATCCGATCCAAGGGTTCGGCTATCTCTGAGAACTCCTGGAGTGGGGCTTGTACTTTAGGAGTACCTTTGCGTCTTTGTCAGTTCCCGCATGACCTCACATTCCTAATTACATGTGATAATAACCTTGGGAAATATAATAATGACTTAGCCTTTGTGATGTTTTGTATACTCCCGGGTGACCTGCAATCTTTAACGAATGCGCAAGTTTTAATACTGAAGGCTTTAATGCGTTGGGGATAACTAGCTGAAAAAAGCCCTGTCTTTCTGAGCATTTGCATGGTACAACACGATGGTTCCTATATAAAAGGGGTGACGCCAAGAAAAATAAAACTCGCGTCCCTTTAAAAAAAAGACCACTTCTTTGAGTGCATAGTCATTTAAAGAGGAACTTTATTTTCTAGA
Organism: Procambarus virginalis; assembly: GCA_020271785.1. Taxonomy (NCBI): domain Eukaryota; kingdom Metazoa; phylum Arthropoda; class Malacostraca; order Decapoda; family Cambaridae; genus Procambarus; species Procambarus virginalis. The sequence continues at coordinate 47,127 of WNGS01004174.1, forward strand.
ATGGTATTTCCCACCTTCTAGATGTTCAATGATTTCCTTCCATCGCTGTTCCTTCATCTGAAGTCCTCTTATTTTATCGCTCTGATGATGTTTGGTGCTATTGGGAGTTATTTGGAGCACAAGTATGGCGTCTATGCTTAGGAGGACTAGTGCATCTGCACGCTCCGGGCGTCATGTGCTATGGTCCAGGTGAGTCTGCCACACGACCACGGCGCCCCCCCCCCCCCTCCTCCCGTCGAGAATAGTCATGCCACTCACCAATACGTTCATTAACATTATGCCTTTGGTCATGCCTTCACAAGTACATTCATTATCTCTCCCACCCTTTAACAATCTCATCCAGTCACCATGCAATCCATTTACCATGCAATCAATTCACCATCCCACCCATTCACAGTTCCATCCATTAACCATCTCATCCATCCACCATACCGTCCGTTCACTACCCCATCCATTCATCATCTCCTCCATTCACCATCCGATTCATTTACAATTCTCTGCATTCACTATCCCATAAATTCAACATTCCATCCATTGACCATTCCATCAATCCATCACCCCATATATCCACCATCTCGTCCATTCACAATCCCCACCATTCACCATCCCATCCATTTAAAATTCTGTTTATTCACCATTCTATCCATTCTCCATTCCAAGCATTAACAATTCTGTCCATTCACCATCCCATCCAATCACCATCCCCTCCATTCACATTCCAATCCCTGCACTATCTCATCACCATAACTGCACTAGTTATTCACCATCCCATCTATTCAAAATCCCTTTCATTCATCATCATATCCTTTAACTATCCCATCCATTGACTATCCAATCCATTGACTATCCCATCCATTGAATATCCCATCCATTGACTATCCCATCCATTGACTATCCCATCCATTGACTATCCCATCCATTGACTATCCCATCCATTGACTATCCCATCCAATGACTATCCCATCCATTGACTATCCCATCCATTGACTATCCCATCCTTTGACTATCCCATCCATTGACTATCCCATCCATTGACTATCCCATCGACTGACCATCCTATCTCTTCAGCAATAGGCATCCGTGTTAGTAAACACCCACACGGTGAACCTCTGTGGACTTAAAGCGGGTATTTAGAGTGTGTCAAATGCTGGTGACTCTGGATTTTTACTTCGTCTGGGTTGCAACTGCATACAGCAACACAACGAAATGGCAGACGGCTTCAACAAGGCAACTACAACCTTTACAAGATATGGGGAAAGCATCCAGGAGGATGCACAGTATTGATAAGTGTCTAACTGTACGGAACTCCTTATATGTCAGCTGCGATTCTCTCCCAAGTCACATTGGTCGTCAAAGTCCCCGAAAGCTAAAGAATTAAATATTGGGGTCTTTTCCGGTGTTTTCTATATCAATTATGTATGAGTGTGTAGGGGCCTAAATATTATGTAACTTATTTACAGAATTATAGTATGCAGGTATATCAAATTGGTTAAAAAAGTGTTAAAAAAGGGATTAACATAAACTTCAAACGTTTATTTCAAGAACTTACGAAGTAATATACAGAGAGCCACTTTACTCTACTGATTGATGTTGGCAAAAGCTAATATCTCATCAGAGAGACACCAATTACACCGCAACATGCGTCGACAATCCTGTCTTAATACTTGTGCACAACCAATCACCTTGACTAAACTATCATACCACTGCCGGCCCTAAGGAACTTAGGTGAGTTACTTTCTGATACTCTGGAACATTTAATTGCTTGATTGTTGAGAGGCGAGACCAAAGAGACAAAGCTCAACCCTCTCAAGCACAACTAGGTGAGTTCAACTAAGTAGGCGAGTACACACACACACCAACACACACACACACACGTGCAAACCCACACTCCTTGTTATTGACAACGTGGAAACAGATGAAATGTTTACAATAAATAACAATAGGACAAGGGGACACTGATGGAATTTTGAGACTCAGATGTGTCATAGAGATGTTAGAAAGATTTATTTTAGCGTAAGGTAGTGAGTAAATTGAAAGACATTTATGAACTTAATTCATAACTTTAAAAGAGGATGTGATAGGGAAATAGGCCAGGAGTCATGGCATTCGACAACCAACGCCTAGAAAAGAGGGTCCAAGAGTTGTAGCTCGAACCTGCAGACACAAATAGGTGAGTACTCACACTCACCACGAGCATAACTCTCATCCTGTAACTACTCTTAGGTAATTTCTCAAATGCATGCACATACGTTTGAGACACACACACAGGAGGAGGAGGAAGAAGAAATTAGAGGACAACCAGTACAAGATATGATGAATTTAGTCAAGTGGAAATGCAAGGAGGCCGAAAAGAGATTTATACCAACAGTAAAGGAAAAAAGTAGGAGGGAATATAATAACTCATGGTTTAATAAACAGAGTAAGAAAAAAATAGAAGCAGGAGGGAGTGGAGGAAATGCAGACGACAAAGGACAGAGGACAACAGGATTAGATGTAAAAGAGCTAGGAACGATTACATTAACATAAGAAGAATATCGGAAAGAAATTATGAGAACGATATTGTGATCATAGTGAAAAAACAACCTAAATTACTACACAGCCATATAAGAAGAAAAATGTCAGTGAACGACCAAGTGACAAGACTAAGGAAAACAGAGGGAGCATATACAGAAAGTGACAAGGAAATCTGTGAGACACTGAATTCCAGTTTTCATGGAGTGTTCACGTCCAAGCCTGCGCAGCTCCCATTGTTGGAAGGGGTTACCCTAGATGAAAGACTATGAGATATAGAGGTGACAGCGGAGGAAGTAATGAAACAGTTGACAACACTGGATGCAACTAAAGCACTTAGCCCAGACAAAGTATCACCGTGGATACTAAAAGAGGCAGCGCAGGCCCTCAGCGTGCTTCTGGCAAGAATCTTTAATAAGATGTAGTAGGATCAAGACCTACTACATCTTATTTGGAAGAAAATCAACAAATGCAATTTAACTTTAGATAGACAATGTTAACATCAGCAATAAAAATGATGGAAAGTTCATTGGCCTATACACAGACAAGAGGCTCAACTTCAGCACCCACATACAACACATATCCAAGAAAGTCTCAAAAACGGTTGGTATACTCTCCAAAATCAGATATTATGTTCCAAACTCTGCTCTCCTTTCAATATACTATGCACTTATCTATTCTTATCTTACATATGATATCTCTGCATGGGGGCTCAACCTCTGCAAACAACCTCAGTCCCATCATCAGCCAGCAAAAATCTGCTATCAGGACAATAACAAACTCTGCTTTCAGACAACACTCAGCCCCCCTCCCCTGTTTAAATCCCTAAACATGCTAAACATAAACTGACTCTACACAGTCTCTTGTGCCAGTTATATTTACAAAACTCTGTTCTTAAGTGCAAACTCTGTTCTGAAACTATTCATAAACAGACGTGATAGAACACATACCTTACCTTGAGGATACCTTGAGGTGCTTCCGGGGCTTAGCGTCCCCGCGGCCCGGTCATCGACCAGGCCTCCTGCTTGCTGGACTGATCAAACAGGCTGTTGGATGCGGCTGCTTGCAGCCTGACGTATGAGTCACAGCCTGGTTGATCAGGTATCCTTTGGAGGTGCTTATCAAGTTCTCTCTTGAACACTGTTAGGGGTTTGCCAGTTATGTCCCTTATGAATAATCACCACACCAGAAATAAATATCTCTTTGATATCCCCAGAGCCAAACTTAATTTGTGTATACACTCTATGCAAATATAATGACCTGGTTTAAGGAACTCACTCCCTAACGAATTGTAAAATTGTCAAACTTTTGCCTTACTAAAAATAAAACCAAAAAGTAACTAGTTTCAACTTCACAGTTTCCTATATAGTGCTTGAAACTCGCACTGTATCTAGTGCTACTAAATTCCTCAAAATATGTACCAATCCCATACAACTTTACCATTGTAAGTATTGTTGTTATCTTATATCATGTTAATACACATAGTTTGCTACATTATAGCATGCAATAATCCTCAAATTTTGTTAAAATGTACCAGTGGATAACCCTTAAATTTACTTTAATGTACCTACATTTTTTCTGTCAAATTTCTTATACAATGTATTTTGTTATATTTTCTTACAATGTAATTTTATACTTTCTTACAATGTACCTGTAAACATTTTTTTATTTTGCTTGAAATTACCTTCTTAAAGTTATATTTTATATTAAGGATCTGCCCGAAACGCTAAGCATGCTAGTGGCTTTACAAGAATGTAAAACTTCATGTCTTTGTACTCTAATAAACCCAATGTACCTTCTTGTATATAAATAAATCTATATAAATAAAAATGTAAATGTTCGTTTCTCCAAAATTGCTAATCTCCGAAAGTTCCTCACTGATGGCTTTGAAATTTTTACACAACGTTCCATTTGCATCCGAGCGGGTTTTTATATATATAATGCATAAATGTCACGTCTGTAATAGGAAAAAAATGTTTTTTTTTGAAAAAAAACAGTGTTTTTCATATGAAGGAAATCTTCGAAACTTCTTTACCGATGGCTCTGAGATTTTGACACAACATTGCATTCGAATAGGCGCAAGTTTTTATATATCTACTATGTACATTCCCCACTCGTGACAGAAAAAAACATGTTTTTATTTAAAAACAGCGCCATCTGTTGGATGTATGTGCAACACATGCTATAATCTCCGAACCTTCTTCACCAATTGCTTTGAAATTTTGACACAACTTTCCATTCAAATACGCATGTGTTTTTATATACCTTCTATAGATGCCACACCTGTGACTGGTAAAAAAAATGTTTAATTTTTAAAGACAGCACCATCTGTTGCACGTAATAGAAACACATGCTATACTAAATATGTTATGGTTCCATTTCAATGTTTCCAATTGAATTGATAAATTGAATTTTCAGAGATTTTGATTCATTTTCATTTTGATTTAATTATTTTGTGTGACATTGTGTTGGAATTGAGCCATGTTTTTTTGCGTACCATTCATTTCGTAAGTATAAGTATAGATGCCACACCTGTGACAGGGAGAAACATTCTTTTTTTTAAGAAACAATGCCATCTGTTGCACGTAAGAGCAATACACATTATACTAAATATGTTACGATTCCATTTCAATGTTTCCTATTGCTTTGACAAATTTAGTTTTTATAGATTTCAATTTATTTTCATTTTGATTTAATTTTTGTGTGACATTGCGTTGGAATTCAGCAGAGTTGTTTACTATACCGTTCATTTCGTGAGTACAGTTTTTTTCTCATTGTTTTTCAATTCGTTTTTAAACAGTTTTTCTTATATTTCAGTGATGGGAACATCATTTGATGTTCCCAATTTTCTGATGAACATCCGGTCCATTTGGGAATGCATCGGACGAGGGAGTGGGGAATGGTGGAGAGGACGTGGGGACGGGAATGGGGGATGGTGGAGAGGATGAGGGGAAAAGGAGAGGGGTAATGGTGGGGGAGGACGAGGGACGGGGGAGTTGGGGATGGTGGAGACGAGGAGATAGGGGAATAGGGAATGGTGAGGAGGACAAGGGAACAGGGGAGTCATGGGATGGTGGGGGAAAATGAGGGGAGAATGGTTGGAAGGGCGAGGGGACGGAGGAATGAGGAATGGTTGGCCGGACGAGGGGATGGAGGAGGGGGGAAATGGGGTGGAGGACTGGGAGATAGGGAAATGTTGCTGTGGCTCAAAAACGCACATGCCATGCTGAGCCACAACAATGTGTGGCTGGGTACAGTTAATAAACAAACAAATAAATAGATGACATGTTTACAGGAGTAGTATCTTACATCTCGATGTTCGCGGATGATGCAAAATTAATGAGAAGAATTGAGACAGATGAGGATTGTAGGATCCTCCAAGAGAACTTGAACAAGTTGCAGAGATGGTCAGAGAAATGGCTGCTGGAGTTCAACACAAGGAAATGGGATTTAGTGATAGGAGACCAAAGAGACAGTTCACAATGAAGGGAAACTGCCTACAGTGACAATTCGAGATAGAGATCTAAGAGTGGATGTATCAACTAATCTAACTCCTGAGGCACATATATGAATATGATAATGACAGCAGCGTACTCTACACTGGCAAAGTTAGAACACCATTCAGAAACCTAAGTAAGGAGGCATTTCGGGCACTTTACACTGCCTAAGTGAGACCAGTCTTAGAGTATGCCGTGCCATCATGGAGTCCCCACCTGAAGAAATGCATAAAGAAACTTTAAAAGGCTCAGAAGTTTGCAACGAGGCTCGTCCCAGAGCTTCGAGGGATGGGATATGAAGAGCGCCTAATGGAACTGAACATTACGACACTAGAAAAAAGAAGGGAGAGGGGGAAATATGGTAGGAACATATAAAATACTCGGGTGAATTGATCGAGAGGAAATAGACGAAATGTTCACCCGGAATACTAAAAAAACGAGGGGACACGAGGTGGAAGCTGGAAAGTCAGATGAGTCATAGAGATGTTAGGAAGTTTTCCTTTAGCTAAGTTAGAGTAGTGGAAAATGGAATGCACTTAAGGAGCAGGTTGTGGAAGCAAACTTTATTCAAAATTTTGAAACTAGGTATGATAAGGAAATATGACAGGAGTCATTGCTGTGAACAACCTGTGGTGTCTGTGTATAGCTGAGGAAGTCTTGGATGTAGGGTTGATGTAAAGTCATGACTTTGTTACTGACTTTAATACTTATAAACGATTACATGACTAGCATCTCCCAAACTGGTAGCGTCCTGCTTCTATTTACCTTCTCTACTCCCTGGCGTCCCAGCCGCAACAACAAACGGGTGTTACCGTTTTCTATGAACATGACATCCCTGCTTTTCTTTAAAAAGAATGAATACAGGATGTCTACCATGCTTGTAGCACAAAGCAAAGTTATTGACACAAAGTAAGTTATTAACATATCAAGAGATATTGCATATATTTAACATTAATTAAGCACAAAGAATTTAAACAACTTAATCTTTACCACAAAGGATTTCAATATTAAAAATACATATGCAATGTTAAACAAACATGAAAGAAACTGTAATACAAAGTTACAAAATATTGAATGAGAGATCTGCATTATTCAAACAATATTAAATTTAGTTTAGCATAACAAGTAAATACTTTGCATTACATGGGAACACAATTAATCATCAAATCGTGTAGGGCGTTTAACATGACGTTTAGGACGAGAGTCCTTAAGTACAAGAATATCCCTCGATGAATTGTTTATCGAGTTATAACTCATTTTTCCTTTTTCTTTTGCACGACTTTCACTTCATCATTTTCTACACTAGTTGGAATCACTTTGAAATAAGCCATATTACGTGTTATACTATGATCTCTATTACTCGCTGTTACCATAGTTCCTTTTACACTAATCACTTTTTATGGTTTTGTATCATACGGCATATCTAGCTTTCCCTCTTTTTTCTTTTTAACGAGAACAGTGTCTCCAACCTTTATGAATTGTTCCTTTGCACGTTGATCATGAGCAATTTTCATTTTGCCCTTGGCTAGTGCATCCTTCTGAGCGAGACATTTATCCATTACCTCGGCTGGAATGACAGGTAGTGCGATTCTCATAGGACGTCCAAATAAAAGTTCGCCAGGCGACATGCCCAGTGTTCCATGCGGTGTTGCACGGTAGTTCCTGAGAAAAGCATACATAGCTTGTTTCCAGGAAATGAGCGAGTTACTGAGGAAGCAGTATGACTCTGTTTTCAGCGAGCCATTAAATGCACTAAAGATTGATAACCCAAATGAATTTTTCATGGATATGATACCAACATCAAATCATATATCAGACGTCGCCCTATCCCCACTAGATTTTGAATAAGCCATAAACAGTATGCCTATGCACTCTGCACCAGGCCCGGATTCTTGGAACTCCATATTCATCAAGAAATGCAAAAAAACATTATCGCAGGCCCTTCACATTCTGTGGAGACAAAGCCTAGATACTGGCGTTATCCCTGACATACTAAAAACAGCAGAGATAGCACCACTCCATAAAGGAGGAAATAAGGCAGAGGCAAAAAATTACAGACCGATAGCACTAACATCGCACACCATAAAATTTTTTGAGAGAGTGCTAAGAAGTAAGATCACAAAATACATGGAATCACAGCATCTCCACAACCCCGGACAACATGATTTCAGAACAGGGCGCTCTTGCCTGTCGCAGTTGCTGGACCACTATGATATAGCATTAGATGCTATGGAAGACAAACAAAACGCTGATGTAATTTACACAGATTTCGCAAAAGCTTTCGATAAATGTGACCATGGAGTTATTGCACATAAAATGCGTTCAAAAGGAATTACCGGGAAAATAGGCAGATGGATCTACAATTTCCTGACTAACAGAACCCAATGTGTAATAGTCAACAAAATAAAATCCAGCCCATCAACCGTGAAGAGCTCAGTCCCCCAGGGTACTGTGCTTGCTCCAGTATTTTTCTCATCCTCATATCGGACATAGACCAGAACACAACCTATAGCACTGTATCATCCTTTGCAGATGACACAGGATTTTCATGAGAGTTGGCAACAGAGGACACGGCAAACCTCCAATCAGATGTAGATCAGGTCTTTCTATGGGCTACAGAAAATAATATGGTGTTTAACGAAGATAAGTTCCAGCTCATGCGCTACGGAAAAATTGAAAATATAAAAACAGAAACCACGTACAAAACTCAGGCAAATCATAACATAGAACGAAAAGGCAATGTAAAGGATCTGGGTGTACTCATGTCGGAAGACCTTACCTTTAAAGAACACAATAAAGTAGCCGTCACAACTGCAAGAAAAATGACAGCTTGGATAACAAGAACTTTTCACACTAGAGATGCTATACCGATGATGATACTTTTTAAAACGCTTGTGCTCTCTAGAGTGGAGTACTGCTGCACAATGACAGCCCCTTTCAAAGCTGGAGAAATTGCTGACCTGGAGAGCGTGCAGAGATCCTTTACTGCTAGAATCCACTCAGTAAAACATCTAAATTACTGGGACCGGCTAAAGAGCCTAAATCTGTACTCCCTTGAGCGCAGGCGGGAGAGATACATAATAATTTACACGTGGAAAATAATGGAGGGGCTGGTCCCAAACCTGCACACAGAAATAACATCACATGAAACCAGAAGACATGGCAGGATGTGCAGAATACCCTCGTTGAAAAGCAGAGGTGCAACAGGTCCTCTGAGAGAGAACTCTATCAACATCAGAGGCCCGAGACTGTTCAACACGCTTCCACCACACATAAGGGGCATAACTGGCCGACCCCTCACAGTGTTCAAGAGAGAACTGGATAAGCACCTCCAAAGGATACCTGATCAACCAGGCTGTGACTCATACGTCAGGCTGCGAGCAGCCGCGTCCAACAGCCTGGTTGATCAGTCCAGCAACCAGGAGGCCTGGTCGACGACCGGGCCGCGGGGACACTAAGCCCCGGAAGCACCTCAAGGTAACCTCAAGGTAAGGATCGTACTTCAGCATGAGCACAGCGTACTGCTTTCATGAGAGGTTGCATGAATCTCTCGACTTCTCCATTTGCTTGAGGATGTAGTGGCATCACACGGCGGTGTTTGAATCCAATATGCTCAGCAAAGTTGACGAAGTCTTGCCCATTGAATGGCGGTCCATTGTCCGTCTTGGCAACTTCAGGAATGCCAAAGTTTGAAAAGATCTTGTCGAGCTTCGGCATGACAGCCTTTGCAGATGTGGAAGTGATGATTTCTACATCTGGATAACGTGAGTGATCATCAATGACTACCATCAAGTACTCTCCAGTTGGTAGCGGTCCGCAGAAGTCCATCGATACTTCCGTCCATGGTGCAGCAGGTAGTGGTGAAGGTTGCAGAGGTGTTGGTCTTGAAGTATCCACTGCAGCTTGGCAAGGGACACAGGCATCATGCATGTCCTTTGCTTGACGATCAATGCCAGGAAACCACACCTTTTCTATAGGTGTGGTTTCCCCATACAAGAGCAAGTTTCCCCATACAATGGGGCTCTTGCCCCATACAAGAGCAAGAGCTTCCTTCTCTGTCTGACTGTAACGCTGCTCAACATCTGTGAGAGAACGGCTGGTGTAGGCAAGTACTACTCTGGAATCTGGTTGACCAGGTTTGTGTTGGGCTAACACAGCACCTAAACCAACAGGACTAGCATCCACCGTTAACTCAGTGTCCATTGATGGATCAAAGTACGCAGCAGTCGCATTTTCTACTAGTGCATCTTTCACAGCATCAAATGCATTTTGTTCGATATCGCTCCAGTACCATGATGCATTTTTCTTCAGGAGCTCACGTAGAGGCTTTGTAATGGTTGCCAAATCTGGAATGAAGCGAGAACAGTAGTTTGCCATTCCCAGAAAACTATGTACTTCAGTGGATGTTGAAGGAGGTGCAGCATTCTTGATATCTGCAACTTTCTTAGGATCTGGAGACAGACCTTTGTCACTAAGTACATGTCCAAAGAATTCAATTTTATGTTGATTGAACTCACACTTTGCTCGGCTTAGTGTCAGATTCTTTTCTCGTAAGCGTTGCAATGTTGCACGAAGAGCTTTGTCGTGTTCAGCTTGGGTACCGCCATAAACAATGATGTCATCAGACATGTTGTCAGCATTAGGTATATCTTGCCATACCTGGCTGATGATGTGCTGGAATACTTCAGCAGCACTGTTAATACCAAAACTCAGGCGCTTGTACCTATACAGACCTCGATGTGTCGTAAACGTTGTGATGAATCGACTCTCGTCATCAAGTTCAAGCTGATGATAGCCCTTGTTTAAATTTAACTTGCTGAATACAGTTGCACCATTCAAGCGGTAGATCATATCATCTACAGTGGGTGTAGGATGGCGTTCACGCATTATTGCCTTGTTGGGAACACGCATGTCTACACAAATGCGTATCTCATCTGGATTCTTCGGCTTTGGTGGAGTGGCAATTGGGCTTATCCATGGTGTTGGGCCTGTTACTGGTTCAATGATATCTAGTTCTATCAGCCTATCCAGTTCGGCATCGACTTTCTTGCGAGTATGGAATGGTTGTCTGCGATGTGATTGGGCAACTGGAATTACATCTGGGTTGATATGCAGATGTACCTTGCTATCAGTATAACAACCTATGGATTTAAATCGATCAGAAAATTCAGCAACAATAGCATCAACATTGTTTGCAGATTCCACTGCTACAGCATTAGAAAGCTGAAGTAGCCCCAATTTGGTTGAAGTCTTGTAACTGAGTAGAGACTCCTTTGCATTCCTAACAACATGGAATGTAGTAATGAGCATTGCATTCTTTGACTTAATCTCTGCAGTGAAAGTTCCAATCACTGGTAAGGCTACCTTTGATGCATAGGCAGTGGCTTTACCATTATAGTTTTCAAGCTTTTGGAACAGTTTTTTAAATTTTTCATAGTGGCACTCAGCAATGGTGTCAATGTTTGATCCAGTGTCAATGAGAACATTGAGACAAATGCCGGCAATGTATACTATAGTCTCTGGGTTGTTTGGAAGATCATTCCATTCTGTGATTGCTTGTACTCCACAAATATAATCACATTCACTGTCATCTGAGACTGGTTGTAATGAAATGTTGTCTTGTATATTATTAACATTCTTGATTTGAGGTGCAATATTGTGTTTGCCACCTCGACTCCTATGACCTGATCCTCGTACATTGCTTTTATTTATTGATTGTGTTTCTTTAGTGCGGAACGACACATAGCACCAAAATGATTTAGTTTTCTACACTCATAGCACTTCTTACCTTGTGCAGGACAAACATTATCTTGGTGTGGGTAGTCTCCTCCACAATTGTAACATTTATTGTTGACAACCTCTGATGTGAGTCGTTGTGACTGCTTGAGTCTTGTTCCATGACTCCAGTTGTGATGTGGTTCTCGGCTCAATTTAATGTTAGGTTTGGCATGATATCTTCTATGATCATGGTGTACTCCCTGAACCTTACATACTTCATGACTGTTAGTAACAGTGGCAAACCGTTGTTGGCACTGCACTCCATGACCGAGCATCACGTGCAGCATCTTCCATTCGACGAGCCATATCCAGTATCTTGTTAAGAGAACTTTCATCATCAACAAGTTCTAGAGCTCTTCGACGAAGCGTTTAGAGACGTGTAGATGTACATGTTTCAATTATTTGCTGTTTGATTTCTTTGTGAACATCAGCAAACTCACAGTGGGCTGCTAAACCACCTGCAGACGTGTATGGTATTGTCAACAGTTTCATTAGAGAGTTGTTTCGCTCTCCTGAAATGCCAATTTCTATTGAAGCTTTTGGCCTTGGTTTGGAAGTGCTCAGTTTATATTGGCTTTGGCAGTGTCATAATCTTTGGCACCACCAGTGTCTTCATGTATCAAAGATGTCACAAACTCTATCACCAGCATAATGAAGTAGAAAGGCACGCTTTCTTTCAGCACTTGTGATGTCAGAAACTATCAACAAATTGTCAAACCTTTTAAGCCATTGGGTCCACCTCTGTCACAGGTTTGTCTGGTCCCAGTCAGGATCAAATGCAGGAAACTGAGGTATATTTGTCATTTTGACTGAATAAATGTAAACTATCACTTAAAATGTTCCTCAGACTATTATTAAGCACCTTACTGCACTGTATATGTTATGTCAAGAATTCACTGTAATTACTTTATTTTGCAAAGCACACAAGCATTTTAAAGCAAAAGCTTCACCACAGTGCACAATACAGCAGCTACTGACTTCTTACCTAGCCCATGTATACATGTGTTGTTCGACTCACAGCAGTTAGCAGCAGTTGTCAGCAGTTGGTTACAGCAGTTGTCAGCAGTTGGTACAGCAAGTTGGGCAAGCAGTTGGCACAGCAGTATGTCAGCAGTAGGCAGCAGTTGGCAGCAGTTGGTTCACAGTGGGAAGAATTTTGTAGCACGAAGCGTGGTTTCGTAACCAAAACATCAGGGTTTGTACACATCAAAGCGTCGTTTCGTACACAGCGTCGGCAGATTCCACTATCACAGCTTCAGTCAGCACAGCTTGGGTAGCACGCAGCATTGGTTAGCACACAGCAATGGTTAACACA
>WNGS01004174.1:67372-80130 GCA_020271785.1 Procambarus virginalis
AGTTAGTGTAGTTAGTAAACAGTTGATTGACAGTTGAGAGGCGGGCCGAAAGAGCAAAGCTCAACCCCGTAAAATACAACTAAGTGAATACACACACATTCACACACACACACACACACACACACACACACACACACACACCACACACACACACACACACACACACACACACACACACACACACACACACACACACACAAGAAGGATGAGAAGAGAGGCAGAAAGACAATATGAAAATGACATTGCAAGCAAGGCAAAGACTCAGCCTAAATTGGTCTTCGGCCTTTAGAACGGCCTTTAGAAACTTGTGTAAGGAATCTTTCAGAACATTTTATACCACATATGTCAGACCAATCCTGGAGTATGCGGCTCCAGCATGGAGTCCATATCTAGTCAATCATAAGACTAAACTGGAAAAGGTTCAAAGGTTTGCCACCAGACTAGTACCCGAGCTGAGAGGTATGAGCTACGAGGAGAGACTACGGAATTAAACCTCACTTCGTTGGAAGACAGAAGAGTTAGGGGGGACATGATCACCACATTCAAGATTCTCAGGGGAATCGACAGGGTTGATAAAGACAGGCTGTTTAACACAAGGGGCACACGCACTAGGGGACACAGGTGGAAACTGAGTGAAGAAATGAGCCACAGAGATATTAGAAAGAACTTTTTTAGTGTCAGAGTGGTTGACAAATGGAATGCATTAGGAAGCGATGTGGTGGAGGCTGACTCCATACACAGTTTCAAGTGTAGATATGATAGAGCCCAATAGGCTCAGGAACCTGTACACCTGTTGATTGACGGTTGAGAGGCGGGACCAAAGAGCCAGAGCTCAACCCCTGCAAGCACAACTAGGTGAGTAGGTGAGTACACACACACACACACACACACACACACACCACACACACACACACACACACACACACACACACACACACACACACACATTACAAGTAGCGATGTAAGGAAGCTTTTGCTAGAGTTTGATATGACAAAGGCTATAGGCCTGGATGAAATCTCGCCTTGGATACTAAAGGAAGGAGCAGAAGCACTGTGCCTGCCACTCTCCATAGTGTATAACAAATCACCAGTAACAGTGGAACTACCAAAAATTTGGAAGACTGCTAATGTAGTCCTGATATCCAACAAGGGGCATAGACAGGAGGCACTGAACTACTCGCCAGTGTCCCTAACCTGCATATCATGCAAGCTGATGGAGAAGATTGTGCGAAGAAAGCTAGTGGATCATCTGGAGCAAAAGAACTTTGTAACACAGCATCAACATGGGTTCAGGGATGGCAAGTCGTGCCTCACAGGATTAACTGAGTTCTACGACCAGGCAAGAAAGAGAGGGGTGGGCAGACTGCATATTTTTGGATTCCCAGAAAGCGTTTGACACACTACCACATAAGACGCTAGTGAAAAAGCTGGAGATGCAGGCAGGAGTGAAAGGGAAGGTACTCCATTGGATAAGGGAGTACCTAAGCAACAGAAGATAGCGAGTCACTGTGAGGGGTGAGGTCTCAGATTGCCGAGACGTCACCAGTGGAGTCCTGCAGGGTTCAGTCCTTGGACCTATACTGTTTCTGATATATGTAAATGATCTCCCAGAGGGTATAAAATCGTTCCTCTCATTGTTTGCTTATGATGCAAAAATTATGAGGAGGTTTAAAACATAGGATTATAGTAGGAGGCTACAAGATGACCTAGACAGACTTAATGAATGGTCCAACAAATGGCTACTAAAGTTCAACCCGAGTAAATGCAAGGTAATGAAACTAGGTGGTGTAAACAGGAGGCAAGACACTATATACCGAACGGGAGACGAAGTACTTCATGAAACGGACAGAGAGAAAGATCTAGGAGTAGATATACACCAAACCTGTCTCCTAAAGCCCACGAAAAGAATTACATCTGCGGCATACACAAGGCTGGCTAACATCAAAACAGCCTTCAGGAAGCTGTGTAAGGAATCATTCAGAATCTTGTACCACATATGTAAATCCCATCCTGGAGTATGCGGCCCCAGCATGGAGCCGGTACCTTGTCAAGCACAAGACGAAGGTGGAGAAAGTTCAGAGGTATGCACTAGGCTAGTCCCATGTTACGGTCACTATAGATCAGTAACCGGGTACTTGAGGAAGGAACCTTATTTGTTGTATCCGACCCCAAGTCGGTAGTGGCTTTCAAGGAATTGGCTAGATAATGCAAGAATAAAAAAAGGGGGGAATGAAGAAAACACTGTTTCCTTCACCAATATATTCACCATTGCCATCTATATAAATAAAAATGGAAATCTTCATTTGTTCAAAATCGCTAATCTCCGAAAGTTTTTCACCGATTGTTTTGAAATTTTCACACAATTTTCCATTCGCATCCGGGCGGGTTTATATATACATACTATATTGATGTCACGTCTGTGACGGAAAAATATGCTTTTACTGAAAAACTGGTTTTCCATGTGGTTTTTCATACGAGGGAAATTTTGACACGACGTTGCATTCGAATAAGCGCGCCTTTTTTATATATCTACCATATACATGCCTCACCTGTGACAAGAAAAAAACATGCTGTGTTTGAAAAAACAGCGCCATCTATTGGATGTAAGAGCAACACACGCTATAATCTCCGAAAGTTCTTCACCGATTGCTTAGAAATTTTGACACAAAGTTGCATTCGAATAGGCGCGTCTTTTTATTGGCCCTACTATATAGATGCCAAACTTGTGATAGGTAAAAACATGCGGTTTTGAAAAACAGCGCCATCTGTTGCACATAATAGGAACATATACACAATACTAAATATGTCACAAATTCCATTTCAATGTTTCCGATTGTACTGATAAATTTGATTTTCATATATTTCGATTTATTTTATTTTTATTTAGTTCTTTCGTGTGACATTGTGTTGGAATTAAGCTGTGTTATTTACCATACCGTTCATTTCCTAAGTATAAGTATAGATGCCACACCTGTGACAGGTAAATCTATGCTTTTTCTTGAAAAACACGCCACCTGTTGCATGTAAGAGCAACACACATGCAATATTATATATGTTACAATTCCATTTCAATGTTTCTGATTGCATTGATAAATTGAATTTTCATAAATTTTGATTTATTTTCATTTTGATTGAATTATTTGAGTGAATTGCATTGTAATTAAGCTGTGTTGTTTATCATGCTGTTCATTTTGTGAGTACAGTTTTTTTTTCATAATTTCATATAATTTTTTAACTGTTTTTATTATATTTCAGTGATGGGGAACATCAGATCACTTGATGTTCCCAATTTTCTGATGGGAACATTAGACCATTTGAGATGGCATCGGACGAGGGAGTAGGGAATGGTGGGGATGACGAGGGGACGGAAGTGAGAGATGGTGGGGAGGACGAGGGGACAAGTGAGGGGGTAATGGTGGGGGAAGGACGAGGGGACGGGGGAGTTTAGGATGGTGGGGACGAGGGGATGGGGGAATGGAGAATGGTGGGGAGGACAAAGGGACAGGGGAGTAGGGCATGGTGGGAAGGAAGAGGGGATGGTGGAGTGAGGAATGGTGGGGAGGACGAGGGGACGGTGGAGTGGGAATGGTTGGGAGGCCTAGGAGATGGGTGAGGGGAAATGGCGGCGAGGACTGGGGGACATGGAAGGTTGCTGTGGCTCAGCAACGCACATGCTAGCTACTATATATATATATATATATATATATATATATATATATATATATATATATATATATATATATATATATATATATATATATATATATATTTTGTGACGATAATCTCTTCAAGAGAGATTTAGCCTGCTCTTCTCTTCAATTGTCACGTTCAAAGCTACATTCAAGATACGTTCTACAGTAGCAAAAACGTATATCAAGGCAGCCACACGCACCTGCACCCCCTCCCCCCTCACACTCCTCACCGCCTGTTCGCCGACTGCACTTCAATTAGCCAACTACCAGGTGTCGGCCTGCCCGGATTTTCATTGGCTGCTCGAGATCTCACCACTCCAGCTCTCCACCACTCACGCACATCGTCAAGTCAACGTCGGAGTCAGCGAGCTGTACCACCTCAGAATATATCTTGTGCTCTAACTGAGAACATCTAGTTGATTCACCTCGTGTGATCAAATAGCGGTTTTTAGCTTGCGCATATATTCCCAGCACCATTTTATATATTGTCCATTTATATATTTCATATTGTCCTCTTGTTAACGTAAGCCAGTATTCATTTTTATGTTACGTTTATTTTCACTTGTTAAAACTTGCACTTTGCTCAGCCAAGGAATTGTCTTTGTTTTACTTTGTTTTCTAGAGTAATTAAATTTCATTGTTCATATTTTGTTTTGTGTGTCTTACCTTACCTTACCACAGACTATCAGGCAAGCAGTCTCTTTTTTTTCGTATATGTGGCCGGGCATTGACATCTGCCATTGGAAGACTGCCGATCACCATAATCCAACACTTTACCGTCACAATATATATATATATATATATATATATATATATATATATATATATATATATATATATATATATATATATATATATATAGGGAATATTACTATACTTATATACAAGTGTCGCTTTCACACAGGACACAGAACACTCAAAACGCACACAGAATGCAGAATCCGTCAATCCCAGTGTCCACATCACTCGGTACCTTAAAGCCGCCTCCTCACTAGACGTCATTCACGTTGACCACACTCGCTTGCCAGGGCAAGAAACTGGAGCCATTTGTCACTATCACACCAACCCCCATTATATGGCGTTGTCTACGAAGCGTCCAATTCCAGGGGAGTTCGAGTACAGACTCCTAGATGGCGCTGGAACTACCAGGAGACACTTGGACGCAACCCGTCCTCGCAAATTCGTATAGTCAATATTGACTTATTAAATACGTGCATAGGTGATATACTAAACATAATAGATACCCTTAAAAAGCTTCATAGAAAACACCGACCTTACCAAACCTTGTTAGTATGTTAAGATAAGCATCTTATTGCTTCGTAATTACAATTATTACTTAACCTGTACCTATAATAGGTTAAGTTACAATTGTAATTACGAAGCTATAAGATGCGTATCTTAACATACTAGCAAGGTTAAGTAAGGTCGGTGTTTTCTATGAAGCTTTTTAAGGGTATCTATTATGTTTAGTATGTCACCTATGCACGTATTTAATAAGTCAATATTGACTATACGAATTTGCGAGGACGGGTTGCTCGGACGGTAGTGATGAATCCGTAACATCCCTGAACTAAGAGGCATGAGTTACAAGAAAAGGCTGTGTGAGATGCACCTCACGACACCTGAAGACAGATAGGTTAGGAGACATGAACTCTACCTACCAAATTCTCAGAGGAATTGACAGAGTAGATAAGGATAAACTTGTTAACACGGGTGGTACGCAAACAAGGGGACACAGGTGGAGACTGAGTACCCAAATGAGCTACAGGGACGTCAGAAAGAACTTTTTCAGTGTCAGAGTAGTTAACAAAGAAAGCATTAGGCATTGATGTGGTGGAGGCTGACTCCATAGAGTTTCAAATGTAGATATGATAGAGCCCAGTAGACTTAGGAATCTGTACATCAGTTGATTGACGGTTGAGAGGCGGGACCAAAGAGCCAGAGCTCAACCCCAGCAAACACAACTAGGTGAGTACACCCCCCCCACACACACACATAAAAGACTATAAAAACTGTTATCTGTACATAGCTAAAAGGGCAAAAATTTGGTTGAGTAAAATCAATGTATTTTACTTTTGACAATAGGACTAAAATTTGGTTGAGGAAATCAACATTTTAAGAACCTTTGACATTTTTTATTATATCAGAAATTACAGTGAGACCTTTCAACAGCCTACTACCTTTCTACAATCAGATAATAGAGGCAGTTATATAACAGAATTTTCGGGCATAACAGTTATGCCCGAAACGCTTTGCGTAATAGTGGCTTTAGGCATTGTATGTACTAGCCCTATCTATAACTCCATCACTCTGTACAATCACTTGTATGTATGTACCTTACCTCAATAAACATTTTGTTTTTTTGATTTTGAACAGTGTTTGGCGCCCTCCGTCACCAGTGACTGAGACTTGCTGAGCACTGGGAGGTACCGTGCCTCATGAGCCTCTAGCTTCCAGTCTTAATGGGGAACTAGTGAGTATAGTGTGACCTGTTCCCTTCTCCATGGATGACAGAGAAATGAAAACTGATTGTTATAGTTCAGCTTGCACTCAAATGAGTTATATACATGTATTTGTTTACTGGACGGTATAGTGCAGTTTGAACAGAGTTTACACTAGTGACAGAAACTTATTTCCTTATATACTTGTTTTAGTTCTGGGTGGTATAGTGCAGCTCTAAGTCAAATATACGGGTCACAGAAGAGACTTACAAACTAAGCGGTACATTACTGCTAAGACTGGTCACAACGGGTGACAGAGATGTGTACTTCTGCTCGGGTGACAGATGAAACTTACCTGTCTAATTGTACAGTTTGTACCATTCTCCGCAGGTGACATACTAGACTTAATTCAACACTGGGTAGTGTAGTGCATCTTGGACACATCACATTTTTTTTTTTTTTTGCAGGGATATCCCTGCGCGGACCCTAAGCCTCTGGCTGGCCCACTAAGTGTCGCTTGTTTCTAGTTTACTTGGCTGGAGTATGAGCATTTATTACTCGTATGGACGCTTTAGTAAGATGTTGCCATATGTGTTTAACAACTTCTGCTCTGTTGAATTGAAGTTGAAATCTTAATGGGCTTGTAACTGTGCACTGTGTTAGATAATGTTCCAGAGGTCTGTCGGGCATTTCTCCACAGTGTTGACATTTCCTCTCATCTTCCGGAACCTGTAAGCCTATTTCCCATGTACATGGGTATCCAAGCCTGATGCAATGTAAGTGTACTTCTGTTGCCCTACTGCTCCCCTTCATGAACATAAGTGGTTCGTAGTTGGTTGAATTCCTGTACCAACCCGCAGATCGAGATGTTGCAACAGCTGAGTTGTGGTAACTGCACAACTTTTGCATTGCTCTGTTTCTAATTACTCGCTTAATCTGTGACAGACTCTGTGGTATGCAAATGTCTACAGTTCTTCTCTTAGTTGCAAGTTTTGCAGCGTCGTCTGCAATGTCATTTCCTACGATTCCCACATGACTTGGCACCCAGTTGAGAAGGACCCATCGGCCTTGTCGTTTGAGTGTTTGAATTAATGATATGACAGTTGTGATCAGATGTATGTTATCACATATGCGTTCTTGTTGCAAGGTTTCAATGGCGGTTCTCGAATCAGTATGTATGATAACATGTTGTCGGTGTTGAGCAAGAGCATGTTCCAAAGCCTTTTGAATGGCTAGCATCTCTGTTTGTAAAGTCGAACACCCATTTGAGAGCCTCCAACTATGTACAGAGTTTCCTGCTTTAACTGCAGCTCCGGTTTCGTGTCCCTGCTGGTCTACTGATCCATCGGTGAAGTATGTGAAGCTGTCGGATGCCATGTTTGCTTCAATATGCATCTGTGCAATGTTACGTAGCAGAAGAGGAGTTGTCTGGTTCTTTTTTCCTACAATAACCATAATCGTAAAGTATGCTGGCGGAGATTCCCAAGGGGCTTGCATAACAAAGTCTGCATGTATTTCGTCGACACCCTTCTCAGTGACTGTGTTTGTTATATCGAATTTATTGATGGTGTTTATCGCACAATGGGTCCACCTGGTGCTATTGGAGGCTCTTCTGTCCAGAGTTAGTGCTCCAGTGATTATATCTTTAAGTGAACTGAGTCTAGGTCTAGTCAATATCTTGGTGAGCAGGCACGCAGCGATCCCTTTTACCCTTATTTCAATCGACGTTAGCTTGGTTTCCAGTCTTAGGTTCAGTATTTTAGTCCATCTGGGAGCTCCTGTTATGATTCGCAATGCATCGTTTTGAAGAACCTCAACGTTTGCCCACTGGCCAGGAGAAAGAGTGAGTAAGGCAGGCGCTGCATAATCAATTAGGGAACGAACGGCGTGTATGTAAAACATTCTTAACACTTTGTGTCCCGCTCCTAGACGGGGCCCTCTGATTGCTCTCATTATATTTAGTCGTGATTTTACTTTCTCCTTTAGATATTGAATTTGCTTGTTGAAAGTCATGTTAAAATCTATCCACACTCCGAGATATTGATATTGTGTAACCCACTGTAGGTTAATGTCTTGAATGCGTAGGTGCCTGTCTGGAGTGTGGCCGCCTAGTCTCATTGCCTTAGACTTCTGTGCAGATATTTTTAGCCCTAAAACGCTGCATTCAGATGTTACTTTATCTAATGCACCTTGTGCTTTATTGAGAAGTGAAGGACCTGTAATGACTAATGCTAGATCGTCAGCATAGCTTAGCAATTTAACCCCTTCTGTAAATGTCATGGTAACAAGTTTTTCCATAAAGATGTTAAAAAGACTAGGACTGAGGACTCCTCCTTGTGGAGTCCCATTCTCATGCAAGCGGTAGCCTGACACTTGTCCTTGCAACTTTACTCTGGCATACCTGTGACTTAGGTAATCTTGAATCCATGCTAGCATTTTTCCCTTTACACCTTTTGTAACTAAGGTGTGTAAAATTGCTTGCGGGCTTGCAAGTTCGAATGCTTTTTCTAGATCAAGGAAGATCACTATAGCTGGACCTGAGTTAACTGTTCCTAGTAATGTGGCTATGCAGTTGGCAGTACCTACGCCTCTAGTGAAGCCAAATATGTGTTGATGCAGGTCTCCAGTCTTCCACAGTAGCCTATTTAAGACCATCCGTTCTGCAGTTTTACTAATGCATGATGTTAATGAAATGGGTCTGTAATTGCCAGGTTCTTTCGGCTTAGGAATCGGTATGATGTCTGCTTTCTTCCAAGAGGTTGGTAGTTTGCCTTGCTGCCAAGATGCGTTGATGACGTCCAATATTCCTTGTTCTCCAGCAGGACCTGCATGTGCGATCATTGAGTATGTAATGGTATCAGCACCTGGTGCAGTGTCCTTACCACCTTTTTTGGCTCTGATTAGTTCTTGTGTGGTGAAGGGACAGTCACATTCGTCATTTATAGCTATACTCGCATGAATGACAGTCAACCTCTCTTGTTTTAATTGTTCTTGCTGCCTGCGGACCACAGCAGGAAGCTGATATGAAGCTGTTCTTTCTGCAAATTGGAGGGCAAGTCTCTCAGCCTCCTGCAATGGTTGAATACATGCCTGTGGTCGGGCTGGTCGACCTGATATAGTTTTAATCTGACCCCATATCTTGCCAAGACTACTATGTTCGTTCAGAGTTTGACACCACTCAAACCATCTTGCCTCCTTTACTTCTCTAGAAACGCGTCTTGCTTCAGACACCACCGCTCTTAGCAGAGTTCTTCCTTCTGGTGTGGGGTTTCTCTTTAGATGTTTTCTAAAGATGTTGACTCTGTGGTTCTGTTCTTTAACTTCACTACTATAGAACCAATAGTTCTTCCGTGTTGTGTTTCCTGTGATAATGATTGGAATAGCTTTGTTTGCAGCAGCTGCAATGGCTTCCTGCAGATTGGTCTCGTGCATGTTCAAATCCGCAGGTGGCGTGTATGTTGCAAACCAATTTTCAAGTTCTTC
The DNA here is from genome assembly GCA_020271785.1 of Procambarus virginalis. NCBI lineage: Eukaryota > Metazoa > Arthropoda > Malacostraca > Decapoda > Cambaridae > Procambarus > Procambarus virginalis. The sequence continues at coordinate 76,989 of WNGS01004174.1, forward strand.
TTGGTATATATTCCAATTGGCCTTTCTTAAATTCCACCTAGGTTGTGCAGGTGGTGTAGGAGGTCGTTCTATGTTTAGTGTTGTGACAGTAGCATAGTGGTCACTGGTGATCACCGGGTCTACTTCCCACTTCGCCCGATGCTTGAGTGCTGTTGAGATTAATGTAAGATCAAGGGATCCTCCTAGAATGTGAGTGGGTTCCCCAGTGTTGAGAAGTGTAATTTCAGGTACATCTCGCAGAGCTGCAGCTAAATGGCGCCCATCAGCATTGCCTGGCCCAGCCGCACCTAACTCGATGATGAGCATTAAAATCCCCAGCAATAATTACATTTTCCTGCGTGGCCAAGGCAAGCGCTGCCTCTGCTTCTAGTTTACGTCTAGGGGGCTTGTAAACGTTGTATATGAGGAGCTCAATATTAGCCATATCCACTGTTACTGCTAATACCTCTACTCCATCCCCACATGAAACTGTGTCTATTTTCTTGCTGGGTATGGTGTTCCTGACTAGGGTCATTAAGCCTCTTTGGCTCCCCTGCTCATACGGCATAACATAGTGCTGATATCCAGCTAATCTGAAGGATTTCGTGGCTGGGAAAAGAGTTTCTTCCAAAACGATTATATCTGCTTTCGTGCTGATTGCAGCCTCCCGAAGTGTGTGGTTTTTATTTCCAAGACCTTGTATGTTCCACTGCAGTATTCGTAATGGCCAGACGACGGTTTCGGTTGGTGTTGCCTGTTCTAGTAGAACTCCTCTTTGGGATCGACCTCTATATTCACCACCTCGCAAGTCGTGTCGCTGCAAATTGGACTGCATTGATCGGCCGTGGTCATCCCCGGCATTGTTGTAATCTGTGCATAACTGTGGTCCATCACTGTGTTGTTGGTATTGCTGCATGTCGGACTGCACTGATTGGTCGTGGCCGTTTCTTGTGTTGTTGGAACCTGTGCATCTCTGCTGTTCAATACGTCTGTGTTGGTGTTGTTGCATATCAGACTGCATGGGCTGTTGTTGTCTGTCACTTGTGTTGTAAGATTCTGTTGATCTCGGGTGGTCACTGCTTTTTGCAGTTGCGTTTGTAAATGTCGATCTTCTGGTGTCTTGACTACCTGACTGTTGTTGGAAGTCTGTATGTCCATGAGGCGTTGTTTGTCCTCTTGTGCTACGTCTTGCCTCAGACTGTCTATTTGTTGTGATACTGTGGTCTGCTGCACGATCTTGTCCATTATCACACAAGCGATTTCTTGAGTCTGTCGCTGTGAGGCGTTCTGCGTCATCTGTAGGCATTCGATAATGGTCCCTGCCATGATCTTCACGATGTTTTTCAGCTGGGCCTCGGTAAAATTGTATATCTGGTGTGTCGATTCCGAAAGTAATTGTTTTTTGCCCTTTTGCATTTGCTGTATTTCTGCAGCACCTTTGTGTATTTTCTGATTTGGAATTAATAGATTCGGGAAATTTTGCTCTGTGAGTGCGTGTGTCTGTTGCGGCTGTGCACGAATGTTCCAGACGTTGGTGTTGGTGTATGTGGTGCTGGTCTGTGTGTGTAACCTGGCCTGAGCTGTCTGCACATTTCTTTCCGTGCAGAGCAGGTTGTGCTCCAGGCATGATGTTTGCCTCCACAATTTGGACATTTGGCTGTTGTGGCCTGGTTTGCCTTGTGCTTGGCTATGCAGTCTGCGGTTGGATGTCTCAGGCTGCACACTCCGCATCTCTCCTGTCCTGGTGCAGCGTGACTGATGGTGGCCGTATTTCTGACACCTGAAGCAGCGCAGGGGTTCTGGGACGTATGGTCTCTGTCGGTATGTTCCCCAATTTCCAAGACTGAACGTTTCTGGCACACGTCCCATGACGGTCACCAGAACTTGACGTGTCGCTGCCTTGTCTACTTTTGTGCGGCATCGTTCCGCATTCAGGATTTGCTTGTGTTCGAGTACTGGATCCAGGGGAAAGTCGATTGGGTATCCCAAAAGCACGACTCGTGTGCGTCTTTCCGAAGGGTCCAGCTTTTCCAAGCATACAGGTTTCCCTTGCAGGACCCGTACTTTTTCTAAGTAATTTGCAGTCTGTTGGTCTTGTGGTGCTATTATTATTTCTCCTTCAGGTTGACTGTAATGGAAAGTTTGAGCTCTGGTTGTTCTTTTTCCATTGCCGTTACTACTCCATATGCTGTAGGAAAGTGGTCTGTCTGCATTATCTTGATTTTGGAAGATGCAGAGGCTGGCGATGTCTGGTGTGAGACTGGTGGTGTCCTCTCCTGTCTCATACTGTTGTCCTGTGGCTGGGCTGGAGAGAGGTACAGTGTCTGACACTGGCTGGTGTGAGACTGGTGGTGTCCTCTCCTGTCTCATACTGTTGTCCTGTGGCTGTGTGTGGACAGAGAAGCATTGTCTGACACTGGCTGGTGTGTGTGACTGATGCTGCCCCCTCTAGGTCCTTACGTCTGCTGCCTTGCTGGTAGAGGCACGTGGCGAAGCCTCGAGAGCAGTTTTCTTCGGTGCCTGCTGCACATCGGTCCACCGACCCTCCTCGTCTGAAAGCTGCCAACATTTCCTCTTTCTCTTAGCCTTCCCCATGACTCTCTCCACGTAGTGAGGACCGAATCACTGCCCTACCTAATGCCCGAGACACTCCTAGGCCTGGAGAAATTCATTCCCCTCCAACGGAGGTCGTAGAATGATTCCCCCAGGTGGAATCAGGGATACCTAACACCTAAACGAGCTGTTTGGTCAACCTTTCCCTGTCAGGCTCAGTACACCTTCTAAAGTGCTCCCTTGTGGCAATGCCCGCGGGATATCGCCTCGCCTTCAGGGTAGGACTCTAAGTGACCTGGTCAGTGATACGGTCCTAAAAAAAAAAAAAAAAAGTGCGGTACGAGAGTTGGGTCGCTTGCGTACTGGGTTGCGCAGAAAACAGTCAGCTGGACAGCAGGTAATCAACAACGTTGCTTACCGTCAATTGTAGGCGAAATCGGAATTGTTTACTTCAAAACAAGATATTGTCTGGGTCTTGGAGTACAGATGTAGTTCCTCACAAAATCGCGATGAATAGAGCTGATGGGTGCACAGAATCGTGAGTTTTCCGGGAACAAATCCGTGTGCGGCCAGCTAGCTATGGCGCCGGCAGCGAATCTCCCACACACAA
>WNGS01004174.1:80626-127468 GCA_020271785.1 Procambarus virginalis
CAATGTGCCCATAGTAGGAAAATAGCATGTAAAATATTTTGGAATAATGATGTCTGACGACCTTACGTTTAGAGAGCATAACAACCAAATATTGCATCAGCCAGAAAAAGATAGGTTGGATTACGAGAACTTTCAATCCAGATATTCCATCACAATAGTTGTACTCTTCAAATCACTTGTGCTGTCCCATCTTGAGTACTGCTCAGTACTCACTTCTCCCTTCTGATCAGGAGAGATTGCTGAAATATAAGGGAGTACAAAGAACATTGATGCAATAGAGCACCTAAATTATTGGGATCGTCTCAAAGCTCTCCAAATGTAGTCATTAGAAAGGAGACGAGAGAGATATCAAATAATATACACATGGAAAGTACTGGAGGGCGAGGGCCCCAATCTACACGGTAAAATAACATCATACTGGAACGAACGACATGTAAGAAAATGCAGAATAGAACCAGTGAAGAGCATGGGTACCACAGGCACAATCAGAGAACTCTGTATAAACATCAGAGATCCATGGTTGTTCAACTTCCTCCTAGCGAGTATAAGAAATATTTGCCAGAAAAACCATGGACATTTTCATGAGAAAACTAGATAATTTTCCAAGTCCCAGTGTTATTAACTTTATTGTATTGTGAATAAATTGTAAATAGCTGTTGTTATGTGGTGGTGGCGGTGGCAGGCAGTTACGGTGATGACAGCAGTGGTGGTTATGGAGGTAGGGGTAGATGTGGTGTTATAGTGGTGGGGTAGTTGCAATGGTGGTAGTTGTTGTATTAGTAGTGGTGGTGGTAGTTGTAGTGGCAATAGTGGTAGTAGTTTTGATGGTAGAGGTGGTCGTATTAGCGTTCGTTGTGGTGGCTACATTGGGGGTGATTCTGAGGATTAACGTCCCCGTAGCCCCGTTTCTGACCAAGCCTCCTGGTTGGCGGTCTGGTTAATCAGGCTGTTGGATGCATCTGAAACACAATCTGGTTAATTAGAAATCTTTGGAGGTGTTTATCAAGATCTGTCTTGAACACGTGAGAGGGCTGGTCAGTTATGTCCCTTATGTGTAAAGAAGAGTGTTGAAAAGTCTTGGGCCTTTGATGTTTATAGAGCTCCCTCTAAGAGTAGCTATTGCACCTCTGCATTCCAATGGGGGTTATTTTACACAACATGCCAAGCCTCCTGGTCTCATGTGATGTTGTTTCCTGGTGCAGACTTGGAACTAATCCCTCTAATATTTTCCAGGGTGTAAATTATTATTATATTCTATTGCCTGCGCTTTAGAGAATACAGATATAAACATTTTAATCGATCCCAAAAATGTTGAAGTTTTGTTAGTAGATTCCTGCAGTAAAGAATCTATGCACAATCTCTAGGTCGGCAATATCTCCAGCTTTGAAAGGGCCTGTTAGTGTGCAACAAGATTTCACTCTAGAGTAGTGCACTATCATAAAATTATCATTATTGGTATAGCAGCCCTGGTCTGAGAGGTTCATTTTATCGAGCCTGGCTTTTTCTCGGTTGTAACAGATAAGTGGGTTCTTTAAAGGTTAATCCTACTGATATGATAATTCACATATCCTATACAAAGCTTTTTCCTTCTATAGTATGACTTAAGGGGCCCGGGTGACGGAGGAGACCTTTCCAAATATGAAATATAGTGAAAACTTTTAAACAAATCTCACGTTATTTAGCATCAGCGTCCTGAAAATTTCATCCCAAATATGTTATGAAAATGATTTTTTACGAACTTTTAAAAAATAAATGTGTGCGCGACGGGCGGCAACCGGTACTGATAATAACGATAACACCTATTTACTGGCAATCAAGGATAAAGTGATACAAGCACCTGTTCGACGCACAAAGAAGACAAGTAGTAGACAATGGTCCACAAAGTGGATATGCCCTGGTGCCACCTGGAGGGCCAAATTTCACACATAATAATGAGTTAGTATGTTATTATGCTGTATTATATTATATTTCATATAAATACATTGCCCAATGGTAATATTTCTTATGTTCCTTTGTACAAAAATCTGACAACCTCTTTTTTTCTCTCTCTCCTTTGTTTCTATGCTGATTTTGTTGTGACTTCTACATCTTGGAGAATGTATATCTGGCACTAAACATGTGAATTGGTACGAAATTGGTCAACATGTTAATCAGTCACAGGTGGCAGACGTTGTTGCCTTTATTTTTTTTGGCCGATTTATTTACAGAGTTCAAGCTTTATTATCTTTGACTATTTGGGTTGTATTGATGAATAAGGACCATATGAGGGACCTTTATCACTTTATCACTTATATATGGACAATTAAGTCACTTCAATAAATATGTTTCGTTAAAAGAATATAAGAATGAAGGTAACTGCAGGTCAATTAGCCCATACCAGTCAGCTCCTACTTATATCCACCCAATCTCATTTATATATATATATATGTATAACCTACTGTTAGACACTTAAGGGCACAGTGTCTTTTTTTACAGTTATCCCTAACAAATCCCTATATTATGTTTTTAAGGGGGTTATTTTTCTTGACTTCATTTCAACAAATATTGACCTACAACTTTCACATGTTCGAGTACGAATACCAAGCAATGTTATTAAAATATACAAGACAATTCATTGATTAGAACTACCCATATTCATTGGCAATAACTTCAACTTCAATTATCTCTTATTGAGACCTGATAAAAAATTAAGTTTCCGACCGATTCGCACCATTTTACAAATTATGTGAAAAGTTCTTAGATCTAAGGTCTCTATAACTTTGTTTAGTCATAAAGCCATAACGTTGGAGTTACAATTTTTTTACCTATTAATTTGGCACAAATTTGGATGGTCACATTGAAAAAAAGGTTTTACGGTAAACTATACTTTCAAACAATATTTTTATCAAAGATTTATGAACGTTATATGCCATTCTGGCACACATATAATATGTTCTCCAACTGCTAATAAAATAACAATTAGTGACATTTTAAGATTTTTATCACAAATTTGAAATTGTGACTTTTTTCAATTTTTTTTAAACATTTTTCTTTTCATGGTTTGATGTTGATCTATTAGAAAACGTTGGAGCATTTACCATGAAGATTATTCACAAAAAAAATTGAGTGTTTGAGGAAGTTTCGGTGCACCGTCACCTGGCACCTTAACTGTGATTTATATATAGTTTCCGTTTTTATATTTTTGTTTCTTCCAGAGCGCATGAGTTGCATTAAACATATTATCTGTGGCATTTTGAATGACCTGAACATCAGACTGGAGGTTTTCTGTGTCATCTATATTGTCCACTCTTATCAAAATCCCATATGCAAAGGATGTGTCATCCTTTGCCATATGCAAAGGATGACACAGCACAATAGATTATCTCCTTCTATATGTCTGATAAGAGGAAGAGGAAAAATGCAGGAGCAAGCAGGCAACCCGTTCTCCGAATTGACAGTACGATTTAATACTAAGTGTAATAACTACACTTTCTTACTGTCATAAACAGTGCATAATTGCACTTATGGGGCTGTTACATTACCCAACTCCCTCCCCTGATTTAATTCTCCTTGTTTTTTGTTAAAACACTCAGAATTTTAGGATGAAGTTTTCAACTCCAGTTTGCAATGCATGCGTTTTAAATATCAGGAATTTCTTTTTCAGGTTTATTAAACAATATAGATTTTATACAAAATTTTAAAATATTTTGAGTTTTTTTATAATTTATTGACATATTTTAGTTTTGTTTTATAAAACTGTAATATCAATATAGCTATAGGTTAAGTACTAATTGTAATTAAGAAGCAATAAAATTATTATCTTCAAAAACTAAGACGGTTAGGTGAGGTTGTGGTTTTCTATTCAGATTTTCAGGTAAACTCAAATATTCACAATATATTTGACTACGATTTAATACTTAGTGAAAATAAGTACAATTCCTAACTGCTATGAATAGTACATTATTGCACTTATTTGTCTCCTTACATTTACCACCCCATTTTTGGAGGACGGGCTGAAGCAGGGTACCTTGTCAGGACTGAGCTTTTCCCGCTGGATGATCCGGATTTTACTTTATTAACTATTGCACTCTGATTTCTTTTCATTTGAAAGTTAAGGATCCGTCTCCCTTCTTTGCTACTAATTACTTTTGAATGCTTTTGTGTGCAATAACATCATGGTCACATTTGTCGAAAGCTTTTAAAAAGTCTGTGTATAATAAGTCAGCATTGTGCATTGTGGCATTTATTTCCATGTCAAAGTGATCTAGCAATTGTGAGAGGCAAGAGCACCCTGTTATGAAACCAAGTGGTCCAGGGTTATGTAGATATTGCGAGTCCATGTGATTAGTGATCTTACTTCTTAGCACTCTTTGAAAGATTTATGACATATGATGTTAGGGTCATTGGTCTATAATTATTCGTATCTGATTTACTACTTCCTTTTTGATGTGGCGCGATCTCCATTGTTTTGAGTACGTCAGGAATAACACCGGTATCTAGGCTTCCTCTCCAACAGATACTTAGGGCCTGTGATGTGGTGTTATGCAAGTCTTGATGAATGCAGAATTCCAGGAGTCTGGGCCTGGTGCAGAGTGCATGGGCATGTTGTCTCTGGCTACTTCAATGTTTAGTGGGAGAAGGGTGACATCTAATGTATGGTTTGATGCTGATGTCATATGCATAAAGAATTCGTTTGGATCATCGATCTTCAATGTGTTCAGAGATTCATTGAATAGTGAGGCGTTCTGTAGCCTATGTATTTTATTCCTTTCATTGTTATTTGTAAATGTTTCATCACACTTGTGCAAGGTCCCAATGTTATATGTAAATTTTATTCTAAATTTTGAACTTAAGACGAAGAATTTTTGTATTCCTCTCTATTGCACTTATAGCCATTTGTACTCTTTGCCTCTCATGAAATATGATTCTTGCCCCATAAGCTCGAGCATTTCCATATCTCTACCTAGTCGTTGTTGGGATAGAGTGGCACATTTGAGATGTTCTGTGATTTTTTTTCTTCGCATATAGAGGGAATGCCGTTCTCGTTCCAATTTGCATCTTTTTCTCTTTTTTTTCCTTAAATGTATGTGATTTCCACATATATCTTGTACTATTGTGCCTACTTTCTCGACACACTAGTTCAAGGTTGCATTATCTAGCTGTTCTTCCCAGCATATTTCTGCGTTGTCCTGGTTTATTAGCTCCCAATTAATCAGTTTGTTATTGAAATTGAATATACTGAATTCTCCTCATCTTGAAATTGAGACTGGCTGCACAGGTCTATTGCCCATGCTTCTCTGGACTTCCATTAGGTTGTGATAGGAGTAAAATGTATTGGTAATCGTTATGACCCTAATGAGTTCATCAATGTTTGTGAAAATAAGATCTACGATGTTCTCCTTTCTAGTTGGTTCTACTATTTGCTGTTTAAAGGAAAACTCTCATACATCTGCATGAGTTCATTTGTGTGTGACTGTTCATTTAGACTTCTTCCTAAGGTTCTTTCTGGAATGACTTTATTTGCCATATTTTTTCCATTTTAGATGCCATAGGTTGAAATCATCAACCAAGATGATGGTGGTAGTGATGGTTGTTGTGTAAATAGTGTATTGGTAATGTCATTGGTGGTAGTGGTAGTCATTTAGCAAGTGTTTCTTTGGTTCAGTTATAAACTACAATTAAAACTTCCCTAAATGTTCATAATTTTCTTTTAAATTAAATAATGCATCATCTACCTTCTGTAAGTACAAATAACTGATAACACTTTATCAGCTGAATCAAGGGGAAGTCAAAAGTTAAATGAGGATTCAACTCTGTTGTTCTTCCATAGGCTTCCTTTGAAGCTTTTGTAACCTATATGACATCATCTACATATTTTGTTTTCATAAGAGAACTGGAAGAGTCTGTTATGGCCGTGAAGATGTTACAAAGATGAAAATTGTGTGTAATGAAGTTTTGCCCCTGTACTTCATGGAGGGATGCCGAGTTCCCCAGTTGGTTAAATTAAAAATAAAACAAATGCAATAATATAAAACAATGAATTAAAGGAAGCTACAAGTGTCAGTTTATAACTACTTACCTGCTGCTGTAACAACCGTGTGAAGAAAAATGCGACAGCCACCGTACACGACACGAGGAATATCCTCATCAAGCCTCCTGGGTAACGACCTGTAATAATAATCTGTAATTATACAACAGAAGTTGATTACAATGCATTTATCAAACCATCTAAGTAAATAAGAGACTATACATATAATTACGTAATAGTGGTTGATGCCCTTATGTGTTAATCAATCCTTTGTACTTAATTGGGCACATCTCCTTCATGGTTACTTCCTCGTCGAGTGTAATTTATGAAACCCTTCAGTCATGGAGACGATGTTTGTCGGGGTACAGATACACTTTACCCCACTTGTTGCTTCTGATCGTCTTTGCCAGGCCCGCCACATCACTGCATTATTTGTGGAGATGGTCACCCTGCTTGTTAAAAATCGTATATTTATTCAAAGTTGAAACAAGCGATTTTTTGCTTAAACCTTAAGGTTACTAAATATTAAACAAGACTGAACTGAAACCTAGGCATCTTGGGCTTTTATCTACCCTTATTATCCTTGAGGAACTCGTCCAGCACTTTGACTCTCACCACTCCAGATCCAAGACATTAAGTCCACTCGCTCATGAAAACGGTTTTACTTGATCAAAGATCTTGTCATAATCTCTGGGTAATCAACCAAGACCGACCATTGCCATGAGGTCTGGGGGGACCTGATAGTACTCATATCACTCCTTCCCAGGCATCCAACCCGACCACCCGGGGTACTGACACCTCTGTTACTCACCATACTGTGAGGGACGATGTTCACTCGGCTGCCTCCCGCTCTCCACATTACTCTGACACTCAGCATAAAGGCCGAGAACATGAGGACAGAGACACAGATACATCAATGTTTGCTGACGATGCCAGAATTATGAGAAGGACTAAGACAGAGGAGGATAGCTTGAGGTTTCAAGAAGACCTGGACAAATTGAAGGAATGGTCGAACAAATGGTTGTTAGAGTTTAACCAAAGCAAATGTAATGTAATGAAGATAGGTGTAGGAAGAAGGAGACCTGATGCAAGGTATCATTTGGGAGATGAAATTCTTTAAGAGTCAGAGAGAGATAAAGACCTGGGGGTTGATATCAAACCAGACCTGTCCCCTGAAGCCCATATCAAGAGGTTAACATCAGCGGCATATGCCTGTCTGGCCAACATGAGAACGGCCTTTAGAAACTTGTGTATGGAATCATTCAGAACTTTGTATACCACATATGTCAGACCAATCCTGCAATATGCAGCTCCAGCATGGAGTCCATATCTAGTCAAGCATTAGACTAAAAAAGAAAATGTTCAAAGGTTTGCCACCAGACTAGTACCCGAACTGAGGGGTATGAGCTACGAGAAGAGACTACGGGAATTAAACCTCACTTCGTTGGAAGACAGAAGAGTTAGGGGGGACATGATCACCACATTCAAAATTCTCAGGGGAATCGACAGGGTTGATAAAGACAGGCTGTTTAACACAAGGGGCACACGCACTAGGGGACACAGGTGGAAACTGAGTGCCCAAATGAGCCACAGAGATATTAGAAAGACCTTTTTTAGTGTCAGAGTGGTTGACAAATGGAAAGCATTAGGAAGCGATGAGGTGGAGGATGACTCCATACACAGTTTCAAGTGTAGATATGACAGACCCCAATAGGCTCAGGAAACTGTACACCTGTTGATTGACGGTTGAGAGGCGGGACCAAAGAGCCAGAGCTCAACCCCCGCAAGCACAACTAGGTGAGTACAGGTGGAAATTGAGTACCCAAGTGAGCCATAGAGATATTAGCAAGAACTTTTTCACTGTCAGAGTAGTTAACAAATTTAATGCATTAGGAAGTGATGTGGTGGATACTGACTCCATACACAGCTTCAAGTGTAGATATGATAGAGCCCAGTAGGCTCAGGAACCTGTACATCAGTTGATTGAGAGTTGAAGGGCTAGACCAAAGAGTTAAAGCTCAAACCACACAAGCACAACTAGGTGAGTACAACTAGGTGCGTACAACCACATAAAAGGTCTCCTACACTGTGCTTTCACAACATATTAAAAATTTAGAAATTTTGATTTCTCCTAATTTAACTATAAAAAGATGAAATCACTTGTATGGCAAACTGTAGTGACTTCCTTGGCCCACCTAACTGAAAAATGTTCCTTAGAGACCCATTACTTGGTTCATTACCTTCAGGGAACTGAAGAGCCTCCATGACTGACTTCCACAGACACACCAACGGCCCGTCCATCACACTTACTCCAACACCAAACTTCCTCCCTTTTAAGGTGAGTCATGTCTCTGGTCACTGTTAAGGTGAGTAATGTCTCTGGTCACTGTTAAGGTGAGTAATGTCTCTGGTCACTGTTAAGGTGAGTCATATCTCTGGTCACTGTTAAGGTGAGCCATGTTTCTGGTCACTGTTAAGGTGAGTCATGTTTCTGGTCACTGTTAAGGTGAGTCATGTCTCTGGTCACAGTTAAGGTGAGTCATGTCTCTGGTCATAGTTAAGGTGAGTCATGTCTCTGGTCACTGTTAAGGTGAGTCATGTCTCTGGTCACAGTTAAGGTGAGTCATGTCTCTGGTCACAGTTAAGGTGAGTCATGTCTCTGGTCACTGTTAAGATGAGTCATGTCTCTGGTCACTGTTAAGGTGAGCCATGTCTCTGGTCACTGTTAAGGTGAGTCATGTCTCTGGTCACTGTTAAGGTGATCCATGTCTCTGGTCACTGTTAAGGTGATCCATGTCTCTGGTCACTGTTAAGGTGAGTCATGTCTCTGGTCACTGTTAAGGTGAGTCATGTCTCTGGTCATAGTTAAGGTGAGTCATGTCTCTGGTCACTGTTAAGGTGAGTCATGTCTCTGGTCACTGTTAAGGTGAGTCATGTCTCTGGTCACTGTTAAGGTGAGTCATGTCTCTGGTCACTGTTAAGGTGATCCATGTCTCTGGTCACTGTTAAGGTGAGTCATGTCTCTGGTCACTGTTAAGGTAAGCCATGTCTCTGGTCACTTATGTAAACAATATACGACTCCGTGTGAGCCTTGATGTGAAACTGTATAAATAAGAAGCCATAATCTCCTCCAGATGCCTAACTACAGACGGACACACTGGAGCCCTTCCCTGATACTGGGCATAATGCGCCGCCGACCACTTCTACATATCCGTGCACCATCAATAATCTGGGGAACTTTTCCACCCATTCAACTGTCCTCATGAACGAACACCATGATATTAATTGGATAACCCTAAATTCACCATAGACTTGGCTATCAACTGGTGTGTGAACTGGATTATTGACTTCTGACACAAAATGTTTCAAATGAAGAACAGACTTGTATATATAAAAGACTTTAGTTAGGTATAATCAAGAGCTGCCTCTCAGACCAACAGACCTTCTGCAGATTCCTTTATGTATATGTTTCTATGTTTTACTGTAATGAGTTCCCAGGAGCCTGCCTCCTCCTTGCTGACAATGACCAGCTGGATGGTGCCTCCTCCTTGCTGACAATGACCAGCTGGATGGTGCCTCCTCCTTGCTGACAATGGCCAGCTGGATGGTGCCTCCTCCTTGCTGACAATGACCAGCTGGATGGTGCCTCCTCCTTGCTGACAATGGCCAGCTGGATGGTGCCTCCTCCTTGCTGACAATGACCAGCTGGGTGTTGCCTCCTCCTTGCTGACAATGGCCAGCTGGATGGTGCCTCCTCCTTGCTGACAATGACCAGCTGGATGGTGCCTCCTCCTTGCTGACAATGGCCAGCTGGATGGTGCCTCCTCCTTGCTGACAATGGCCAGCTGGATGTTGCCTCCTCCTTGCTGACAATGACCAGCTGGATGTTGCCTCCTCCTTGCTGACAATGGCCAGCTGGATGGTGCCTCCTCCTTGCTGACAATGGCCAGCTGGATGTTGCCTCCTCCTTGCTGACAATGACCAGCTGGATGGTGCCTCCTCCTTGCTGACAATGACCAGCTGGATGGTGCCTCCTCCTTGCTGACAATGACCAGCTGGGGTGCCTCCTCCTTGCTGACAATCCTCCTTGCTGACAATGACCAGCTGGGTGTTGCCTCCTCCTTGCTGACAATGACCAGCTGGATGGTGCCTCCTCCTTGCTGACAATGACCAGCTGGATGGTGCCTCCTCCTTGCTGACAATGACCAGCTGGATGTTGCCTCCTCCTTGCTGACAATGGCCAGCTGGGTGTTGCCTCCTCCTTGCTGACAATGACCAGCTGGATGGTGCCTCCTCCTTGCTGACAATGACCAGCTGGGTGTTGCCTCCTCCTTGCTGACAATGGCCAGCTGGGTGTTGCCTCCTCCTTGCTGACAATGGCCAGCTGGATGGTGCCTCCTCCTTGCTGACAATGACCAGCTGGATGGTGCCTCCTCCTTGCTGACAATGACCAGCTGGATGTTGCCTCCTCCTTGCTGACAATGACCAGCTGGATGGTGCCTCCTCCTTGCTGACAATGACCAGCTGGGTGTTGCAGAACAGTAACGAGATGTTATAGCTTGGATGTCAGAGAGAAGCCAAGTTGGTACACGTAATAAACTGGTGATAGTCCACTAGAGCTGGTGACACACCAAGAACACTGGTGACAGTCCACTAGAGCAGGTGACACACCAAGAACACTGATGACAGTCCACTAGAGCTGGTGACACACCAAGAACACTGGTGACAGTCCACTAGAGCAGGTGACACACCAAGAACACTGGTGACAGACCAAGAACACTGGTGACAGTCCACTAGAGCTGGTGACACACCAAGAACACTGGTGACAGTCCACTAGAGCAGGTGACACACCAAGAACACTGTTGACAGTCCACTAGAGCTGGTGACACACCAAGAACACTGGTGACAGTTTACTAGAGCTGGTGACACACCAAGAACACTGGTGACAGTCCAATAGAGCTGGTGACACACCAAGAACCCTGGTGACAGTCCACTAGAGCAGGTGACACACCAAGAACACTGTTGACAGTCCGCTAGAGCTGGTGACACACCAAGAACACTGGTGACAGTCCACTAGAGCTGGTGACACACCAAGAACTCTGTTGACAGTCCACTAGAGCAGGTGACACACCAAGAACACTGTTGACAGTCCACTAGAGCAGGTGACACACCAAGAACACTGTTGACAGTTCACTAGAGCAGGTGACGCACCAAGAACACTGGTGACAGTCCACTAGAGCTGGTGACAGTCCACTAGAGCTGGTGACAGCCCACTAGAGCAGGTGACACACCAAGAACACTGTTGACAGTCCACTAGAGCAGGTGACGCACCAAGAACACTGGTGACAGTCCACTAGAGCTGGTGACACACCAAGAACACTGCTGACAGTCCATTAGAGCTGGTGACACACCAAGAACACTGTTGACAGTCTACTAGAGCAGGTGACGCACCAAGAACACTGTTGACAGTCCACTAGAGTAGGTGACACACCAAGAACACTGGTGACAGTCCACTAGAGCTGGTGGCACACCAAGAACACTGCTGATAGTCCATTAGAGCAGGTGACTCACCAAGAACACTGTTGACAGTCCACTAGAGCAGGTGACGCACCAAGAACACTGGTGACAGTCCACTAGAGCTGGTGACACACCAAGAACACTGGTGACAGTCCACTAGAGCAGGTGACACACCAAGAACACTGCTGACAGTCCATTAGAGCAGGTGACTCACCAAGAACACTGGTGACAGTCCAATAGAGCAGGTGACACACCAAGAACACTGGTGACAGTCCATTAGAGCTGGTGACACACCAAGAACACTGCTGACAGTCCATTAGAGCTGGTGACACACCAAGAACACTGCTGACAGTCCATTAGAGCAGGTGACACACCAAGAACACTGCTGACAGTCCACTAGAGCAGGTGACTCACCAAGAACACTGCTGACAGTTCATTAGAGCTGGTGACACACCAAGAACACTGCTGACAGTCCACTAGAGCAGGTGACACACCAAGAACACTGCTGACAGTCCACTAGAGCAGGTGACACACCAAGAACACTGCTGACAGTCCATTAGAGCTGGTGACACACCAAGAACACTGCTGACAGTCCATTAGAGCAGGTGACACACCAAGAACACTGCTGACAGTCCACTAGAGCAGGTGACACACCAAGAACACTGCTGACAGTCCATTAGAGCTGGTGACACACCAAGAACACTGCTGACAGTCCATTAGAGTTGGTGACACACCAAGAACACTGCTGACAGTCCACTAGAGCAGGTGACACACCAAGAACACTGCTGACAGTCCATTAGAGCTGGTGACACACCAAGAACACTGGTGACAGTCCACTAGAGCTGGTGACACACAAAGAACACTGCTGACAGTCCATTAGAGCTGGTGACACACCAAGAACACTGCTGACAGTCCATTAGAGCAGGTGACACACCAAGAACACTGCTGACAGTCCACTAGAGCAGGTGACACACCAAGAACACTGCTGACAGTCCATTAGAGCTGGTGACACACCAAGAACACTGGTGACAGTCCACTAGAGCTGGCGACACACCAAGAACACTGGTGACAGTCCACTAGAGCTGGTGACACACCAAGAACACTGGTGACAGTCCATTAGAGCAGGTGACACACCAAGAACACTGGTGACAGTCCACTAGAGCTGGTGACACACCAAGAACACTGGTGACAGTCCACTAGAGCTGGTGACACACCAAGAACACTGCTGACAGTCCATTAGAGCAGGTGACACACCAAGAACACTGGTGACAGTCCACTAGAGCAGGTGACACACCAAGAACACTGTTGACAGTCCACTAGAGCTGGTGACACACCAAGAACACTGGTGACAGTCCACTAGAGCGGGTGACTGACCAAGAACACTGGTGACAGTCCACTAGAGCTGGTGACACACCAAGAACACTGGTGACAGTCCACTAGAGCAGGTGACACACCAAGAACACTGGTGACAGTCCACTAGAGCAGGTGACACACCAAGAACACTGTTGACAGTCCACTAGAGCTGGTGACACACCAAGAACACTGGTGACAGTCCACTAGAGCGGGTGACTGACCAAGAACACTGGTGACAGTCCACTAGAGCTGGTGACACACCAAGAACACTGGTGACAGTCCACTAGAGCAGGTGACACACCAAGAACACTGGTGGCAGTCCACTAGAGCAGGTGACACACCAAGAACACTGGTGACATCCAGTGTCCTTATTGTATCACCAGCTATAATGACATCCGCCAATTCGCAGACGCATCAATTCAACAATCCAACCACTCACCAACCCATTCATCCACCATCATATTCATTCACCAGCTCATTCATATCCATTCACAACAACCTATTCATCCACAAACTCATCCATTCAACAACATATCCTTCCACCATCCAATTCTTTCAAGAACCTGTTAATTCACTGAACCATCCATTTACCAACCCATCCATTCATCAACCCATCCATTCATCAACCCATCCATTTAACAACCAATTCATTCATCAATCCGCCCACTTATCAACCAATCCACCCATCATCCCTCCATTCACAACCGAATACATTCACCAACTCATCCATTCATGATCCCATCCATGTACCAGCCCCATAGGTATTCCATCTCTTACATATACCAACTTATTCATCCATCCACCAATCCGTCAATGACCAAACCCAACCATTCACCAACCGCACTATCCACCAATCCATCTATCCACTAACTATGTATTCATGAAACTATCCGTTCACCAACCTATTCATTCATCATTCAGTCGATGGTCCAATCATATCAAACCCAATCATATTCATTGGTCTACCCAGGATGGATCCCAGGACGGACGGACCCCACTGGACCCCAGGTGGTGTTGCAGATGACCCCAGACGACTCAGTAAAGATGGAAGAGGATAAACAACAACCCCAGTCTGTCCCACCAACTTTGGTCTACCCAGGATGGACCCCAAGACGGACGGACCCCACTGGACCCCAGGTCGCTTGTCAACGGCCCAAGTCTACAGAAGAAAGAAGAAAGAAGAGAGAAGAAAGAAGAGAGAAGAGGGAAGAGGAAGTGAAGGTGAGTCCATGTTATGACATGATGCCAAGTGTCCCTTGCTGGTGTCAACAGCATAACGAGCCAGTAACCAGGTTCTCAACCCGTCCTCTTAAAAATAACGTCGCTTTTTGCTCCCCTCCATGGTAGGTACCACTAAAAAAACAGGGGGGGGGGAAGGATGGAGGGGGGGGGAAGTGTTACCTCCTCCTGTCCCTCGGGAACTAAACCTGGTTCACGACAGACAATAGCAGTGACATGCTACGCTGGCCTCAGTCGTCGAGAGGGGATATGTCAGACAGTGTGGTAATGTGAGCAGACCTGGGAAAAGAAACATTCATAACTCATGTCTGGTGGAGACCTGGATCTGCCCTGGAGGTTTTAAGAAGGATAACCCCCCCCCCCCAGGGTAGCTAAAGGTACGTCACTTGTGACCAGGCACATACATTATAATTATTTGCCTCTACCTATTAACTCAGATGACAGTTTAGTGCAGTTATTGTGCGCTCACGTGCGCGCGAGATCTGGTGACCATAGGGTTACCAGGCCTAACTTGGTTGCTAATTAAGGATGACAGAAGGTCATCTTCCTCCTCTGATTGAGCATCAGGAATAACCATTCCCTCAACTCTCTCAGGAGCTGGGATTACTGAGGGTAATTCCAGTTCTTCTCTTGCCTCATAAAGTTTCAATTTATTGATTGCTTCTTTCAGTCTGGTCTTCAAATATACCCTTGATTAGGAAATTTACTGGGCCTAGTTTCTTAATGACTCTATAAGGGCCTCGCCATCTAACTGCTGACTTCCAACTCTCATTGGCGGGCGCTGGCTCATTCAAACGCGTCATGAGGCTCCCCTCCTTCACTCATAATGGTTGTACCTGCCTATCACAATAATGGGCGAACCGTGTCCTTGCTTTCTTTGATGCTTCAGCTGCTCTCCTCCATGCATTCTTCATCTTGGTGAGGATTTCTGAAGGATAATCCTCTCCATAACTAATAGTATGTCTGTTAAGCAGACCTGACGCAAAATTACAAGAGTGTCCAGTAAACAGCAAGAGTGGTTGAGTATTTATTGACTGATGCACTGCGGTGTTTATTGCAAATTGAACAAAGGTCAACTGTTCATCCCAAGTGGCCGGATCATTCTCTGCTAAAATGGCAAGCATATCCTTCACCGTTCTATCGGTTCGTTCCACCATGCCGTTCGTTTTGGATGGTATACTGTTGTTAGCGCTGTTGTTGTTTCTAAGACTTTACATACTTCCTGAAATAATGAACCAATAAATCCTGTCCCCTGACAGATACTATAACTTTAGGTGGTCCGATCACCGTAACAAACCTATCTAGAAATTCATCTGCCACTGTTTGGGAGTCTTTCCTAGGAAGGGCTGCCAGAGTGGTATACCTGGACAAATAGTCCACTAAAAGTAGCTCATATCTGTTGCCTGAGTTGTTGCTGTGTAAATCAATTAAATCGGCCCCCATCCGATCCAAGGGTTCGGCTATCTCTGAGAACTCCTGGAGTGGGGCTTGTACTTTAGGAGTACCTTTGCGTCCTTGACAGTTCCCGCATGACCTCACATTCCTAATTACATGTGATAATTACCCTGGAAAATAAAATAATGACTTAGCCTTTGTGTAAGTTTTGTATACTCCCGGGTGACCTGCAATCTTTGAAGCATGCGCAAGTTTTAATACTGAAGGCTTTAATGTGTTGGGAATAGCTGAAACACCTTCCAGATGTTCAATGATTTCCTTCCATCCCTGCTCCTTCATCTGAAGTCCTCTTATTTTATCGCTCTGATGATGTTTGGTGCAACTGGGAGTTATTTGGAGCACAAGTATGGCGTCTATGCTTAGGAGGACTAGTGCATCTGCACGCTCCGGGCGTCATGTGTTATGGTTCAGGTGAGTCTGCCGCACGACCACGGCGCCCCCCACCTCCCTCCTCCCGTCGAGAATAGTCATGCCACTCACCAATACATTCATTAACATTATGCCATTGGTCATGCCATCCACAAGTGCATTCATTAACCCTCCCATCCATTAACAATCTCATCCAGTCACCATGCAATCCATTTACCATGTAATCCATTCACCATCCCACCCATTCACAATCCCATCCATTAACCATATCCATCCACCATACTGTCCGTTCACTACCCCATCCATTCATCATCCTCTCCATTCACCATCCGATTCATTTACAATTCTATGCATTCACTATCCCATAAATTCAGCATTCCATCCATTGACCATTCCATCAGTCCATCACCCCATATATTCACCATCTCGTCCATTCACAATCTCCACCATTCACCATTCCATCCATTTAAAATTCTGTTTATTCACCATTCTATCCATTCTCCATTCCAAGCATTAACAATTCTGTTCATTCACCATCCCATCCAATCACCATCCCTCCATTCACATTCCAATCCCTGCACTATCTCATCACCATAACTGCACTAGTTATTCACCATTCCATCTATTCAAAATCCCTTTCATTCATCATCATATCCTTTAACCATCCCATCCATTGACTATCCCATCCATTGACTATCCCATCCATTGACTATCCCATCCATTGACTATCCCATCGACTGACCATCTTATCTCTTCAGCAATAGGCATCCGTGTTAGTAAACACCCACACGGTGAACCTCTGTGGACTTAAAGCGGGTATTTAGAGAGTGTCAAATGCTGGTGACT
The DNA here is from genome assembly GCA_020271785.1 of Procambarus virginalis. Lineage (NCBI taxonomy): Eukaryota > Metazoa > Arthropoda > Malacostraca > Decapoda > Cambaridae > Procambarus > Procambarus virginalis. The sequence goes on from WNGS01004174.1 coordinate 97,413, forward strand.
CTGGATTTTTACTTCGTCTGGGTTGCAACTGCATACAGCATCACAACGAAATGGCAGACGGCTTCAACAAGGCAACTACAACCTTTACAAGATATGGGGAAAGCATCCAGGAGGATGCACAGTATTGATAAGTGTCTAACTGTACGGAACTCCTTATATGTCAGCTGCGATTCTCTCCCGAGTCACATTGGTCGTCAAAGTCCCTGAAAGCTAAAGAATGAAATATTGGGGTCTTTTCCGGTGTTTTCTATACCAATTATGTATGAGTGTGTAGGGGCCCTAAATATTATGTAACTTATATACAAAATTATAGTATGCAGGTATATCAAATTGGTTAAAAGTGTTAAAAAGGGATTAATATAAACTTCAAACGTTTATTTATAGAACTTACGAAGTAATATACAGAGAGCCACTTTACTCTACTGATTGGTGTTGGCAAAAGCTAATATCTCATCAGAGAGACACCAATTACACCGCAACATGCGTCGACAATCCTGTCTTAATAATTGTGCACAACCAATCACCTTGACTAACCTATCATACCACTGCCGGTCCCAAGGAACTTAGGTGAGTTGTTTTCTGATACTCTGGAACATTTAATTGCTTGATTGTTGAGAGGCGAGACCAAAGAGACAAAGCTCAACCCTCGCAAGCACAACTAGGTGAGTTCAACTAAGTAGGCGAGTACACACACACACCAACACACACACACACGTGCAAACGTGTATATAGCGTGCAAACACACTCCTTGTTATTGACAACGTGGAAACAGATGAAATGTTTACAATAAATAACAATAGGACAAGGGGACACTGATGGAATTTTGAGACTCAGAAGTGTCATAGAGATGTTAGAAAGATTTATTTTAGCATAAGGTAGTGAGTAAATTGAAAGACATTTATGAACTCAATTCATAACTTTAAAAGAAGATGTGATAGGGAAATAGGCCAGGAGTCATTGCATTCGACAACCAACGCCTAGAAAAGAGGGTCCAAGAGCTGGAGCTCGAACCTGCAGGCACAAATAGGTGAGTACTCACACTCACCACGAGCATAACTCTCATCCTGTAACTACTCTTAGGTAATTTCTCAAATGCATGCACATACGTTTGAGACACACACAGGAGGAGGAGGAGGAGGAGGAGGAAGAAGAAATTAGAGGACAACCAGTACAAGATATGATGAACCTAGTCAAGTGGAAATGCAAGGAGGCCGAAAAGAGATTTATACCAACAGTAAAGGAAAAAAGTAGGAGGGAATATAATAACTCATGGTTTAATAAACAGAGTAAGGAAGCAAAAAAATAGAAGCAGGAGGGAGTGGAGGAAATGCAGACGACAAAGGACAGAGGGCAACAGGATTAGATGTAACAGCTAGGAACGATTACATTAACATAAGAAGAATATCGGAAAGAAATTATGAGAACGATATTGCGATCATAGTGAAAAAGCAACCTAAATTACTACACAGTCATATAAGAAGAAAAATGTCAGTGAACGACCAAGTGACAAGACTAAGGGAAAACAGAAGGGGCATATACAGAAAGTGACAAGGAAATCTGCGAGGCACTGAATGGCAGTTTTCATGGAGTGTTCACGTCCAAGCCTGCGCAGCTCCCATTGTTAGAAGGGGTTACCCTAGATGAAAGACTATGAGATATAGAGGTGACAGCGGAGGAGGTAATGAAACAGTTGACAACACTGGATGCAACTAAAGAACTTAGTCCAGACAAAGTATCACCGTGGATACTAAAAGAGGCAGTGCAGGCCCTCAGCGTGCCTCTGGCGAGAATCTTTAATGAGTCACCTATGTCGGGAGAATTGCTCAGTTGCTGCGAGAAGGCAAATGACGTTCCGATTTTCAAGAAAGGGGATAGGGAGCAGGCACTTAACTATAGACCTGTATCACTGACAAGCATTCCCTGCAAAATACTTGAAAGAATAATTAGGCTAAGACTTGTTGCACACCTGGAGAACATTAGGTTTGTTACATAAACATGGGTTGTGGAAAAGGAAATCATGTCTTACAAACCCTTCTGGTATTCAATGATAAAATATCGAGGATAAGGCAGGACAGAGAAGGATTGGCAGACTGCATACAGCTAAAAGCCTGTGATACAGAACTGCACATGACACTGCTATTCAAATTTGAGTGGCAGGCAGGAGTAAGCGAAAAGGCCCTAATATGGGTAAGGAACTACCTAACAGGAAGGAGCCAGAAAGTAATGGTAAGCTGCGAGAAGTTGGACTGGCGAACAGTAACGAGTGGAGTACCTTAACGATCTGTGCTGAGACCAATTCTATTTCTAATATACGTAAATGATGATGAGTCCTTCATTCACTCACTAAACACCAAAGCTGGGAACATTAGTGTAATACCATCTATTGTATACAAAAGTGTCTCCCATGCCCTTGCGCCACACATAGCTTTGATGTTCAACAAATCTCGCCAGTGTCATACCTTCCTTGATATCCTCAAAAAAGCAAGAGTAATGCCATTTCATAAAGAAGACAATCCGGCAGATATAAACAATTTCAGACCAATATCAAATCTACCTATATTATAAAAAATATTTGAAAAAATTCTTTACAAACAGCTTAACTGCTATCTCGTAAAATTTAACATACTAAGTTCCTTTCAGTTTGGCTTCCGCTCCCAAAAGAGTACCAATGATGCAATTAGTAGTCTTCTTGACTTAACCTACTCAGTCCTTGACAAAAATGACTTTCCATTTGGACTCTTCATTGACCTGATAAAGGCCTTTGATACTGTTAACCATAACTACTTCTTACTTAAACTCCACAATTATGAAATCCGAGGCCATGCCCTGAACTATATCCGATCCTATCTTAGTGACAGACAAAAATATGTAGCCATCAATGATATAACCTCTCCCACTCTACCATTAACCGTAGGGGTGCCACAGTGTAACATCCTAGGACCTCTCCTATTTATTATATACATCAATGATCTGCCTAATGTCTCTAACATTCTTACTCCTATTTTATTTGCTGACGATACTACCTTCATCTACTCAGACCCCAACCCACACACACACACACACACTAAATAAAGTTGTAAAAAACGAACTAAAAAAAGTTCACTTATGGATGTCAACCAACAAATTCACACTAAACATAAAAAAGACCTACTACATCTTATTTGGAAGCAAATCAACAAATGCAATTTAACTTCAGATAGACAATGTTAACATCAGCAATAAAAATGATGGAAAGTTCATTGGCCTATACACAGAAAAGAGACTCAACTTCAGCACCCACATACAACACATAACCAAGAAAGTCTCCAAAACGGTTGGTATACTCTCTAAAATCAGATATTATGTTCCAAACTCTGCTCTCCTTTCAGTATACTATGCGCTTATCTATTCTTATCTTACATATGATATCTCTGCATGGGGGCTCAACCTCTGCAAACAACCTCAGTCCCATCATCAGCCAGCAAAAATCTGCTATCAGGACAATAACAAACTCTGCTTTCAGACAACACTCAGCCCCCCCTTCCCTGTTTAAATCCCTAAACATGCTAAACATAAACTCACTCTACACAGTCTCTTGTGCCAGTTATATTTACAAAACTCTGTTCTTAAGTGCAAACTCTGTTCTGAAACTATTCATGAACAGGCGTGATAGAACACATAATCACCACACCAGAAATAAATATCTCTTTGATATCCTCACAGCCAAACTTAATTTGTGTATACACTCTATGCCAATAAAGTGACCTGGTTTAAGGAACTCACTCCCTAACGAATTGAAAAAATGTCAAACTTTTGCCTTATTAAAAATAAAACCAAAAAGTAACTAGTTTCAACTTCACAGTTTCCTATCTAGTGCTTGAAACTCGCACTGTATCTAGTGCTACTCAATTCCTCAAAATATGTACCTATCCCATACAACTTTACCATTGTGATCATTGTTGTTATCTTATATCATATTAGTACACATAGTTTGCTACATTATAACTTGCAATAATCCTCAAATTATGTTAAAATGTACCTGTGGATAACCCTTAAATTTACTTTAATGTACCTACATTTTTTCTGTCGAATTTCTTATACAATGTATTTTGTTATAGTTTCTTACAATACATTTTTATACCTACTTACAATGTATTTTGTTATAGTTTCTTACAATACATTTTTATACCTACTTACAATGTATTTTTATACTTTCTTACAATGTAATTTTATACTTTCTTACAATGTAATTTTATACTTTCTTACAATGTAATTTTATACTTTCATACAATGCATTTTTATACCTTCTTACAATGTAATTTTATACTTTCTTACAATGTAATTTTATACTTTCTTACAATGCATTTTTATACTTTCTTACAATGTAATTTTATACTTTCTTACAATGTACCTGTAAACATTTTTTTTATTTTGCTAGAAATTACCTTCTTAAAGTTATATTTTATATTGAGGATCTGCCCGAAACGCTAAGCATGCTAGTGGCTTTACAAGAATGTAAAACTTCATGTCTCTGTACTCTTATAAACCCAATGTACCTTCTTGTATATAAATAATTCTATATAAATAAAAATGTAAATGTTCGTTTCTCCAAAATCGCTAATCTCCGAAAGTTCTTCACTGATTGCTTTGAAATTTTTACACAACGTTCCATTTGCATCCGAGCGGGTTTTTATATATATAATGCATAAATGTCCCGTCTGTAATGGGAAAAAAATGTTTTTTTGGAAAAAAACAGTGTTTTTCATATGAGGGAAATCTTCGAAACTTCTTTACCGATTGCTCTGAAATTTTAACACAACATTGCATTCGAATAGGCGTGTGTTTTTATATACCTACTATGTACATTCCCCACCCTTGACAGAATAAAACATGCTTTTATTTAAAAACAGTGCCATCTTTTGGATGTATGTGCAACACATGCTATAATCTCCGAACCTTCTTCACCAATTGCCTTGAAATTTTGACACAACTTTACACTCAAATACGCATGTGTCTTTATATACCTTCTATAGATGCCACACCTGTGACTGGTAAAAAAAAATGTTTAATTTTTAAAGACAGCACCATCAGTTGCACGTAATAGAAACACATGCTATACTAAATATGTTACGGTTCCATTTCAATGTTTCCGATTGCATTGATAAATTGAATTTTCATAGATTTTTATTCATTTTCATTTTGATTTAATTATTTTGTGTGACATTGTGTTGGAATTGAGCCATGTTGTTTAGCATACCATTCATTTCGTAAGTATAAGTATAGATGCCACACCTGTGACAAGGAAAAACATTCTTTTTTTTAAGAAACAATGCCATCTGTTGCACGTAAGAGCAATACACATTATACTAAATATGTTACGATTCCATTTCAATGTTTCCTATTGCTTTGACAAATTCAGTTTTTATAGATTTCGATTTATTTTCATTTTGATTTAATTTTTGTGTGACATTGCATTGGATTTCAGCAGAGTTGTTTACTATACCGTTCATTTCGTGAGTACAGTTTTTTTCTCATTTTTTCAATTCGTTTTTTAAACAGTTTTTCTTATATTTCAGTGATGAGAACATCATTTGAAGTTCCCAATTTTCTGATGAACATCGGACGTTTTGGGAATGCATCGGACGAGGGAGTGGGGAATGGTGGAGAGGACGTTGAGACGGGAGTGGGGGATGGTGGAGAGGATGAGGGGAAAGGAGAGGGGGTAATGGTGGGGAGGACGAGGGACAGGGGAGTTGGGGATGGTGAAGACGAGGAGATAGGGGAATGGGGAATGGTGAGGAGGACAAGGGAACAGGGGAGTCATGGGATGGTGGAGAAAACGAGGGGATGGGTGAGGGGAGAATGGTTGGAAGGACGAGGGGACGGGGGAATGAGGAATGGTTGGCGGGACGAGTGGATGGAGGAGGGGGGAGGGAATGGGGTGGAGGACTGGGAGATAGGGAAATGTTGCTGTGGCTCAAAAACGCACATGCCATGCTGAGCCACAACAATGTGTGGCTGGGTACAGTTAATAAACAAATAAATAAATATATGACATGTTTACAGGAGTAGAATCTTACATCTCGATGTTCGCGGATGACGCAAAATTAATGAGAAGAATTGAGACAGATGAGGATTGTAGGATCCTCCAAGAGAACTTGAACAAGTTGCAGAGATGGTCAGAGAAATGGCTGCTGGAGTTCAACACGAGGAAATGGGATTAAGTGATAGGAGACCAAAGAGACAGTACACAATGAAGCGGAACTGCCTACAGTGACAATTCGAGATAGCGATCTAAGAGTGGACGTATCAACTAATCTAACTCCTCAGGCACATATATGAATATGATAATGACAGCAGCGTACTCTACACTGGCAAAAGTTAGAACATCATTCAGAAACCTAAGTAAGAAGGCATTTCGGGCGCTTTACACTGCCTAAGTGAGACCAGTCTTAGAGTATGCCGTGCCATCATGGAGTCCCCACTTGAAGAAATGCATAAAGAAACTGGAAAAGGCTCAGAAGTTTGCAACGAGGCTCGTCCCAGAGTTTCGAGGGATGGGATATGAAGAGCGCCTGATGGAAGTAAACATTACGACACTAGAAAAAAGAAGGGAGAGGGGGGGATATGGTAGGAACGTATAAAATACTCGGGTGAATTGATCGAGAGGAAATAGACGAAATGTTCACCCGGAATACTAACAAAACGAGGGGACACGAGGTGGAAGCTGGAAAGTCAGATGAGTCATAGAGATGTTAGGAAGTTTTCCTTTAGCTAAGTTAGAGTAGTGGAAATAATGGAATGCACTTAAGGAGCAGGTTGTGGAAGCAAACTTTATTCAAAATTTTGAAACTAGGTATGATAAGGAAATATGACAGGAGTCATTGCTGTGAACAACCGATGGCTAGAAAGGTGGGATTCAAGAGTCGATGCTCGANTGACGGACCTGACAGTACTCACACCACTCCTTCCCAGGCATCCACCCCAACACCCGGGGTAACTGACACCCTCTGTTTACTCACCATACTGTGAGGGATGATGTACACCATTTCCCAGCAACCATCCCGACCATCCGGGGTACTGACACCTCTGTTACTCACCATACTGTGAGGGATAATGTACACCATTTCCAGCAACCCCCCGACCATCCGGGGTACTGACACCTCTGTTACTCACCATACTGTGAGGACGATGTTCACCATTTCCAGGCAACCACCCGACCATCCGGGGTACTGACACCTCTGTTACTCACCATACTGTGAGGGATAATGTACACCATTTCCAGGCAACCACCCCGACCATCCGGGGTACTGACACCTCTGTTACTCACCATACTGTGAGGGATGATGTACACCATTCCCAGGCAACCACCCCGACCACCTGGGTACTCACACCTCTGTTACTCACCATACTGTGAGGATGAAGCCCTTCGCTGCCAACCACTCTCCACATTACTCTCACACTCAGCATAAAGGTCGAGAACATGTGGACAACGACACATCCGAATAACGGGTCTCCTACACTGTGCTCTCAAAACTTATAAAAAATTAAGAAAATTTGATTTCTTCTCATTTTAATATAAAGAGATGATATAACCTATATGGGAAACTATAGTGTCCTTCTTGACCCACCAAACTTAAACACTTAGAGAACCATTACTAGGTTCATTACCTTTACAGAACTGAAGAGCCTCCATGATTGCCTTCCTCTTCTATGTCTTCCACAGACACACCAACGACCCGTCCTTCACACTTACTCCATCACCAAACTTCCTCACTGTTAAGGTGAGTCATGTCTCTGGTCACTGTTAAGGTGAGTCATGTCTCTGGTCACTGTTAAGGTGAGTCATGTCTCTGGTCACTGTTAAGGTGAGGCATCTCTCGGTGGTCACTGTTAAGGTGAGCCATCTCTCTGGTCACTGTTAAGATGAGTCATGTCTCTGGTCAATGTTAAGGCGAACCATGTCTCTGGTCACTGGTAAGGTGAACCGTGTCTTTGGTCACAATTAAGGTGAGTCATGTCTCTGGTCACTGTTAAGGTGAACCATGTCTCTGGTCACTGTTAAGGTGAGTCATGTCTCTGGTCACTGTTAAGGTTAACCATGTCTCTCGTCACTGTTAAGGTGAGTCATGTCTCTGGTCAATGTTAAGGTTGAGTCATGTCTCTGGTCACTGTTAGGTGAGTCGTCTCTAGTCACTGTTAAGGTGAACCATGTCTCTAGTCACTGTTAAGGTGAGTCATGTCTGTGGTCACTGTTAGCATGAGGTATGTCTCTGGTCACTGTTAAGGTGAGTCATGTCTCTGGTCACTGTTAAGGTGAGTCATGTCTCTGGTCACTGTTAAGGTGAGTCATGTCTCTGGTCACTGTTAAGGTGAGTCATGTCTCTGGTCACTGTTAAGGTGAACCGTGTCTCTGGTGGCCTGTTAAGGTGAGTCATGTCTCTGGCCATTGTTTAGGTGAACCGTGTCTCTGGTCACTGTTAGGTGAGGTATGTCTCTGGTCATTGTTAAGGTGAGTCATGTCTCTTGTCACTGTTAAGGTGAGTCATGTCTCTGGTCACTGTTAAGGTGAGTCATGTCTCTGGTCACAGTTAAGGAGAGTCATGTCTCTGGTCACCGTTAAGGTGAGTCATGTCTCTCGTCACTGTAAAGGTGAGTCATGTCTTTGGTCACTGTTAAGGAAAGTCATGTCTCTGGTCACTGTTAAGGTGAGTCACGTCTCTTGTCACTTTTGGGGTGAGTCATGTCTCTGTCACTGTTAAGGTGAACCATGTCTCTGGTCACTTGTAAGATGAGTAATGTCTCTGGTCACTGTTAAGGTGAGTCATGTCTTTGGTCACTGTCAAGGTGAACCATGTCTCTGGACACTGTTAAGGTGAACCATGTCTCTGGTCACCGTTAAGGTGAGTCATGTCTCTGGTCACTGTTAAGGTGAGTCATGTCTCTGGTCACTGTTTAAGGTGAACCATGTCTCTGGTCACTTTTAAGGTGAGTCATGTCTCTGGTCACTGTTAAGGTGAACCATGTCTCTGGTCACTGTTAAGGTGAGTCACGTCTCTTGTCACTTTTGGGGTGAGTCATGTCTCTGGTCACTGTTAAGGTGAACCATGTCTCTGGTCACTTGTAAGATGAGTAATGTCTCTGGTCACTGTTAAGGTGAGTCATGTCTTTGGTCACTGTCAAGGTGAACCATGTCTCTGGACACTGTTAAGGTGAACCATGTCTCTGGTCACCGTTAAGGTGAGTCATGTCTCTGGTCACTGTTAAGGTGAGTCATGTCTCTGGTCACTGTTAAGGTGAACCATGTCTCTGGTCACTTTTAAGGTGAGTCATGTCTCTGGTCACTGTTAAGGTGAACCATGTCTCTGGACACTGTTAAGGTGAACCATGTCTCTGGTCACCGTTAAGGTGAGTCATGTCTCTGGTCACTGTTAACGTGAACTATGTCTCTGGTCACTGTTAAGGAGTCATGTCTCTGGTCACTGTTAAGGTGAGTCATGTCTCTGGTCACTGTTAAGGTGAACCATGTCTCTGGTCACTTTTAAGGTGAGTCATGTCTGTGGTCACTGTTAAGGTGAACCATATCTCTGGACACTGTTAAGGTGAACCATGTCTCTGGTCACCGTTAAGGTGAGTCATGTCTCTGGTCACTGTTAACGTGAACTATGTCTCTGGTCACTGTTAAGGAGTCTTGTCTCTTGTCACTGTTAAAGTGAGTCATGTCTCTGGTCACTGTTAAGGTGAACCATGTCTCTGGTCACTTTTAAGGTGAGTCATGTCTCTGGTCACTGTTAAGGTGAACCATGTCTCTGGTCACTTTTAAGGTGAGTCATGTCTCTGGTCACAGTTAAGGAGAGTCATGTCTCTGGTCACTGTTAAGGTGAGTCATGTCTCTCGTCACTGTAAAGGTGAGTCATGTCTTTGGTCACTGTTAAGGAAAGTCATGTCTCTGGTCATTGTTAAGGTGAGTCACGTCTCTTGTCACTTTTAAGGTGAGTCATGTCTCTGGTTACTTTTAAGGTGAACCATGTCTCTGGTCACTTGTAAGATGAGTAATGTCTCTGGTCACTGTTAAGGTGAGTCATGTCTTTGGTCACTGTCAAGGTGAACCATGTCTCTGGTCACCGTTAAGGTGAGTCATGTCTCTGGTCACTGTTAACGTGAACTATGTCTCTGGTCACTGTTAAGGAGTCATGTCTCTGGTCACTGTTAAGGTGAGTCATGTCTCTGGTCACTGTTAAGGTGAACCATGTCTCTGGTCACTTTTAAGGTGAGTCATGTCTCTGGTCACTGTTAAGGTGAACCATGTCTCTGGTCACTTTTAAGGTGAGTCATGTCTCTGGTCACTGTTAAGGTGAACCATATCTCTGGACACTGTTAAGGTGAACCATGTCTCTGGTCACCGTTAAGGTGTGTCATGTCTCTGGTCACTGTTAACGTGAACTATGTCTCTGGTCACTGTTAAGGAGTCATGTCTCTGGTAACTGTTAAGGTGAGTCATGTCTCTGGTCACTGTTAAGGTGAACCATGTCTCTGGTCACTTTTAAGGTGAGTCATGTCTCTGGTCACTGTTAAGGTGAACCATGTCTCTGGTCACTGTTAAGGTGAGTCACGTCTCTTGTCACTTTTGGGGTGAGTCATGTCTCTGGTCACTGTTAAGGTGAACCATGTCTCTGGTCACTTGTAAGATGAGTAATGTCTCTGGTCACTGTTAAGGTGAGTCATGTCTTTGGTCACTGTCAAGGTGAACCATGTCTCTGGACACTGTTAAGGTGAACCATGTCTCTGGTCACCGTTAAGGTGAGTCATGTCTCTGGTCACTGTTAAGGTGAACCATGTCTCTGGTCACTTTTAAGGTGAGTCATGTCTCTGGTCACAGTTAAGGAGAGTCATGTCTCTGGTCACTGTTAAGGTGAGTCATGTCTCTCGTCACTGTAAAGGTGAGTCATGTCTTTGGTCACTGTTAAGGAAAGTCATGTCTCTGGTCATTGTTAAGGTGAGTCACGTCTCTTGTCACTTTTAAGGTGAGTCATGTCTCTGGTTACTTTTAAGGTGAACCATGTCTCTGGTCACTTGTAAGATGAGTAATGTCTCTGGTCACTGTTAAGGTGAGTCATGTCTTTGGTCACTGTCAAGGTGAACCATGTCTCTGGTCACCGTTAAGGTGAGTCATGTCTCTGGTCACTGTTAACGTGAACTATGTCTCTGGTCACTGTTAAGGAGTCATGTCTCTGGTCACTGTTAAGGTGAGTCATGTCTCTGGTCACTGTTAAGGTGAACCATGTCTCTGGTCACTTTTAAGGTGAGTCATGTCTCTGGTCACTGTTAAGGTGAACCATGTCTCTGGTCACTTTTAAGGTGAGTCATGTCTCTGGTCACTGTTAAGGTGAACCATATCTCTGGACACTGTTAAGGTGAACCATGTCTCTGGTCACCGTTAAGGTGTCATGTCTCTGGTCACTGTTAACGTGAACTATGTCTCTGGTCACTGTTAAGGAGTCATGTCTCTGGTAACTGTTAAGGTGAGTCATGTCTCTGGTCACTGTTAAGGTGAACCATGTCTCTGGTCACTTTTAAGGTGAGTCATGTCTCTGGTCACTGTTAAGGTGAACCATGTCTCTGGTCACTGTTAAGGTGAGTCACGTCTCTTGTCACTTTTGGGGTGAGTCATGTCTCTGGTCACTGTTAAGGTGAACCATGTCTCTGGTCACTTGTAAGATGAGTAATGTCTCTGGTCACTGTTAAGGTGAGTCATGTCTTTGGTCACTGTCAAGGTGAACCATGTCTCTGGACACTGTTAAGGTGAACCATGTCTCTGGTCACCGTTAAGGTGAGTCATGTCTCTGGTCACTGTTAAGGTGAGTCATGTCTCTGGTCACTGTTAAGGTGAACCATGTCTCTGGTCACTTTTAAGGTGAGTCATGTCTCTGGTCACTGTTAAGGTGAACCATGTCTCTGGACACTGTTAAGGTGAACCATGTCTCTGGTCACCGTTAAGGTGAGTCATGTCTCTGGTCACTGTTAACGTGAACTATGTCTCTGGTCACTGTTAAGGAGTCATGTCTCTGGTCACTGTTAAGGTGAGTCATGTCTCTGGTCACTGTTAAGGTGAACCATGTCTCTGGTCACTTTTAAGGTGAGTCATGTCTGTGGTCACTGTTAAGGTGAACCATATCTCTGGACACTGTTAAGGTGAACCATGTCTCTGGTCACCGTTAAGGTGAGTCATGTCTCTGGTCACTGTTAACGTGAACTATGTCTCTGGTCACTGTTAAGGAGTCTTGTCTCTTGTCACTGTTAAAGTGAGTCATGTCTCTGGTCACTGTTAAGGTGAACCATGTCTCTGGTCACTTTTAAGGTGAGTCATGTCTCTGGTCACTGTTAAGGTGAACCATGTCTCTGGTCACTTTTAAGGTGAGTCATGTCTCTGGTCACAGTTAAGGAGAGTCATGTCTCTGGTCACTGTTAAGGTGAGTCATGTCTCTCGTCACTGTAAAGGTGAGTCATGTCTTTGGTCACTGTTAAGGAAAGTCATGTCTCTGGTCATTGTTAAGGTGAGTCACGTCTCTTGTCACTTTTAAGGTGAGTCATGTCTCTGGTTACTTTTAAGGTGAACCATGTCTCTGGTCACTTGTAAGATGAGTAATGTCTCTGGTCACTGTTAAGGTGAGTCATGTCTTTGGTCACTGTCAAGGTGAACCATGTCTCTGGTCACCGTTAAGGTGAGTCATGTCTCTGGTCACTGTTAACGTGAACTATGTCTCTGGTCACTGTTAAGGAGTCATGTCTCTGGTCACTGTTAAGGTGAGTCATGTCTCTGGTCACTGTTAAGGTGAACCATGTCTCTGGTCACTTTTAAGGTGAGTCATGTCTCTGGTCACTGTTAAGGTGAACCATGTCTCTGGTCACTTTTAAGGTGAGTCATGTCTCTGGTCACTGTTAAGGTGAACCATATCTCTGGACACTGTTAAGGTGAACCATGTCTCTGGTCACCGTTAAGGTGTGTCATGTCTCTGGTCACTGTTAACGTGAACTATGTCTCTGGTCACTGTTAAGGAGTCATGTCTCTGGTAACTGTTAAGGTGAGTCATGTCTCTGGTCACTGTTAAGGTGAACCATGTCTCTGGTCACTTTTAAGGTGAGTCATGTCTCTGGTCACTGTTAAGGTGAACCATGTCTCTGGTCACTTTTAAGGTGAGTCATGTCTCTGGTCACTGTTATGGTGAACCATGTCTCTGGTCACTTTTAAGGTGAGTCATGTCTCCGGTCACTGTTAAGGTGAGTCATGTCTCTGTCACTCTCAAGGTGAATCATGTCTCTTTTCACTTTTAAGGTGAGTCATGTCTCTGGTCACTGTTAAGGTGAACCATGTCTCTGGTCACTTTTAAGGTGAGTCATGTCTCTGGTCACTGTTAAGGTGAGGTATGTCTCTGGACACTGTTAGGTGAACCATGTCTCTGGTCACCGTTAAGGTGAGTCATGTCTCTGGTCACTGTTAACGTGAAATATGTCTCTGGTCACTGTTAAGGAGTCATGTCTCTGGTCACTGTTAAGGTGAGTCATGTCTCTGGTCACTGTTAAGGTGAACCATGTCTCTGGTCACTTTTAAGATGAGTCATGTCTCTGGTCACTGTTAAGGTGAACCATGTCTCTGGTCACTTTAAGGTGAGAAATGTCTCTGGTCACTGTTAAGGTGAGTCATGTCTCTGGTCACTGTTAAGGTGAACCATGTCTCTGGTCACTTTTAAGGTGAGTCATGTCTCTGGTCACTGTTATGGTGAACCATGTCTCTGGTCACTTTTAAGGTGAGTCATGTCTCTTGTCACTATTAAGGTGAGTCATGTCTCTGGTCACTCTCAAGGTGAACCATGTCTCTTGTCACTGTTAAGGTGAGTCATGTCTCTGGTCACTGTTAAGGTGAGTCATATCTCTGGTCACTGTTAAGGTGAGTCATGTCTCTGGTCACTGTTAAGGTGAATCATGTCTCTGGTCTCTGTTAAGGTGAGTCATGTTTCTGGTCACTGTTAAGGTGAACTGTGTCTCTGGTCACTGTTAAGGTGAGTCATGTCTCTGGCCACTGTTAAGGTGAACCATGTCTCTGGTCACTGTTAAGGTGAGGTATGTCTCTGGTCACTGTTAAGGTGAGTCATGTCTCTGGTCACTGTGAAGATTAGGTATGTTTCTGGTCACTGTTAGGTGAATCATGGTCTGGTCACTGTTAAGGTGAGTCATGTCTCTTGTCACTATTAAGGTGAGTCATGTCTCTGGTCACTGTTAAGGTGAGTCATGTCTCTGGTCACTCTAAAGGTGAGTCATGTCTCTGGTCACTGTTAAGGAGAGTCATGAATCTGGTCAATGTTAAGGTGAGTCATGTCTCTGGTCACTGTTATGGCGAGTCATGTCTCTAGTTACTGTTAAGGTGAGGTATGTCTCTGGTCACTGATAAGGTGAGTCTTGTCTCTGGTCACTGTTAAGGTGAGTCATGTCTCTGGTCACTGTTAAGTTGAGTCAGGTCTCTGGTCACTGTTAAGGTGAGTCATGTCTCTGGTCACTGTTAAGGAGAGTGATGAATCTGGCCAATGTTAAGGTGAGTCATGTCTCTGGTCACTGTTATGGCGTGTCATGTCTCTAGTTACTGTTAAAGTGAGGTATGTCTCTGGTCACTGTTAAGGTGAGTCATGTCTCTGGTCACTGTTAAGTTGAGTCAGGTCTCTGGTCACTGTTAAGGTGAGTCATGTCTCTGGTCACTGTTAAGGAGAGTGAGTCTCTGGTCACTGTTAAGGTGAACCGTATCTCTGGTCACTGTTAAGGTGAGGTATGTCTCTGGTCACTGTTAAGGTGAGTCATGTCTCTGGTCACTGTTAAGATGAGGTATGTTTCTGGTCACTGTTAAGATGAGGTATATTTCTGGTCACTGTTAAGGAGAGACATGTCTCTGCTCACTGTTAAGGCGAGTCATGTCTCTGGTCACTCTAAATGTAAGTCATGTCTCTGGTCACTGTTAAGGAGAGTCATGTCTCTGGTCACTGTTAAGGTGAGTCATGTCTCTGGTCACTGTTAAGGTGAGTTATGTCTCTGGTTACTGTTAAGGTGAGTCATGTCTCTGGTCACTGTTAAGGTGAGTTATGTCTCTGGTTACTGTTAAGGTGAGTCATGTCTCTGGTCACTGTTAAGGTGAGTTATGTCTCTGGTTACTGTTAAGGTGAGGTATGTCTCTGGTCATTGTTAAGGTGAGTCGTGTCTCTTGTCACTGTTAAGGTGAGTCATGTCTCTGGTCACTGTTAAGGTGAGTCATATCTCTGGTCACTGTTAACGTGAGGTATGTCTCTCGTCACTGTTAAGGTGAGTCATGTCTCTGGTCACTGTTAAGGTGAGTCATGTCTCTGGTCATTGTTAAGGTAGGTTATGTCTCTGGTCATTGTTAAGGTGAGTCATGTCTCTGGTCACTATTATGGAGAGTCATGTCTCTGGTCACTGTTGAGGTGAGTCTTGTCTCTGGTCACTGTTAAGGTGAACCATGTCTCTGGTCACTGTTAAGGTGAGTCATGTCTCTGGTCACTGTTAAGGTGAGTCATGTTTCTGGTCACTGTGAAGGTGAGTCATGTTTCTGATCACTGTTAAGGTGAGTCATGTCTCTGGTCACTGTTAAGGTGAGTCATGTCTCTGGTCACTGTTAAGATGAGGTATGTTTCTGGTCACTGTTAAGGTGAGTCATAGCTCTGGTCACCGTTAAGGTGAGTCATGGTTCTTGTCACTGTTAAGGTGAGTCATGTCTCTGGTCACTGTTAAGGTGAGTCATGTGTCTGGTCACTGATAAGGTGAGTCATGTCTCTGGTCACTGTTAAGGTGAGTCATGTCTCTGGTCACTGTTAAGGTGAGTCATGTCTCTGGTCACTGTTAAGGTGAGTCATGTCTTTGGTCACCGTTAAGGTGAGTCATGTCTCTGGTCACTGTTAAGGTGAGTCATGTCTCTGGTCACTGGCAAAAACGTCGCTTTTCGCTCTCCTCCATGGTAGGTACCACTAAAAACACAGTGGGGGGAGGGATGGATGGGGGTGGGCTTGAAGTGTGACCCCCCTCCTGTCCCTCGGGAACTAAACCTGGTTCACGCCAGAGAATAGCAGTGACATGCTACGCTGGCCTCAGTCGTCGAGAGGGGATATGTCAGACAGTGTGGTAATGTGAACAGACCTGGGAAAAGAAACATTCATAACTCATGTCTGGTGGAGACCTGGATCTGCCCTGGAGGTTTTAAGAAGGATAACTCCCCCACCCCCAAGGGTAGCTAAAGGTACGTCACTTGTGACCAGGCACATACATTATAATTCTTTGCCTCTACCTATTAACTCAGATGACAGTTTAGTGCAGTTATTGTGCGCTCACGTGCGCGCGAGATCTGGTGACCATAGGGTTACCAGGCCTAACTTGGTTGCTAATTAAGGATGACAGAAGGTCATCTTCCTCCTCTGATTGTGCATCAGGATTAACCATTCCCTCAACTCTCTCAGGAGCTGGGATTACTGAGGGTAATTCCAGTTCTTCTCTTGCCACATAAAGGGCTCCGGGCGTCATGTGCACTAGTTCTCCTAAGCATAGACGCCATACTTGTGCTCCAAATAACTCCCAATTGCACCAAACATCATCAGAGCGATAAAATAAGAGGACTTCAGATGAAGGAACAGGGATGGAAGGAAATCATTGAACATCTGGAAGGTGTTTCAGCTATTCCCAACACATTAAAGACTTCAGTATTAAAACTTGCGAATGCTTCAAAGATTGCAGGTCACCCGGGAGTATGCAAAACATACACAAAGGCTAAGTCATTATTTTATTTTCAGGTGAGTCTGCCGCACGACCACGGCCTCCCCCCCCTCCTCCTCCTCCCGTCGAGAATAGTCATGCCACTCACCAATACATTAATTAACATTATGCCATTGGTCATGCCATTCACAAATACATTCATTAACCCTCCCATCCATTAACAATCTCATCCAGTCACCATGCAATCCATTTACCATGTAATCCATTCACCATCCCACCCATTCACAATCCCATCCATTAACCATATCATCCATCCACCATACCGTCCGTTCACTACCCCATCCATTCATCATCCCCTCCATTCACCATCCGATTCATTTACAATTCTATGCATTCACTATCCCATAAATTCAGCATTCCATCCATTGACCATTCCATCAGTCCATCACCCCATATATCCACCATCTCGTCCATTCACAATCCCCACCATTCACCATCCCATCCATTTAAAATTCTGTTTATTCACCATTCTATCCAGTCTCCATTCCAAGCATTAACAATTCTGTCCATTCACCATCCCATCCAATCACCATCCCCTCCATTCACATTCCAATCCTTGCACTATCTAATCACCATAACTGCACAAGTTATTCACCATCCCATCTATTCAAAATCTCTTTCATTCATCATCTTATCCTTTAACCATCCCAACCATTGACTATCCTATCCATTGACTATCCCATCCATTGACTATCCCATCCATTGACTATCCCATCGACTGACCATCCTATCTCTTCAGCAATAGGCATCTGTGTTAGTAAACACCCACACGGTTAACCTCTGTGGCCTTAAAGCGGGTATTTAGAGTGTGTCAAATGCTGGTGACTCTGGATTTTTACTTCGTCTGGGTTGCAACTGCATACAGCATCACAACGAAATGGCAGACGGCTTCAACAAGGCAACTACAACCTTTACAAAATACGGGGAAAGTATCCAGGAGGATGCACTGTATTGATAAGTGTCTAACTGTACGGAACTCCTTACATGTCAGCTGCGATTCTCTCCCAAGTCACATTGGTCGTCAAAGTCCCTGAAAGCTAAAGAATGAAATATTGGGGTCTTTTCCGGTGTTTTCTATATCAATTATGTATGAGTGTGTAGGGGCCTAAATGTTATGTAACTTATATACAAAATTATAGTATGCAGGTATATCAAATTGGTTAAAAAATTGTTAAAAACGGGATTAACATAAACTTCAAACGTTTATTTAAAGAACTTACGAAGTAATATACAGAGAGCCACTTTACTCTACTGATTGGTGTTGGCAAAAGCTAATATCTCATCAGAGAGACACCAGTTACACCGCAACATGCGTCGACAATCCTGTCTTATTACTTGTGCACAACCAATCACCTTGACTAACCTATCATACCACTGACGGCCCCAAGGAACTTAGGTGAGTTACTTTCTGATTCTCAGGAACATTTAATTGGTTGATTGTTCAGAGGCGAGACCAAAGAGACAAAGGTCAACCCTCGCAAGCACAACTAGGTGAGTTCAACTAAGTTGGCGAGTACACACACACACCAACACACACACACGTGCAAACGTGTATATAGCGTGCAAACCCACACTCCGTGTGATTGACAACGTGGAAACAGATGAAATGTTTACAATAAATAACAATAGGACAAGGGGACACTGATGGAATTTTGAGACTCAGATGTGTCATAGAGATGTTAGATAGATTTATTTTAGCGTAAGGTAGTGAGTAAATTGAAAGACATTTATGACCTTAATTCATAACTTTAAAAGAAGATGTGATAGGGAAATAGGCCAGGAGTCAATGCATTCGACAACCAACGCCTAGAAAAGAGGGTCCAAGAGCTGGAGCTCAAACCTGCAGGCACAAATAGGTGAGTAATCACACTCACCACGAGCATAACTCTCATCCTGTAACTACTCTTAGGTAATTTCTCAAATACATGCACATACGTTTGAGACACACACACAGGAGGAGGAGGAGGAGGAGGAGGAGGAGGAGGAGGAGGAGGAGGAGGAGGAGGAGGAGGAAGAAGAAGAAATTAGAGGACCACCAGTACAAGATATGATGAACCTAGTCAAGTGGAAATGCAAGGAGGCCGAAAAGAGATTTATACCAACAGTAAAGGAAAAAAGTAGGAGGGAATATAGTAACTCATGCTTTAATAAACAGAGTAAGGAAGCAAAAAATAGAAGCAGGAGGGAGTGGAGGAAATGCAGACGACAAAGGGCAGAGGACAACATGATTAGATGTAAAAGAGCTAAGAACGATTACATTAACATAAGAAGAATATCGGAAAGAAATTATGAGAACGATATTGTGATCATAGTGAAAAAGCAACCTAAATTACTACACAGCCATATAAGAAGAAAAATGTCAGTGAACGACCAAGTGACAAGACTAAGGAAAACAGAGGGGGCATATACAGAAAGTGACAAGGAAATCTGTGAGGCACTGAATTCCAGTTTTCATGGAGTGTTCACGTCCAAGCCTGCGCAGCTCCCATTGTTGGAAGGGGTTACCCTAGATGAAAGACTGAGATATAGAGGTGACAGCAGAGGAGATAATGAAACAGTTGACAACACTGGATGCAACTAAAGCACTTAGTCCAGACAAAGTATCACCGTGGATACTAAAAGAGGCAGTGCAGGCCCTCAGCGTGCTTCTGGCAAGGATCTTTAATGAGTCACCTATGTCGGGAGAATTGCCCAGTTGCTGCGAGAAGGCAAATGACGTTCCGATTTTCAAGAAAGGGGATAGGGAGCAGGCACATAACTATAGACCTGTATCACTGACAAGCATTCCCTGCAAAATACTTGAAAGAATAATTAGGCTAAGACTTGTTACACACCTGGAGAACATTAGGTTTGTTACATAAACATGGGTTGTGAAAAAGGAAATCATGTCTTACAAACCTTCTGGTATTCAATGATAAAATATCGAGGATAAGGCAGGACAGAGAAGGATTGGCAGACTGCATACAGCTAAAAGCCTGTGATACAGAACTGCACATGACACTGCTATTCAAACTTAAGCGGCAGGCAGGAGTAAGCGAAAAGGCCCTAATATGGGTAAGGAACTACCTAACAGGAAGGAGCCAGAGAGTAATGGCTGCGAGAGTAAGTAAGCTGCGAGAAGTTGGACTGGCGAACAGTAACGAGTGGAGTACCTTAATGATCTGTGCTGAGACCATTTCTATTTCTAATATACGTAAATGATGATGAGTCCTTCATTCACTCACTAAACACCAAAGCTGGGAACATTAGTGTAATACCATCTATTGTATACAAAAGTGTCTCCCATGTCCTTGCGCCACATATAGCTTTGATGTTCAACAAATCTCGCGAGTGTCATACCTTCCCTGATATCCTCAAAAAAGCAAGAGTAATGCCGTTTCATAAAGAAGACAATCCGGCAGATATAAGCAATTTCAGACCAATATCAAATCTACCTATATTATAGAAAATATTTGAAAAAATTCTTTACAAACAGCTTTACTCCTGTCTCGTAAAATTTAACATACTAAGTTCCTTTCAGTTTGGCTTCCGCTCCCAAAAAGAGTACCAATGATGCAATTATTAGTCTTCTTGACTTAACCTACTCAGTCCTTGACAAAAATGAGTTTCCATTTGGACTCTTCATTGACCTGATTAAGGCCTTTGATACTGTTAACCATAACTACTTCTTACTTAAACTCCGCAATTATGAAATCCGAGGCCATGCCCTGAACTATATCCGATCCTATCTTAGTGACAGACAAAAATATGTAGCCATCAATGATATAACCTCTCCCACTCTACCATTAACCGTTGGGGTGCCACAGTGCAGCATCCTAGGACCTCTCCTATTTCTTATATACATCAATGATCTGCCTAATGTCTCTAACATTCTTACTCCTATTTTATTTGTTGACGATACTACCTTCATCTACTCAGACCCCAACCCACACACACACACACACTAAATAAAGTTGTAAAAGACGAACTAAAAAAAAGTTCACTTATGGATGTCAACCAACAAATTCACACTAAACATAAGAAAGACCTACTACATCTTATTTGGAAGCAAATCAACAAATGCAATTTAACTTCAGATAGACAATGTTAACATCAGCAATAAAAATGATGGAAAGTTCATTGGCCTATACACAGACAAGAGACTCAACTTCAGCACCCACATACAACACATATCCAAGAAAGTCTCAAAAACGGTTGGTATACTCTCTAAAATCAGATATTATGTTCCAAACTCTGCTCTCCTTTCAATACACTATGCGCTTATCTATTCTTATCTTACATATGATATCTCTGCATGGGGGCTCAACCTCTGCAAACAACCTCAGTCCCATCATCAGCAAGCAAAAATCTGTTATCAGGACAATAACAAACTCTGCTTTCAGACAACACTCAGCCCCCCTCCCCTGTTTAAATCCCTAAACATGCTAAACATAAACTCACTCTACACAGTCTCTTGTGCCAGTTATATTTACAAAACTCTGTTCTTAAGTGTGAACTCTGTTCTGAAACTATTCATGAACAGACGTGATAGAATACATAATCACCACACCAGAAATAAATATCTCTTTGATATCCCCAGAGCCAAACTTAATTTGTGTATACACTCTATGCAAATAAAATGACCTAGTTTAAGGAACTCACTCCCTAACGAATTGAAAATTTTTCAAACTTTTGCCTTATTAAAAATAAAACAAAAAAGTAACTAGCTTCAACTTCACAGTTTCCTATCTAGTGCTTGAAACTCGCACTGTATCTTGTGCTACTCAATTCCTCAAAATATGTACCTATCCCATACAACTTTACCATTGTAATCATTGTTGTTATCTTATATCATGTTAGTACACATAGTTTGCTACATTATAGCATGCAATAATCCTCAAATTATGTTAAAACGTACCTGTGGATAACCCTTAATTTACTTTAATGTACCTACATTTTTTCTGTCAAATTTCTTATACAATTTATTTTGTTATAGTTTCTTACAATGCATTTTTATACCTTCTTACAATGTATTTTTATACTTTCTTACAATGTAATTTTATACTTTCTTACAATGTACCTGTAAACATTTTTTTATTTTGCTAGAAATTACCTTCTTAAAGTTATATTTTATATTAAGGATCTGCCCGAAACGCTAAGCATGCTAGTGGCTTTACAAGAAGGTAAAACTTCAAGTCTCTGTACTCTAATAAACCCAATGTACCTTCTTGTATATAAATAAATCTATATAAATATAAATGTAAATGTTCGTTTCTCCAAAATCGCTAATCTCCGAAAGTTCTTCACTGATTGCTTTGAAATTTTTACACAACGTTCCATTTGCATCCGAGCGGGTTTTTATATATATATATAATGCATAAATGACACGTCTGTAATGCGAAAAAAATGTTTTTTTTTTTTTAAATACAGTGTTTTTCATATGAGAGAAATCTTCGAAACTTCTTTACCGATTGCTCTGAAATTTTGACACAACATTGTATTCGAATAGGCACGTGTTTTTATATATCTTCTATGTACATTTCCCACCCGTGACAGAAAAAAACTTGTTTTTATTTAAAAACAGCGCCATCTGTTGGATGTATGTGCAACACATTCTATAATCTCCGAACCTTCTTCACCAATTGCTTTGAAATTTTGACACAACTTTCAATTCAAATACGCTTTTCTTATATACCTTCTATAGATGCCACACCTGTGACTGGTAAAAAAAATGTTTAATTTTTAAAGACAGCACCATCTGTTGCATGTAATAGAAACACATGCTATAATAAATATGTTATTGTTCCATTTCAATGTTTCCGATTGCATTGATAAATTGAATTTTCATAGATTTTGATTCCATTTTCATTTTGATTTAATTATTTTGTGTGACATTGTGTTGGAATTGAGCCATGTTGTTTAGCATACCGTTCATTTCGTAAGTATAAGTATAGATGCCACACCTGTGACAGGAAAAACATTCTTTTTTTTAAGAAACAACGCCATCTGTTGCACGTAAGAGCAATACACATTATACTAAATATGTTACGATTCCATTTCGATGTTCCTATTGCTTTGACAAATTGAGTTTTTATAGATTTCGATTTATTTTCATTTTGATTTAATTTTTGTGTGACATTGCGTTGGAATTCAGCAGAGTTGTTTACTATACCGTTCATTTCGTGAGTACAGTTTTTTCTCATTGTTTTTCAATTCGTTTTTTAAACAGTTTTTCTTATATTTCAGTGATGGGAACATCATTTGATGTAATTTTCTGATGAACATCGGTCCATTTGGGAATGCATCGGACGAGGGAGTGGGGAATGGTGGAGAAGAGGAGATAGGGGAATGGGGAATGGTGAGGAGGACAAGGGAANCCCACAGGCAATCCAGCTGGGATGGCCCCATTGTAGACAAAGTTGCTGCAGAGTGCCTGGGTGCTGCATCAACACAGCACGACATTGCTCGCCTCACAGCAGTAGCAGCCCCTCATGCAGGGGATTCCTGTTAGCAACCCCAATGTCGGCAACTGGCACGCGTCTCACACCACACGCCCTCCGAATTGCTGTGGCCCTCCGCCTTGCTGCCCCAATCCACACCAGATATAGGTGTATTTGCGGCGAGGTGGTGGCTGACGGGTACGGCCACCATGGCCTACTCTGCCAAAGCACGGGAGGATGGCACTCGAGGCACAGTGAAGTTAACGACATCATCAAGAGGAGCCTCACCACAGCTGGATGCCCAGCCGAGAGAGAGCCTCGTTACCTAACGCCCCGTAACTCTGATGCTCTTATTGGTCGCCCGGATGGTATCACAGTGACCCCTGGAAGAATGGCAAGCAGTTGGTATGGGACTACACGTGCGTATCAACCCTGGCTAACACCTACATTGACCTCAGTGTTGCACAACCAGGTGGCGCTGCCACCCACAGGGAAGCAGCCAAATCCCGTAAGTATAGAGAACTTGATCACCACTACAATTTTGTCCCCATTGCTTCTGAGACACTCGGCGCCTGGGGTAAAAGTGCTACCAGTTTTTTGAAGGAACTGGGTTCTAGGCTCATTGAAACAACAAGGGACCCTAGAGCTGCCAGCTTTCTTTTCCAGCGCCTCAGCGTGGCGATACAGAGGGGAAATGCGCACTGCATCCAGGTTCCTGCCCGCCATCTGAGGAGCTGGAGGAACTCGACAACCTATGATAACCATCTTTGTAACCTATATGTAACTCCTTTTTTGTAACACAGTTCAAATAAAGCAAATATATATGTGTACATTCAAAAGAATGGGGGTGGTAGGAGAAGAAAATATTAGTGTTCAGTGAGAAACCACAAGGTCTCCTCTGAATACGTTTTATTTTCTTCTCCGAGGCTATGGGTCCCCACATTGGCACCAGAGGTGGTACCCTCACAAACTTTTTAATAAAAAAAAATATATATATATATATATATATATATATATATATATATTATATATATATATATATATATATATTAAATATTTAGTTAAAAAATAGTTTCTTTTCTTTGAATTTGTTTTCCTTTTTTTATCGGGGATTTGCATGGAACGTATTCACCTTACTGAATGTTAGCCTTTCTATAATGGTGCCACTTTTGACGGAAATTGGATGACATCCACTTCATCCACAGGTGGCAAAACTTTTGACTTCATTTTGTTCAAGTAAGTAATTTACAACTACAAGCTGGTTCTACCCATTCATCAATTACATGAAACTTACATCTTATATAGATTTTTGAGCTCTAAAATTGTATAGATTTTAAGTCTGTAAGTCCATTTATAGATTTTATAAATATTTATATACATAATTTTGCTGAATATTTTATGTAGGGGGGACATAAATCTTTTTATTGTAAAACAAAACATATATTGGGTAAAAAAGTTTGGCAATTACTATATTATATGCTACTGTGAGTGCTGAGTGTCATAGCAACAAGATTTCTGTTGACACTTGTGTTTGAAGAGAAAGATTTCAAAACGGTCAGAATTCGTCGAAAAATATGTTTTAATTTTTTCTCGATTTCTATTTAGGTTGCGATGCTGAAACTTTGACCAGTTGGAGCCGGCTTCATATGCAACTAGTCAATACAGTTCGACTGAAATTGAGGAGCTTTGAATTTTCAAACTTATGTCCCCTAAGTGCAGTGAGAATTACATAAACGTGAATTAAAAAAACAGCTACAGTGGGAACGGTAGCAAGAAAATAATTCTACACCTAGGGTATTTTGAATACTTGAAAATAGGTTGGATAAATGAGGACCCATAATATGGGTGATGAGACATGCAGAACAAAACTGGCAGACCAGGGTGAAAACATTTCTTGAAGCAGCATATTACACTCCCGCAGAGTGTCGGTCAACCAAGGACCTCTTCACCTTGGTCGTTTGAAGAAGTACACATGTGTATGAAGCAGTACACAGGTCGACCAAGGTCGACCTGTGTACTGTCGACCTCACTTCATCTCTCTGCTTCTGCTTCATCTCTTGTCTGTCACAGTTACCGGTACTTAATCATCTCCCAGAAAAGACTAGAAAATGGGAATATTTATTAATGGGAGGATCAACTGTTTTAACTCGGAATAAGGATCATCGATGTCACCGAGGGTCATCACACTGTTCATTTAGACTACTCTCTAAGATTCTCTCTGGAATGACAGTATTTGTTATATTTTTCCGTTTTAGATCCCGTAAGTTGAAATCACTAAAGAAGATGATGGTGGTAGTGATTGTTGTTGCACATATGGTGTGGAGGTAATGGCATGGGTGGCAGTGGTAGTCATTTAGCTAATGTTTATTTTATTCAGTAATAAACTACAATTAAAAGTAATCTCTAAATGTTCATCATTCCCTATAAAGTTAAAAATGCATCACCTACTTTCTTTAAACAAAAATAACTGACAATATTTTATCAGCTGAATCTGGGGAAGTCAAAGGTTAAATGAGAATTCAACTCTATGTTCCTTGCAAAGGCTACTTATGAAGCTTTTTGTAACCCTCATATGACATGATCTACATATTTTGTTTTCATAAGCGAATCGGAAGAGTGTGTTATTGCCGTGAAGATGTTACAAAGATGAAGATTGTGTGTAATGAGGATGTGGCCGCTGTACTTTATCCAGGGACGCCGAATACCTCTGTTTGATAGAAATAAAACAAATGCAATAATGTAAAACACTATAATAAAGGAAGCTACAAGTGTCAGTTTATAACTACTTACCTGCTGCCGTAAGTACCGTGTGATGAAAAATGCGACAGCCACCGTATACAACACGAAGAATGTCCCCATCAAGCCTCTTGGGTAACGATCTGTAATTATACAACAGAAGCTGAATACAATGCATTTATCAAACCATCTAAGTAAATAGGAGACTATACATATAAATACATAATGGAGGTTGATGCCATTATGTGTTAATCAATCATTGGGCAGAATTGGGCACATACCTCTCTAGGTTACTTCCTTGTCGAGTGCAATTTATGAAACCCCTCAATCATGGAGACGATGTTTATCGGAGTACAGATACACTTTGTCCCACTTGTTGCTCGACGCTTCATATCGGCATGTAGGCCCATCCACTTCACTGCATTATTTGTAGAGATGGTCACCAAGCTTTTTTAAAATCTGATATTTATTCAAACCGAAACAGGCGATTTTTGTATAAAGCTTAAGGAATGAAAATATTAAAAAAAGAGTGAACAGAAACCCTTGGCATCTTGGCCTTCCATCTTCCCTTACTTATGCTCGAGGAATTCGTCCAGCATCTTGACTTCCATCGCTCCAGATCCAATACATTAACTCCACTCGCTCTTGTAAACGGCTTTACATCCCTCTTGTCTTATTCTTTAGGTGATCAACCATGGCCGACCATTACCTTGAGGTCTGACGGACCTGACAGTACTCACACCACTCCTTCCCAGGCATCCACCCCAACACCCGGGGTACTGACACCTCTGTTACTCACCATACTGTGAGGGATGATGTACACCATTTCCAGGCAACCATCCCGACCATCCGGGGTACTGACACCTCTGTTACTCACCATACTGTGAGGGATAATGTACACCATTTCCAGGCAACCACCCCGACCATCCGGGGTACTGACACCTCTGTTACTCACCATACTGTGAGGGACGATGTTCACCATTTCCAGGCAACCACCCCGACCATCCGGGTACTGACACCTCTGTTACTCACCATACTGTGAGGGATAATGTACACCATTTCCAGGCAACCACCCCGACCATCCGGGGTACTGACACCTCTGTTACTCACCATACTGTGAGGGATGATGTACACCATTCCCAGGCAACCACCCCGACCATCCTGGGTACTCACACCTCTGTTACTCACCATACTGTGAGGGATGAAGCACCTTCGGCTGCCAACCACTCTCCACATTACTCTCACACTCAGCATAAAGGTCGAGAACATGTGGACAACGACACATCCGAATAACGGGTCTCCTACACTGTGCTCTCAAAACTTATAAAAAAATTAAGAAAATTTGATTTCTTCTCATTTTAATATAAAGAGATGATATAACCTATATGGGAAACTATAGTGTCCTTCTTGACCCACCAAACTTAAACACTTAGAGAACCATTACTAGGTTCATTACCTTTACAGAACTGAAGAGCCTCCATGATTGCCTTCCTCTTCTATGTCTTCCACAGACACACCAACGACCCGTCCTTCACACTTACTCCATCACCAAACTTCCTCACTGTTAAGGTGAGTCATGTCTCTGGTCACTGTTAAGGTGAGTCATGTCTCTGGTCACTGTTAAGGTGAGTCATGTCTCTGGTCACTGTTAAGGTGAGGCATCTCTCTGGTCACTGTTAAGGTGAGCCATCTCTCTGGTCACTGTTAAGATGAGTCATGTCTCTGGTCAATGTTAAGGCGAACCATGTCTCTCGTCACTGGTAAGGTGAACCGTGTCTTTGGTCACAATTAAGGTGAGTCATGTCTCTGGTCACTGTTAAGGTGAACCATGTCTCTGGTCACTGTTAAGGTGAGTCATGTCTCTGGTCACTGTTAAGGTTAACCATGTCTCTCGTCACTGTTAAGGTGAGTCATGTCTCTGGTCAATGTTAAGGTTGAGTCATGTCTCTGGTCACTGTTAGGGTGAGTCACGTCTCTAGTCACTGTTAAGGTGAACCATGTCTCTAGTCACTGTTAAGGTGAACCATGTCTCTAGTCACTGTTAAGGTGAACCATGTCTCTAGTCATTGTTAAGGTGAGTCATGTCTGTGGTCACTGTTAGCATGAGGTATGTCTCTGGTCTCTGTTAAGGTGAGTCATGTCTCTGGTCACTGTTAAGGTGAGTCATGTCTCTGGTCACTGTTAAGGTGAGTCATGTCTCTGGTCACTGTTAAGGTGAGTCATGTCTCTGGTCACTGTTAAGGTGAGTCATGTCTCTGGTCACTGTTAAGGTGAGTCATGTCTCTGGTCACTGTTAAGGTGAACCGTGTCTCTGATGCCTGTTAAGGTGAGTCATGTCTCTGGCCATTGTTTAGGTGAACCGTGTCTCTGGTCACTGTTAGGTGAGGTATGTCTCTGGTCATTGTTAAGGTGAGTCATGTCTCTTGTCACTGTTAAGGTGAGTCATGTCTCTGGTCACAGTTAAGGAGAGTCATGTCTCTGGTCACTGTTAAGGTGAGTCATGTCTCTCGTCACTGTAAAGGTGAGTCATGTCTTTGGTCACTGTTAAGGAAAGTCATGTCTCTGGTCACTGTTAAGGTGAGTCACGTCTCTTGTCACTTTTAAGGTGAGTCATGTCTCTGGTCACTGTTAAGGTGAACCATGTCTCTGGACACTGTTAAGGTGAACCATGTCTCTGGTCACCGTTAAGGTGAGTCATGTCTCTGGTCACTGTTAAGGTGAGTCATGTCTCTGGTCACTGTTAAGGTGAACCATGTCTCTGGTCACTTTTAAGGTGAGTCATGTCTCTGGTCACTGTTAAGGTGAGTCATGTCTTTGGTCACTGTCAAGGTGAACCATGTCTCTGGACACTGTTAAGGTGAACCATGTCTCTGGTCACCGTTAAGGTGAGTCATGTCTCTGGTCACTGTTAAGGTGAGTCATGTCTCTGGTCACTGTTAAGGTGAACCATGTCTCTGGTCACTTGTAAGATGAGTAATGTCTCTGGTCACTGTTAAGGTGAGTCATGTCTTTGGTCACTGTCAAGGTGAACCATGTCTCTGGACACTGTTAAGGTGAACCATGTCTCTGGTCACCGTTAAGGTGAGTCATGTCTCTGGTCACTGTTAAGGTGAGTCATGTCTCTGGTCACTGTTAAGGTGAACCATGTCTCTGGTCACTTTTAAGGTGAGTCATGTCTCTGGTCACTGTTAAGGTGAACCATGTCTCTGGACACTGTTAAGGTGAACCATGTCTCTGGTCACCGTTAAGGTGAGTCATGTCTCTGGTCACTGTTAACGTGAACTATGTCTCTGGTCACTGTTAAGGAGTCATGTCTCTGGTCACTGTTAAGGTGAGTCATGTCTCTGGTCACTGTTAAGGTGAACCATGTCTCTGGTCACTTTTAAGGTGAGTCATGTCTGTGGTCACTGTTAAGGTGAACCACATCTCTGGACACTGTTAAGGTGAACCATGTCTCTGGTCACCGTTAAGGTGAGTCATGTCTCTGGTCACTGTTAACGTGAACTATGTCTCTGGTCACTGTTAAGGAGTCTTGTCTCTTGTCACTGTTAAAGTGAGTCATGTCTCTGGTCACTGTTAAGGTGAACCATGTCTCTGGTCACTTTTAAGGTGAGTCATGTCTCTGGTCACTGTTAAGGTGAACCATGTCTCTGGTCACTTTTAAGGTGAGTCATGTCTCTGGTCACAGTTAAGGAGAGTCATGTCTCTGGTCACTGTTAAGGTGAGTCATGTCTCTCGTCACTGTAAAGGTGAGTCATGTCTTTGGTCACTGTTAAGGAAAGTCATGTCTCTGGTCATTGTTAAGGTGAGTCACGTCTCTGTCACTTTTAAGGTGAGTCATGTCTCTGGTACTTTTAAGGTGAACCATGTCTCTGGTCACTTGTAGATGAGTAATGTCTCTGGTCACTGTTAAGGTGAGTCATGTCTCTGGTCACTGTTAAGGTGAGTCATGTCTCTGGTCACCGTTAAGGTGAGTCATGTCTCTGGTCACTGTTAACGTGAACTATGTCTCTGGTCACTGTTAAGGAGTCATTTCTCTGGTCACTGTTAAGGTGAGTCATGTCTCGGTCACTGTTAAGGTGAACCATGTCTCTGGTCACT
>WNGS01004174.1:134100-147667 GCA_020271785.1 Procambarus virginalis
TATATATATATATATATATATATATATATATATATATATATATATATATATATATTGTATGTGTCTATGTAATAAATGTCTCATATGTTTGCTGGTTTTTGCTCCAGTACTGGTGAGGCTTCCTGGCTAGTGAGAGAGAGACCCAGCTGTAACTTGGGTGATAGTAGACTATAACTAAGGGCGATTGAGAGACCATCCCACAGTTGAGAGAGTGTGGGGTGTCACGGCGTCTCAAGAGAGAGCAGGTGTGTACTCATGACCATTAGGCAGTGTGAGCCATACCCCATAATACAGGTGACGCTGAACACCTCTCCCAGAACCAGACACTTGCCAGGGTGATCTCCCAAATAATTACAAGCACTCCAGTGTCCATTGCTGGTCGACTGATGGCAGCAGAAGTATGGCTTTCGTAGTCGCTCATTTTTCTGTCAGTGAGTGGTTGGGTTCTCTGTTCAACGATAAGGTAGTATCAGGTTGGTTCAAATAACCAAGTTTCATTGTAAAACCCCAACCCCCTCTCGAGAGAATTTTGGGGGCCTGTTCGGGATACTGATTTGACACACCCCACAGTTCAAGTCCCGGAGGTGGAACTGAAACACCCATTGCAACAGTAGGTACCCCGTATGACCGCAGGTATATTCTTTCTCTCGAGAAGACCCAGAGGACCGGATGGAGAGAGTGCAAACATTCATAGAGGCAGGCATGCCTGAAGATTTGGAAGGTTGCACCAAATTCAGTTAAAGCAGATAGCAGACATATATATTGTCAAGTTGAAGTCATCTAAAGTGGCTGGAAAGAAGGATGAGATCCTTAGGCAGTTGAGAGTTAAGAGCAAGAAATTGCAGAGCAAGGAGCCCAGGAAGGGGCTGAAAGTGGGAAGTAGGATGATGGACAAGACGAAGTGAGACCCCGAGGATCAAGTAAGAGTAGTAGGAGTAGCCAGAATAGGAGCTCAGAACGGTTCCAGCTAGAACTCCAGATGCAACGTGAGTGTGAGGAGAGGCAGTTCCTACTAGAGAAGTTGAAGTTATAACTCCAGATGAAGAATGAAATGGAAAAAGAAAAAAGAGAAACCCCGTATAAGAGAACTGACGTTTGGACAAGAGAAAGAAAAAGAGGAAACCAGAGTAAGAGAACTGGAGGTAGAGAAAGAAAAAGACAAAGCTAAATTTGAGAGAGAAAAGGAGAAAACAAGACAAATGGAAATAGAAGCAAATATTTCTTTGACAGAGCAAAGAATTGAGTATGGGTTACCAGAGAGTACCACACATGTGTCGCACCCACAAGATAATAGGGTAAGGGAAAAAGATATTCCACTATTCGTGCCTGAGGAGTCAGAGAGCTTCTTCGAACACTGAGAAGATAGCCAACATCAGGCAGTGGCAGCAAGAAGAGTGAGCTCAATTGGTACAGTTACGGTTGACCGGTGCTGCCAGAGAGGCATATACCCAGTTGTCTTTGGAGGAATGCCAGGATAACTAGACTGTGAAGAGCATCGCATTGCGTTCTTTCCTGTTGACTCCTGGTGATAACAGAAAACCCTTCAGAGAGATGAAGAAGGCTCCTGCAAGCACGTTAGCTGAGACAGTGAGAGATCTGGAAAGGCGTTTCACGAGGTGGATAGAAGCTGTCGGTGTAGAATCGTATGATGATTTGAAGCAGTTGATGAATATGAAGAAATTTCTGGAAATGATGCACCCCTGAAACGAAATTTAAGATTCAAGAGGCAGGAGTAAAGAATATGAGAGGCGCAACCAATAAGGAAGATATGATTACATATCAGAGCATGAAGGAAAGCAGAATGATGTGAGACGGGATTATGGCAGATTTAGTGAAGCATGGGGGAGACAAAAGTGTCGGGGGTCAGGAAAATAAGTATGGTTGCCCCAAACCCCGTGAAGGAAAGTTGCCGAGTTTACCGGCCCGGAGCTAAACGAGAAACTAATTATGTACCGAGGAGTCAGGAGTCTAGCCAGGTAGAGCAGAGTGCCGGTGGTGCGCCTGTGCAGAGAACCTCGAACACGAGTGGACAGTCACAGACACTCAAGGGAATATAGAAGAGACTTCTCCCAAGAAAGATGCTATAAATGTACCGGACGAGGTCACGTGATGAAAGATTGTCGACAGGGCCAGAGAGTTGTGTCCCCTTACAATGTGTAACCCCCGAAAATCATGTGTTAAATTGATACAGGACCCGTTCGTCACGTCAACTTGACGAACGAGAGGTATAGCCCATTCATTAGTAAAGGTTGGGTTAGTATAGAAGGCCAACCTGAAGAGGAAGTAAGTATCCTAAGAGATACGGGAGCGAATCAGAGCCTGATTCTGAGAAGCCTGATCGCGGATGATCGACTTTCAGCTGGCAGCCAAAAAATAAAGGTGCATGGGTTATTGTGTGAGGGTGACATGCTCATTTGTGCTGTCAGGCAGAAGTCAGATTATTTGTCGGCGAAGGTGATGTTGGGAGTATGCCCTGACATACCTGTTCCAGGGATGTAAGTGGTCCTTGGTAATGACTTGTGTGGGTCGAAAGTGTTGCCGAAGCTCATTGTAGAAACTATGCCGGAGGAGTGCCAGAAGGGTAACGGTACTGATGGGACACCTGACAGAGTGAACCTGGCTAGCATCCTAGGAAATGAGTCAGAGGACAGCCAAGTCATTGTATATCCTGCCTGTGTATTGACGAGGGCAGAGGCTGCCGATGAAGGAGGCACTGGAGGTGAGGCGACAGTGTCCACTCCACTGAGTGAAGAGACTAATGTGGAGGTAGCAGGGCTGTTTAGTGAAGGTCCGGCTTATGGAAATGAGGGGTATGGAGAGGTCTGTAGTAAAGGTGGCCCTGCCAGAGAAGTGGAACGTGAACAGAGTGGACCTAATTAGAGCCCAGCAAGATTAATTCGAAAACCAGATCAAAGAGGCAAAAGGGGATAACTCGTGTCCCGAGTCCCCGGTTCGCTGACACATGGAAAACGATATTCTGATGAGGAAATGGTGACCGGATGGAAACGGCATAAACAAAGTGTGGATGGAGAAATACCAAATAAACAAAGTGTAGTGCAGTGAGAAACACCAAGTGTTGGTGTCATGGAAGTTTAGGGCAGTGGTGATGGAGCTGGCCCACTCCGTGAACATGGCAGGACACTTGGGCGTTACGAAAACTATAAAAAAGCTGCAGGACATTTTTACTGGCCCAGTGTGTGGAGAGACGTGAAAAAGTATTGTAAGACGTGTTTGTCATGCCAGCGTGCGAGTAAGCCGGCACCAGCTATACCTAGAGCACCTATAGAGCCCATCCATGCTTTTGGCAAGCCTTTCCAGAGGATACTAATGGATATTTTGGATTCATTACCGAGAAACAGAAATGGCCATGAGTATCTGCTGACCATTATGTGCACGGCCTTGCATTTCCCGGAAGCAGTCCCCATGAGGAAGGTGACATCACGGGCCATCTTGGATAGACTGCAGAATTATGTCGCCTGGGTAGGCAGGCATACCCGAAGTAATCCAGACGGACCAGTGGAGTGTTTTCCAGTCAAGGTTATTTAGGGAAACTGTGAAAGGATGGAAAGTAGAGCAAGTGCGCTCGTCACCATACCATCCTCAGTCGCAGGGGGCTTTAGAAAGACTCCACGGAACACTAAAGAGCCTGATGCGGATATACTGCGCTGAGGAAGGGAATAAGTGAGACGAGGTATTGCCGTCTGTGTTGTTTGTCATCAGGGACGTGGTGGTGAAATCATTAGGATTCACCCCATTCCAGCTAGTTTACTGACACTTTGTGAGGAGTGTGGTGAATTCATTAAAGGAGCAACTCACGGAAGGATGGCGGCGAATAGACGTCAGACAGTATGTGAAAACTTTTGGTGAGCGACTTTCTAGGGCCAGAGAGTTGGCCAGGGAAAATTTAAAAACATCTCAGATGGAAATGGCCAAGTACTATGACAAGCGGACTATGAAGAGGAAGTTCCAGGAAGGAGAACAGGTGTTAGTCCGCTGCCCAAAAAGGGAAGTGTGTACGAGTCGAGATTTTGCGGACCGTACACGATCAAGAAAGCGTTGGGGAAAGTGAATCATGTAGTGTATATACTCAACCAGCCAAGAAAGTCGCAGGTTTGCCAAGTGAACCTGATTAAGATGTATTACCCCTGAGAGAACACTCCGAGTGAAGAGGAGGAATAGATGGAAATCCCGCCACAAACGACCGTGCTTTGTGTCAGGCACGAGGAAGAAACGGAAGAGAAAGGTGTCAAGCTGGAAAGGGCTGATGGATCGAAGATGTCCAACACGGACAGCCGGGCCGAGGAAGAAGCGAGGTTGGGTCATTTAAAGGATGACCAGCGCCAGGAATTGGTGGAAATCTTGCGGAAGAATGGATCACTGTTTACGGATGTACCGAGAAGGCCTCGGGGAACGGTACACGAGGTCAACGTAGGGGATGCTGCTCCTATCAAACAGCACCCTTACAAAGTCAGTCCGGATAAAGACAGGCCATGAGAAAAGAAGAAAGGTACTTGCTAGATAATGACCTGGCAGAGATCAGTGACACCGAATGGAGTTCACCTTGCCTCCTTATGAAGAAGAGCGATGGTACGTAAGAGCTAGATAATGACCTGGTAGAGATCAGTGACACCGAATGGAGTTCACCTTGCCTCCATATGAAGAAGAGCGATGGTACGTACGGTATAGAAGTGTGAACATGATTACGATCGCTGACTCCCATCCCGATACTGCGTACTGATGATTGCATAAATCGAATTGGTAGTGCACGGTATGTGTCAAAGATAGACCTGTTGAAGGTGTACGACCAGATTCCCTTGTCGATAGAAGCGAAGAGAATATCAGCATTTGTCTGATGCAGTATTCAATATAAAGTATTGCCGTTTGGGATGAAGAATAACGGTAGCTGTTTTCAACAAGTGATGAACCAAGTGTTGCAAAGCGAAACGGGTTGCGCCATATACGATATTTTAGTGTTTTCTGACTCCTGGAGGGGGCATGTAGGCAGACTACTGGATTTGTTCAGCCAATTAGAGAGGGCCAATATGACAATTAACTTGGCGAAGAGTAAGTTTGGAAGAGCACGACTGGAGTACTTAGGTTATGTGGTAGGGCAAGGTGAAGTTGCTCCAGTGAGGACGAAAGTTGAAACCATCGATAATTTCCCAGTACCCAACGAAAAGAAAGAGTTGTTGAGGTGCTTAAGAATGATCGGATATTATAGGAAATTTTGTAAGAATTTGTCCACAGTCGCCACTCCTATGGTAAGTTTGTTGTCTAAGAATAAGAAGTGGGAGTGGAATGGAGTAGCACCGGAATCATTTGATAAAACCAAGAAATTATTGACTGAGGCGCTTGTGTTAGCTTCGCCGGATTTTGGAGTGCCGTTTGCATTGTTCGTGGATACCTGTGATGTAGGGGCTGGAGCTGTACTGACGCATCAGAATGATGAAATTTATCGAACTGTGTCTTTCTTTTCGAAGAAGTTTGTCAAGCATCATATAGTACGGCCGAGAAGGAGACTTTGGCATTGTTCCTGAGCAAGATGAAGCATGTGAATCTGAGGTTAACCAAGTGGTCCTTGTTAATTCAAGAATATAATCTGAAGATAATACATAAAAGAGGACAAGATAATGTGGTCGCTGATACTTGATCATGAGCCTAGCCACTGAGAATAACTCTCAAAAAATAAAGGGAGGGAAGTGTTATGACCCCTGTAGCCTGGGTTGAGCGAGTCTACCCTTGTGAGAGTTATTCTGCTTTCCGGACCTGAGATTAAGAGGTCAGAGATAGAAAATAAATAATAAACGTCAGTGAATAATTTAAGAATATGAGCAGAGGATGAGTATTAAAATGAGTGACATGAAATAAGATGTCGATACTTTGGTGACATGACGTGATGCTAGCAGGACAATATGACCTCACTAGAGTCACGGCAGTCGTCAGAGGTGGTCGTACTTCGTTGATATATGGTTGGTTCAAATAAACAAGTTTCATTATAAAACCCCCGACCCCTTCCCGATAGCATGGACTCCAGGCTGGAGCTGCATACTCTAGGATTGGTCTGACATTAGTGTTATACAGGGTCCTGAACGATGCCCTACATACGTTTCTAAAGGCAATTCTTATGTTGGCCAATCTAGCATGTGCCTCTGATGATATCCGTTTGATGTGGGGTTCTGGGGACAGGTTTGGTGTGATATCATCTCCCAAATCTTTCTCTTTATTTGACACTTGCAGGATATCACTATCCAGTTGGTAACTTGTGTTCAGCTTCCTGCTCCCTTCGCCTAATTTTATTACTTTTCACTTTCCTGAGTTGAACGTTAGTAGACATTTTCTTGACCATTTCTCCAGTTTGTCCAGGTTATCCTGTAGTCTCTGTTTATCTTCATCTGTCTTGATTCTTTTCATAATTTTTACATGAACAACAAACATTGAGTGGAATGCATATATACCCTCGGATAGATCGTTTACATATATCAGAAACAGGATTGGTCCAAGTACAGAGTTCTGAGTGACTCTGCTGGTGACATCTCGCACCTCTGATGTCTTCCCCTTACAGTTACTTGCTGTTTCCTGTTGCTTAGATACTCCCTTATCCACGGGAGCACCTTACTTTTTACTTCTGCCTGTTTCTTCAATTTTTTCAACAGCCTTTTATGGGGTACGGTGTCAAAGGTTTCCTGACAGTCCAAGAAACTGCAGTCTGCCCACCCTTCTCTTTCTTCCCCTGATCATAGATTTCCATTAAGCCTGTGAGGAACGATTTACCATCCCTGAACCCATGCTGGTGGGGTGTTACAAAACTGCTTCCCTCGAGAAGTCCTACGAGCCTTTTTCTCGTGATCTTGTCCATCACCTTGCATAATATGCAAGTTAGCAAACTGGAATTGTGAAACTGCGCCATAATCTTGAAATTCTAATATATTTCAAAGTTGTTCAATTTTAATCAAACTGTTTTGAACAGTTGTATATTGCAATTGATCTACGTTTCAGCATCGCAGGCTAAATAGAAAGAGAGAAACAAATAAAAACCTATTTTCAAAATTAATTTCAATATGTTAAAAAATTAACATCAATCAAGTGTTAACTGAAATCATATCTATGACATTCAGCTATCACAATATCATATAATAAAATATTTTAATAATGATTTTAATCCACTATATATTATATATATATATATATATATATATATATATATATATATATATATATATATGCGAACAAGCCTGAATGGTCTCCAGGACTATATGCGAATGAAAACTCACACCCCAGAAGTGACTCGAACCCATACTCCCAGGAGCAACGCAACTGGTATGTACAAGACGCCTTAAACCACTTGACCATCACGACCGGACAAAATGAGGTGATAGCCGAATATAGTCCTATATGCGATATATATGCGAATTTTCGCATATAGTCCTGGGGACCATTCAGGCTTGTTCGCATTTGTGTTCCTCACGTGTGCCCCAAAGAATGAGGTGATTTGGTAAAATGCTATGCCCAAGATAACCATCCGAGTGCCGGCGGTGAGGTGGTTCAAATAGCTTCGGCTATCACCTCATTTTGTCCGGTCGTGATGGTCAAGTGGTTTAAGGCGTCTTGTACATACCAGTTGCGTTGCTCCTGGGAGTATGGGTTCGAGTCACTTCTGAGGTGTGAGTTTTCATTCATATATATATATATATATATATATATATATAATATATATATATATATATATATATATATATATATATATATATATATATATATATATATATATATTAGGGGTACCACCTCTGGTGCAATTGCAGGGACCCACATCCTCGAAGAAGAAAACAAAGAGCATTCAGAGAAGATCTTGTGGATTCTCACCGAATACTTAATTCTTTTCTTCTCCTACCACCCCTATTATTTTTTTGTATGTTTTGTTTTATTTTATTGCAATGCTACAGTTTACAGAGAACACACACACACACACACAAATATATAACAATTAAACAATCAGCGTTCGAAGACCTCGTCCAGCTCCTCGGAGGTTGGGTGCGTACCCAGGATACAGCACGCATTTCCCCTCTGCACTGCGACACTGAGGCGCTGGAACAGGAAACTGGCTGCTCGTGGGTCTCTAGTTTTCCCAATGAGTTCCTCACCAACCTCCTTTAAAAACTTGAGTGCACATTTACCCCAGGCGCCCAGAGTCTCTGAGCCTATCGGCAC
Source organism: Procambarus virginalis (assembly GCA_020271785.1). NCBI lineage: Eukaryota > Metazoa > Arthropoda > Malacostraca > Decapoda > Cambaridae > Procambarus > Procambarus virginalis. The sequence goes on from WNGS01004174.1 coordinate 142,306, forward strand.
GAACCTGTAACAACGTTCTAGGTCTCTGTACTTGTGGATTTTCTGGGTCTCCCTGAAGGTGGCTGCCCCACCTCCCTCCGCTGAGCTGTAACGTAAATAGGTATCAGCCAATGTAGATGCACAGGTGTAATCCCATACGACCTGTTTACCTTCCCTCCATGGCTGCAGGGTGACTCCATCTGGGCGTTTTTGGCTGTTGTCAGGTCTGCACAACTGGGGTTCCCTTTGTGCTGGACACCCAGCTGTAGCCAAACTTCTCTTGATGATGTCATTGACTGCCTCGTGTCTGGCAATCTTTCCCTGTGTCTTACGACAGATGAGACCATGGCTGCCGTATTGGTCTGCCCGTGCCTGGCCGCAAATACACCGGTGCTCGGTGGAGATAGGGGCGGCAAGGCGCAGAGCAACACCAATACTTAGGGCCCGATGATCCAGGCGGGTGCCCAAGGCGGAATTAGGGACTGCCAACAGGAAGTCCCCAGCATGGGGGGCTTGCACAGCTAGGAGACGCGCTCTGTCCTTCTGAGAAGCTACGTCCAGCAATGCTTTGGCGATGTTCTCCACTATGGGGCTATCCCATTTGGCCTGTTTACCGTCGTTTGGACAAGTTGGTCGGGTGTGTGAATTGGCGAGTGTGTCCCACCGACCAGCTCCTTCCACAAATTTGGGATCACGAATCCCAATGGAGTTCCTTAGGTATTCTGGTAGTATTTCCTTCACTAATTCACTTGTAGCACTGGTCGAGGATAAGAATGCCGGCAATGCTAACTGTGTCGCCTTGCGAATACCTATACCCCCGAGTCTAACTGGGAGCGTTGCTTGGTCCCACTGGTCATCTTGCAGGGAGAGGTTTAACACTTTCATAGTTATTGTCTTTAGGAGTGAATCGTATTCCGTTAATTTTGGGCTGTCAAAAGAAGGAGCACACCTGAGGAAATAGGTAAGTCTGGGCAAGGCCAGGCACCTGGTAAGAAGGTACAACGCATCATGAGCATCCAAAGCCCCTATTCGCGCTTCCATCCTCCTCAGGTCTTTAAGCTTTTCTTCGAGGACTACCTCAATGGCGTTCGAGCCCAGAGGTGCCCCTAGCAGCACACTGTCGGTGGGAGCGATCACTTGGGCTCCTGGCAATAAGATTTGTACTGCATTTATGATTGGTTGGTTGGACGATATGATTTCACACTTTGATGGATTTAGTGTAAGGCCTAACTCCTCTCCCCTAGATTTCACTAGCTGAAGATCTCCTAGCAGGGATTCCTGTGTCCCTGCCAGGGTGCCATCGTCCAGGAACCAGATGTTGAATTCGCTGGACAACCTACTTGTGACCTCCTTAGCTGCCATGCAGAAAAGAAAAGGGGCAAGTGGGTCTCCCTGCTGGACACCTTCTGCGGAAACAACTTCATGTTCCCCAAACAACAGTGTCGATTCCCTACTGTACCCTGCTGAAACGAAAGGAAGTAGACAAGGAAAGCTGGTTCGAACTGCTTCCAGTACATATTGTTTTATATATACATATATGTATATATACCATGTACTTCCAGTACATGGTATATATACATATATATATATGTGTGTATATATATATATATATATATATATATATATATATATTCTATATATATATATATATATATATATATATATATATATATATATATATATATATATTATATATATATAATTATTAAATATGACCGAAAAAGTAAGATTAATAATTCTAACACGAATTTTCTCTATTTTCCTTATGTTTCTTTTTACTGGTGACGGTAAATGAAAAATCAATTCTCCAAAATTCATTTTTATTTCTAGTCTGACGCGACACTTGAGCACGTTTCGTAAAACTTATTACATTTTCAAAGACTTTAGTTTATCTACACACAACTTATGCTTTATGAAACAACATTGGCTCTTATACCTGCATTTGGGTGAGGAATTACCCAAATGCATTTGCATTTGGGTAATACAATAGTGGGGTGAAACACAGAACATGGAAAACGGGGTATAGATTTGTAGAAGTAGAGGTAGGGTACCAATAGAACTGCAGAAGGCCTATTGGCAAATATTTCTTGATGTTTCTCTATTGGAGCGGAGTCTTGAAGTGGGTAGAATATAGTTGTGTGTTAATTGGCTGTTGATTGCTGGTGTTGACTTCTTGATGTGTAGTGCCTCGCAGATGTCAAGCCGCCTGCTGTCGCTGTATCTATCAATGATTTCTGTGTTGTTTGTTAAGATTTCTCTGGTGATGGTTTGGTTGTGGGAAGAGAATATATGTTCTTTAATGTTATTCCTTAATATATGTTCGAGGTCAAAAATATCGTCCAACAGGATCTCCAACTCCAGAAAGGCCCGGAAAGTGGAGTTGGAGATCCTGTTGGACGACATTTTTGAACTCGAAGCACAAAAGAAGGTCACCACCAAAGACACCTTACAAGCAGAACTTATTGCAGAAGGAGGAAAGAATCGAGGCAACTACAGAAGCACCATACTGACCCCCGAGCTCAAAGCGGCAGCTAAGAGCCTTCGTGAGAACAAGGAGATAGTTATCAGGAGAGGCGACAAGTCGCCAATATACGTCATCCTTAAGAAAGACGAATATCTGGCGAAAATGAACCTCATACTCTCTGACCAAACTAAATTCCAAAGGGTAACGAAGGACACTACAGCCGAATTGAAAGCAAAGGTTAACAAATTGATTGAAACTGTGAATGCCAAGAAATCCGGACTCCACCTGCCAAAGATTATTGGGGAATATAAACCTGGATATGCGTATGGAAATGTCAAGACGCATAAGCCTGGAAACCCACTTCGGCCAATCATCAGCCAGATACCCACACCCACCTACAGACTGGCGAAACGACTCAACGGCTTACTGACTCCTTATGTCCCTTGCGCCTTCAGCCTGAAGTCCCCGAAGGAATTTGTTGACTTACTGCGGGAACACGGGCAACAGGGATAAGAGCCTCGTGGACGTAGAATCACTGTTTACCAACGTACCTGTGGATGAAACAATCGGGATGATAATGGACCGAGTGTATCGTGATCCGGCCTGTACTCCTCTTGACATACCAGAAAATATCCTGAGGAAACTACTCCAAGCTTGTACTAAGGAGGCACCCTTCTTGAGCCCGGATGGGCACATGTATAAGCAAGTAGATGGGGTCGCCATGGGTTCTCCCCTAGGTGTCCTGTTTGCAAACTTCTACATGGGTACTATCGAGAAAAAAGTCTTAGTCGACTTGAACTGGAAACCGGCCATATACTGCAGGTATGTTGACGACATTTTTACACAGGTACCTGATGTCAGACATCTGCAGGAGCTGAAAGAGGCGTTTGAGCAGAATTCTGTGTTGCGTTTCACTTACGAGATGGAGAAGGATGGGAAGCTGCCCTTTCTAGATGTAACAGTCATGGAAAGGAGCGGAGGTTTCCACACTGCAGTCTACACTAAGGAAACAAACATAGGAATGTGCCTAAATGCCAACAGTGACTGCCCAGACAGGTACAAGAGGAGTGTTGTTAACGCTTATGTCGACCGTGCTCTCAGCCACAGCTCAGAATGGAAGCAAGTCGACGAAGAACTCTGTAGGGTAAGGCAGGTCCTAGTCAACAACGGCTTCTCCAATGGTTTCATTGAAGACATCATAAGAAGGAAAGTGAAACGCCATGCAACCTCTGAAGAGACAACTAATACAACACCTATACCCCCTATTAGACTATTTTACAGGAACTTCTTCTCCACAGCTCATAAAACGGAGGAAAGGGTCCTGAAAGATATTGTTAATAGAAATGTTATCCCTACAGACAAAAATCAGAAGATACAACTAACGATTTACTATAAAACCAAAAAACGGCCAGCCTTCTCATGAGAAACTCTCCAGACACGAAGCAGAACGCTCTAAAAGAGATAAACGTCGTCTATGCCTTCAAATGCCCTCTTGGGGACTGTAAGCCTAAAAAACTCAGTATATAGGCAAGACAACATCTCTTTCCAGGCGTTTAACGATGCATAAGCAACAGGGCTCCATTAAGGAAATATTTCTCTTCCCACAACCAAACCATCACCAGAGAAATCTTAACAAACAACACAGAAATCATTGATAGATACAGCGACAGCAGGCGGCTTGACATCTGCGAGGCACTACACATCAAGAAGTCAACACCAGCAATCAACAGCCAATTAACGCACAACTATATTCTACCCACTTCAAGACTCCGCTCCAATATAGAAACATCAAGAAATATGGGCCAATAGGCCTTCTGCAGTTTTATTGGTACCCAACTCTACTTCTACAAATCTATACCCCGTTTCCATGTTCTGTGTTTCACCCCACTATTGTATTACATCACCTCACCCAAATGCAGGTATAAGAGCCAATGTTGTTTCATAAAGCATAAGTTGTGTGTAGATAAACTAAAGTCTTTGAAAATGTAATAAGTTTTACGAAACGCGCTCAAGTGTCGCGTCAGACTAGAAATAAAAATGAATTTTGGAGAATTGATTTTTCATTTACCGTCACCAGTAAAAAGAACATAAGGAAAATAGAGAAAATTTGTGTTAGAATTATTAATCTTACTTTTTCGGTCCATTTATAATATATATTCTACAGGAAAGACTGCTACCAAAATATACCAATATATATATATATATATAATATATATAATATATATATATATATATATATATATATATATATATATATATATATATATATATATATATATATTATATATATATATATATATATATATATATATATATCAATCTTTGGACAACACCCACCAGTGGGACTCGAACCCAGAAAGCACAACCACCTTCAAGTAGCTGCCATAACTAGTATGCCTTAACCCACTACACCACAACAGACCCTTAAAAGAGATAGAGATTTCGAAGTATTTACCTCAATATCTCCACCTCCCAAGGGCGCCAGATTAGTGAGGGGTTACTCAAGCATTTTTTCATCAAGCCACTGTCAATGTGGAGAACTCGTGTCCAGCTATAAGCCTATACTTGCATGAACCACAAGAGAAGATTAACAATCTTTAGACAATCACCCACCAGTGGGACTCGAACCCAGAAAGCACAACCACCTTCAAGTAGCTGCCATAACTAGTATGCCTTAACCCACTACACCACATCAGACCCTTAAAAGAGATAGAGATTTCGAAGTATTTACCTCAAATATCTCCACCTCCCAAGGGCGCCAGATTAGTGAGGGGTTACTCAAGCATTTTTCATCAAGCCACTGTCAATGTGGGAGAACTCGTGTCCAGCTATAAGCCTATACTTGCATGAACCACAAGAGAAGATTAACAATATTTGGACAACACCCACCAGTGGGACTCGAACCCAGAAAGCACAACC
>WNGS01004174.1:176567-196906 GCA_020271785.1 Procambarus virginalis
TTATTGTTTTGCCAGTAAGCCAAGATTTTGCATTTATTTCAATTGTGTTTTTTATTGTTATTAAAATCCATATTTTTTATTATTGCTTTTAGTCTTTCCAACCTTACCACAGATTACCAAATCACGCAGTCATTCTTTTTTTTCTCTTTTTTTTCCTTTCTTTTTTTTATATATTATATGTGGCCCAGCACTGACACCTGCTAGTTGGAAGACTGCCGACCACCATTTCCAACTCGTTACCGTCACAAATATATATATATATATATATATATATATATATATATATATATATATATATATATATATATATATTGTACCTAGTAGCCAGAACGTCGTACTCGGCCTACTATGCAAGGCCCGATTTGCCTAATAAGCCAAGTTTTCCTGAATTAATATATTTTCTCAAATTTTTTTCTTATGAAATGATAAAGCTACCCATTTCATTATATATGAGGTCAATTTTATTTTATTGGATTTAAAATTAACGTAGATATATGACCGAACCTAACCAACCCTACCTAACCTAACCTAACCTATCTTTATAGGTTAGGTTAGGTAAAATTAGGTAGCCGAAAAAGTTAGGTTAGGTTAGGTTAGGTAGGTTAGGTAGTCGAAAAACAATTAATTCGTGAAAACTTGGCTTATTAGGCAAATCGGGCCTTGCATAGTAGGCTGAGAAATGCGTTCTGGCTACTAGGTACGACATATATATATATATATATATATATATATATATATATATATATATATATATATATATATATATATATAGTATATATATATTATGTATATGTATATATAATGTATATGTATATATATGTATATGTATATGTATATATATATATATATATATAATGTATATATATATGTATATATATGTATATATATGTATATATATGTATATATATGTATGAGAGTGTGTACATGTATATATAATATTAATAATTTTGTAACTAGCGTCACAAATTGTTATTTGCTTAGCTAAACGAACTAGAGGGTTCAGTTCCTGAACCGATTATGGGGCCTCTGTAATCCTTTACACCACCGCCCACGGGATGGGTATGGGGTGCATAATAAAGTTTAATAATTTGTGACCATGTAATCTATATTTTGCTCCACTACTTACTGGTTAAGTAATGGAAGCGCTAATTATATGAACAAGTGCCATGTATTTATTCAGACGAGAACAACAGCGAACACAAACCAGCGCATATACGAAAGGAATGGTTTGTATGTACAAAATTCTCAGTGAACGAAGTTGTTTCTAGCCCGGTATCCGAAATTGCAGTAGACGACTTGACCAGTCCCCGCTGGGAAAGCTATGTTGCACCATTGTGTGTAACAATAAAAATTTTTAACAAATAATGCACCTGTGAGAAACAAATCCTGTCAGCTGTAAAAATATTGATGCAGTTATTTAAATAAAATATATAATGAAATAAATATTACTGGTTTATTTTTATCCTATCTTTTTGTATCTCTCTGATTGGCCAAACTAAAAGCCCTAGTGACATCTAGCGAGACCTAAGTGAACTACTGTCCTGTACTTAAAAATCTTCTTAAGTTTACTTTTCCGAATCGCTCTTTGCCGCGTTCTTAGCCAGCACTTAGGAACCTTCGTAGCAAACGTACTTACGAAGAAAAACTTGGAGCTTCGTGAATCTAGGTCCTGGAGATCTGGTGCACTGAACAGTGCTGCGCTAGAAAATGTTCAGGCGCAGTAGGTGATGCTTCACATGGTCGGTCAGGTTAAACACTGTACGGATCGATCTAGTAACTGGACTGATGACCACACCAACACTCTCATAGCTAGAGGGACTTCTTGTCCCGGTAAATTATATGAAACGCATAATTAAAAAAAAATATTTGAACGAGAAACCAAGGAGAATGAAAATCTTTAACAATTTAAGAAAAAAATGGTGTAATTGTTTTGTTAATCAAAAACCTTAAATAAATAATACCAACCTTACTATTATATAAAACCATATTGAAAGAATTATAAAAAAATTGCAAGGTTTTCAAAGTAATTCAACTTTTACATAAAATGTTTTAATATTAGGATATTACCTAATTTTCAAAGTAACATCATTTTCCCTGACTTTCATAGTGCTAAAAGAATGTCGTCTATCCTATAGATATTTTGGATACCCTATTGGGTACTATGGTACATCAATTAGTATGGTTTGTTGAGATTTTTAACATAAAAACCACCATGTAGAGCAGTTGCCAAATGCTGCAATCAGTCCCACTCGCTGTTCAGAGCCATCTGGAGGTGATGTTCGCTCCAGCTGGCTGCCAAACTCACCACCTGATAATTACGAAGTGCACAAGGGGACCGGTGCCAGACCGAAGACTCCTGCCATCATCCCAGCTCCCCCACAAGAACCAGGTGCTGCATCTTCTGCCAGTGGTGGGCCTTCCCCTGATGTAGAGTGGCCACTTCCTGGTTCTGGGATAATGTCACCTACTGTGAGACCACCATCCACAGCTGGACCCCACAGTCAACTGGAAGTGGGGGATAAGGAACTGGATCAAAATGAGACAGATCGCGACCTCAGCCTCCCTACCACCTCGCCCTTGGGTTGCTCCACTGTTCAAGCAGTGGTTGCCCTTCGTGATCGGTTGCAGGAACACCAGCAGCAGTCACAGCAGCAAACGGAGCGGCTGCAAGAGCAACTCCAACATGAGAAAAAATCCACCAGCTATATTTCGACGATGCTCACGTGTATGAGGGGACTTGTAAGCAATGACTGCCAAACTTCCCCTTCCACCCCTGACCCCTCCAAACATGTGTTCGCTTGCCCATCAGAGGAAACTTCTAGTGATCTTGAAATCTTGTGTAGTGGAGCCCTTCCACGCAGGTTAACTGCCAGAGTTGTGCTAAAGTATGTTCAAAACGACTCTATAGCTGGAACTGACCGACAAATTGTACTAGACCATTGGATGCAAATGTGTGACATTGGTAAAAAACTAAAAAATGTTCCTGGACTTATACCGTAGTGCAATAGATAATATGTATATAGATAACATATATTAAGTGAACTAATAATATCAATATATAATGCTGACTTTAAATGCACAATTAACTAAGTTATCCATCCTTAGCTGGAACATTGCATCCCTCAAAAAAAGGTTCTCAGATTTACATCACAAAGTAACAACTGAACACATCGATATTGTATGTCTCCAGGAGTGCAGAGTTCCCGCAAGATCCTCACCCCCGAAATTGCCCTCATTTGTTTCTTACAACCTCAGATCCAGCAACTCTTGCATTCTATACATCAAACAATCCCTACCCCATCAACTTCTGCCAGAAAAACAAACTGCCGGTCAACAGTATCATGGAGTGAGGATCTATGTGGGCAACTCTGTCCTCAATGTATTTAATCTATATGCTCCAGCAGGAAAGTTAAATTATATTGATCTTCCGGCCTGCGCTCAAGCAGAGCCAACCATCATTCTTGGTGACTACAATGCTAGACACAAGGACATTGGCGGCTCTCGCTTCAGTAACGGTAATGGGAATCAACTGCTGTCGCTACTAAATATTCACCAAGATGTGCAGATTGTGGGTGACCTTGAACCCACGCATATTTGTGGAGGCATTCTAGACATCTGTGTTGGTTTCAACGTCTCTCACGTCTGGTGCACATCATCTATTGTAACAGATTTGTTGTCAGATCATCACCCTAGATTGACTACTCTATGTATAGGAGATACCATCCTGCCCGGTGGAACTTTCAAACGCAAACGGCTCAGTGTTCCTCCTGCTCGACGTGAAGACTTTGTTGCTCATGTGTCAGAGTGGTACAGCACTTATGATCCCTCCACAGTCCAGACATTTAACGACGATCTAGTACAGAGCATTCAGATGTTTGCTGACCCTTTAGGTCGGCCCCCTGCACCATCCAATAGTCGGAACGACATGAAAGGTAATAAACGTCATGCCTATTACAATGACCCCAAATTGCGTACTTTGAAACGCACTGCCAGACGAGTTGGACTTGCATATAGGGAAACACGTACGCCAGCAATGCTCAAGCTCTTTCAGAAAGCCCTAGCCAAGGCGAGGGAGCGCATGACAGAGCTCAGGCAAGATAACTGGGAAACTTTTGTTAACAGTCTCAACTCTCACACCCCCCTCAGCCAGGCATGGAAGGATATTAAAAGAATTAAAGGCGATAAGATCGGCCAAGTAGCACACCCTCACCCTCTACACAGAGCAAACGAGTTAGTCGATGCTTGGGCAACCACCTCTAGCTTCAATAATCTTCCCCCAGACATACAGTTCAGATTAAATGCTGGTTACGGAGATCGAGAAAGGCTCGTTGACTTCATGCTCCACAAGGAAGATGAATGCAACGTGCCATTCACTGAGTTTGAATTACTCGCGGCCCTAAACAAAGGCAAAGCCACATCCCCCGGTGAAGATGGTATCACTTATGACATATTGCGTCTGCTCCCTTTAGTACCAGGGAATCCCCTGCTTGAGCTGTATAATATGAGCTATGTTACTGGGGAACTTCCTATCTCTTGGACCAACAGTATAATCATTCCAATTCCCAAGCCAAATCAAGAGAATGCTTTCCGCCCAATTTCCCTTACTAGCTGCATTTGCAAAACATTCGAGAGAATGGTCCTAAACCGTCTCCTCCATAGAATAAGAACCATGCTATCCCCCCAGATATATGGCTTCATGCATGGAAGGAGTGTGCATCATTGCATCACCACCTTTCTTACCCTGCACACTGAAAAGTCATATACCACCTTCCTAGATCTTAAGTCTGCCTTTGATATTGCAAATAGACATGTTATCTTGAGTGAGCTTGCAAGAATGAATGTTGGTGGTCGGCTTCTTTGTTGGATCAGGGGTTACTTATCCAACAGGAAGTCATCTGTATTTTTCCAGGGGCATAGGAGTGTAACAAGAGACTTTGAACTAGGTACCCCGCAGGGTGGTGTCCTCAGTCCTACCTTATTTAATATCTTAATAAACACGCTGTTAAACTCTATACCGAGCAAACCCAACGTCCACATCATTAGCTATGCTGATGATATAATGATACACACCACTGGGTATGCTAACACACAGAACACTCTTAACTCTGTATTAGATTCATGTCAGGACCTAGGTTTAATTATCTCAGCAGAGAAAACAAAGATACTAAATCGGCGCCCACCCAGGCAGGGAGGAGCTGTTCGCAAGATGCAACTATCTGATGGCTCCCAGCTTGACTATGTAAACAGATTCAAATACCTTGGCCTTGAGGTGCCACTGTATGGTCCTGTTGTATTCAGACTCTGTCGTCAGTATAAAGAGAGGCTCCGAGCTCTCAAGGCTGTTGCAGGTTATCACTCAGGCTATGGTGCCAATGTCAGAATTGTCAAAATGATGTACCTTGCATACATCAGATCTTTAGTGGATTATGCTGCACCTCTGCTTGTTTTGATGCCTGAAAGAAAGCTTGGAGGGCTTGAAAAATTGCAGAACGAAGCCCTGAGGATAATCCTTGGGTGCCCTCGTACCACAAAGATACTTAATATGAGAAAGGAACTTAATATTCTGAGCGTTGTTGATCGTGTTACTGAAATTAACTGTCAAATTGGTATAAAAATGCTTAGGCTAACTCATCCTAATCCTTGCACAGAAGCCCTCCAGACTTACTTTATTGAAGATCAGCATTGTTCCAAATGGATAACAAAAACTGGAACTCAACTCAGAATGTATGGGGTTCATGATTTGTACCAAGAGAAACAACAACGGCACTTTCCTGCACCGTGGGAGGTTACACCCTTTCCAGTTTTAATCCCTCCCTTTCCACCCAAGAAGCAAATTAGAGATAAGCCCAAGCTTCGTCTTGAGGCAAAGCTCAACGCCTTAAGCCATATTGATGCTCTGTCCACAGAGCATTCTCTCTCTCAAATCATATACACTGATGGTTCCCTACACCGCACCACGGGTGCAGCTGGAAGTGCAGTTGTTCTGACAATGGGCGATGGCTTGTACTTTGAGTGGGGAGTCCGTATAAACAATTGGGCCTCTACCCTTCAGACTGAACTATTTGCCTTGATCCTTGCACTGAAATGTGTACAAGTCTCCAAACTTGATACATTAATTGTAAGTGACTCCTTATCATCCTTAAATGCTCTCAACTCTTTAAGACACAACTGTAACATGCTCGTGTCCGAAGCTAGACACAAATACAACAAAATTATTAAGGATGGTAACAGAGTCCATTTCATGTGGTCTCCATCTCATGTTGGCCTCCGAATGCATGATAGAGCTGATAAGTTAGCCAAAGAATCTGCCTTTAAAGGAGCCGTTGAGTGTAACCTTGGATTGTCAATGAGCAATCTGAGAGCAGCAGTACACCGAGAACTTCAACAAGATCTTGTAGATCTGAGGCAAAGTGAAATTGACACCAGTAATTCCATCTATCATCATACTATCATGCAAGAGGAGCCACACATCTATGGATCATCCAATAAAATCAGCAGACTTCTAGATGTTACTGCTGCTCGGCTTAGACTCGGTTACAAGTATCTCTGGGAATTCTCATTATCTGCCGATGTAGACCTGACCAAATGTAAACTGTGTCAACAAAATTATTCGCACACCCTCCGTCACTATGTGATGGAGTGCGAAAAGATACGTGAATTTAGAGACAATTCTATAACCAATGTTCCAGCGATGTGTAAATATTTCATTCAAAATGATCTGCTACCAGAAATTTTAGCCAAATATCCCCAGTTTGCTAACTGTAGGTAGTAACTGAGTGATTGTAACCTATCCACCGCTGCCCACTGGATGGGGGGCGGTGTGCAGGACAAACATATAAATTGTGACACTAGCTCTCCACATATGTCAGTTGCTTAATTTAGAACCTGTATTTGAGGTCGATCTTGAACCCATTGTTGATGTGACGACTTATATTGAATTTTGTAACTAGCTCATCAAGATTGTAACTTGCTTAGCTAAATGAATTGTGGGGTTCAGTCCCTGAGCCCATTATGTGCCTCTGTAACCCTTTCCACTACCGCCCACAAGATGGGTATGGGGTGCATAATAAATGAACTAAAACTAACTAGTGTAGTCAATCTAGGGTGATGATCTGACAACAAATCTGTTACAATAGATGATGTGCACCAGACGTGAGAGACATTGAAACCAACACAGAGGTCTAGAATGCCTCCACAAATATGCGTGGGTTCAAGGTCACCCACAATCTGCACATCTTGGTGACTATTTAGTAGCGACAGCAGTTGATTCCCGTTACCGTTACTGAAGCGAGAACCACCAATGTCCTTGTGTCTAGCATTGTAGTCACCAAGAATGATGGTTGGCTCTGCTTGAGCGCAGGCCGGAAGATCAATATAATTTAACTTTCCTGCTGGAGCATATAGATTAAATACATTGAGGACAGAGTTGCCCACATAGATCCTCACTCCATGATACTGTTGACCCGCAGTTTGTTTTTCTGGCAGAAGTTGATGGGGTAGGGATTGTTTGATGTATAGAATGCAAGAGTTACTGGATCTGAGGTTGTAAGAAACAAATGAGGGCAATTTCGGGGGTGAGGATCTTGCGGGAACTCTGCACTCCTGGAGACATACAATATCGATGTGTTCAGTTGTTACTTTGTGATGTTAATCTGAGAACCTTTTTTGAGGGATGCAATGTTCCAGCTTAGGATGGATAACTTAGTTAATTGTGCATTTAAAGTCAGCATTATATATTGATATTATTAGTTCACTTAATATATATTATCTATATACATATTATCTATTGCACTACGGTATAAGTCCAGGAACATTTCTTAGTTTATTACCAATGTCACACATTTGCATCCAATAGTCTAGTACAATTTGTCGGTCATTTCCAGCTATAGAGTCGTTTTGAACATACTTTAGCACAACTTTGGCAGTTAACCTGCGTGGAAGGACTCCACTACACAAGATTTCAAGATCACTAGAAGTTTCCCCTGATGGGCAAGCGAACACATATTTGGAGGGGTCAGGGGTGGAAGGGGAAGTTTGGCAGTCATTGCTTACAAGTCCCCTTATACACGTGACCATCATCGAAATATCGCTGGTGGATTTTTTCTCATGTTGGCGTTGCTCTTGCAGCCGCTCCGTTTGCTGCTGTGACTGCTGCTGGTGTTCCTGCAACCGGTCACGAAGGGCAACCACTGCTTGAACAGTGGAGCAACCCAAGGGCGAGGTGGTATGGAGGCTAAGGTTGCGATCCCCACAAGAACCAAGTGCTGCATCTTCTGCCAGTGGTGGGCCTTCCCCTGATGTAGAGTGGCCACTTCCAGCACCCACATTCAACACATAACTAAGAAAGTCTCTAAGACAGTTGGGATACTCTCCAAAATCAGATATTATGTTCCTAACTCTGCTCTCCTCTCACTATATTATGCTCTAATCTACCCCTATCTTAATTATGGTATCTGTGCATGGGGGTCTACCACTGCAAACCACCTTAAGCCCATCATCACCCAGCAAAAATCTGCTATCAGAATAATAACTAACTCTGCTTTCAGACAACACTCAGCTCCCTTGTTTAAATCCCTAAACTTGCTAAATATTAACTCCCTCCACACATTCTCTTGTGTCAACTACATTTACAAAACCCTGTTCTTAAATGCAAACCATGCTCTGAAACTCTCACTGGACAGATGTAATAGGACCCATTATCACCACACCAGAAATAAATATCTCTTTGATATCCCCAGGGTCAAACTTAATCTGTGTGAGGTAAAGGAGAAGCATTGCCAGACATGTGGCTTTATTGAACAAATAATTACAGTACAGTTACATCCTGCAATACACAAGCCATATATTATACAAAACTTATAAAGACTAACAGTGCTTAAGATATATAATATAATAAGCAAAGTACACATGACTAACACTAGAACAAATAGAAATTAACTAGGAGTGAACATAAACTAACCTGTACACAGGCACGACACAGCTGGTCTGACAACAATAAAACAGTCAAGCGAGCATCCAAACAAAACAGTCAAGCGAGCATCCAAACAAAACAGTCAAGCGAGCATCCATCCGGGTACAATAATACAATAACACTTTTACTACATTCACCCCCTCTAGCTTTAAGTAACATAGTCCCGAAGATGAGTAGGAGTACTTCGCGTCCTTCCAGATCGTCGAAGGGACTCCTGCAAAGTTGATGCCTCTAGTGTTCCAGTCGGTTTCTGCATACCACCTTCTCGAGGGAGTGTTACATCAGAGAAAGGTTTCCAATTAGGTGTTTCAAAGTTAGGTGGTTCGGAACGAAGTAGTCCAGGATGAGGTAGTTCAGGATGAGGTAGTTCAGGATGAGGCCGTTCAGGATGAGGCGGGTTGGGGTTTACCCCATCTTTCACAATCGCTGGGTGTTGCTGTTGAATGTTGAGATTGGGGTCCAAACTCTCGCAGCCCTCTGTGGCCATGGGTGCGAGGTGTCTTAATGATACAGTAGTAATCCTGCCATCCGGGAACTTGACATGGGCATATTCCGGATTCACATCTACGACCTCAACCTCATCAACTAGAGGATCATTTTTGCTTTGACGCACCTGACGTTTTAGGAGGACAGGGCCTCTGCAAGCAAGCCACGTAGGTAGTGTTCGCCCTGAAGTAGACCTTCTTGTATGCTGGAAGAATCGTTCATGTGGTGTACAATTTGTAGAGGTACACAACAGTGATCGAATAGAGTGGAGTGCATCAGGAAGAACTACTTCCCACTGGGATACATCTAAGCCTCTCGTCCTAAGAGCTAGCAGCACTGTCTTCCAAATAATCCCATTGTACTTCTCAGCCTGGCCATTTCCTCTAGGGTTGTAAGGAGTCGTACGGCTAGTTGCTACCCCCTTTTTTAGTAGAAAATCTTTCAACTCCTCCGACATAAAGGAAGTTCCTCTATCAGAGTGTAAATATGCAGGCATACCAAAGATTGCAAACAACTGCACCAGGCACTGAATTACTGTACCAGTAGTCATATCTGAACAAGGGAATGCAAAAGGGAATCTAGAGAATTCATCTACAACAGTAAGGATATATTTATTCCTTGAATGTGATGGAAGTGGTCCTTTAAAATCTATGTTGAGTCTTTCAAATGGCTGAGTAGCTTTAATCAAATGCCCAGAGTCAAACTTGCAAAACCGAGGTTTAAGTTCAGAGCATGCAGAGCAAGAATTAGTCATCTTCTTCACTTCCTCCACAGAATAAGGCAGATTTCGACATCGGACAAAATGAGCCATACGAGACACTCCAGGGTGACACAGATTGTCATGCAATTCCTTTAATTCATCCATACTGGTGGCACCACATACACGTGAGAATGCATCAGCTGGTATGTTCTTTTTACCTGGGCGATATACAATGTCATAGTGGTAACAGGAGAGTTCGACTCGCCATCTAGCAATTTTATCATTTTTAATCTTACCAGCTGAGTTAGAGTTAAACATAAAAGCGACACTGCGCTGGTCAGTCACAAGCCGAAAATGGCGACCAATAAGATAGTGTCGCCACTTCCTTAGGGCTTCCACAATGGCATACGCTTCCTTCTCCACTGATGAGTGCCTTTGTTCACTATTTGAAAGTGTTCGGGAGAAGAAAGCTACTGGTTGTTCATTCTGGGTTAGGGTAGCGGCAATAGCATGATCTGAAGCATCGGTTTCCACAGTGAAAGGAGTTGTTGGGTCGATTGCTCGAACCACTGCCTCAGCAATGTCTTGTTTCAATCCTTCAAAAGCTTTCGCAGCAGCAGCAGATAAGGGAAAATCATTGGCATGAGAGAGAGGACGGATCTTCTCAGAAAAACTCAGCACCCAACGAGAGTAATGTGCAAGCATTCCCATTGTTCTGCGTAAAGAACCTGTGTTACTTGGTAGTGGAAGTTTTAACAGTGGCTCGAGGCGTTCCGGGTCAGGTCTAATTTCTCCTTCTTGTATAAGATATCCCAACAGCTTTATAGACCTGAGTCGAAAACTACACTTTTCAAGATTCAGGGTCAGGTTATATCTTCTCGCAACGTCCATAAAATGTTTCAGATTTTTATCATGGTCTTCCTCAGACTCTCCACACACACAGACATCATCAACGTAAGCGAAGGTACCCTCCACTCCTTCTTTCTCAAGGATGCCATCAATTACCCTTTGAAAACTAGCCACTCCATTAGTGACCCCAAAAGGGATACGATTAAATTCATAAAGCTTCCCACAAGCTTCAAAGGCTGTATAGGGTTTTTCTTCCTCTGTTAAACCCACTTGATGGTAAGCACTTCTCAAGTCCAGAGTGCTGTATACTTTAAATCTAGCAACATTATTCACAATCTCATCTATGTGTGGTAAGGGGTAGGCATCCAGCCCCGTGAATCGATTGATTGTTTGTGAATAATCTACAACCATTCTTTTCTTGTGATGTTCTCCTTTAGTTACTAATACCTGGGCTCTCCATGGAGAATGACTGGGTCTAATTATCTCTTCACGTAGCATCCGAGCGGTCTCAGATTTAATAAACAACTTGTCAGCCTCAGAATAGCGTCTGGATTTTACAGCAATCGGCTTGCAGTCTGGTGCTAAATTACTGAAGAGAGATGGAGCCGGAACTTTGACGGCAGCTAATCCACATATTCTAAGAGGAGGTCTATCTCCTCCAAAAGCCATCTCAAGCACAGAATGATTTTGTAAAAAGTTATGACCTAAAATCACATCAGCACACAAATCGGGTAACACTTTGAGATTCACACCATGGTAAGTTTCTCCTTGTAATTCTAAGTCTACAGAACACTGACCCAGGAATTTTGAAGAGAACGATACAGTAGCCATAGAAACTGCCCCATTGTCAGGATAGACGAGTAACCCACTCTGGTCGGCAATATTCTTATGAATAAAGTTCTCAGAGCTACCAGTGTCAATCAGTGCACTGACTGGAATACCATTGATCTTAGAGCTAAGCACTGATTTATTGAGGCATGCGGGCGAAGTCCCAGCTAAAGTAGCAAGCATAGCAGCGGAATGTTGGGTGTTTGAAGCACTATTAGTCTGTTTCAGAGATCGGCAGACCTTAGCATAATGACCCTTTTTCTTGCAATTCATACACAGAGCCTCTCTAGCCGGACATCGACTGCGAGGATGTCGAGTGTAACCGCAAAAGAAGCACTTAAAACCACTAGTTGTAGCTGCAGAAACTGTGTCAACTTTTTCTTCTGCACTTTCTTGTCCTCCTAAGTCCTCCAGGTCTAATGAGAGTGCCATGGCAGCATTTGTAACCCCTGGCTGAGCATAAGAGGCAGAAAGTTTCTGTGCCGTTTCTAGAGTGTGAGCCTGGTCAAAGGCTGACTGTAAGTCTAAAGTTCTATTTTCAAGTAAGCGCTGCCTTATTGTGGCAGAACCTAGCCCATTAATGAAAGCATCTCTCACATAGTTATCACTGGCTTCTACAGCAGTCACTGCTTTGAACTGGCAATCTTTAGCTAATAACTTTAAAGCCTGAAGAAACTGATCAAGTGACTCACCGGGTTCTTGGCGTCGTGTTGCAAGCACATACCTTGCGAATACTTCATTCTTGGGCTTCACAAACAGTTCTGTTAGGGATTTTTCAGCAGCATCATACGTAGTGCAGTCAGCTATGTAGTCGAACACACGTGGAGCAACGTAGTTTATTAAGAGACACAGCTTGTCCACGGTGGGAGTATTTTCTTCTACTGCAAGAGTGAAGTTTTGGAACGTCTTGAGCCAGTGACGCCATTCTTGAGCGGCGTTGGTGGCGTTCGGGTCAGTAGCAAACCGCTCGGGCCGTAGTAACCGCTCCATGTTCACTGGCTGAATTATTTGTTCAATAAATTGAGGTAAAGGAGAAGCATTGCCAGACATGTGGCTTTATTGAACAAATAATTACAGTACCTTACCTTGAGGATACCTTGAGGTGCTTCCGGGGCTTATCGTCCCCGCGGCCCGGTCATCGACCAGGCCTCCTGGTTGCTGGACTGATCAACCAGGCTGTTGGACGCGGCTGCTCGCAGCCTGACGTATGAGTCACAGCCTGGTTGATCAGGTATCCTTTGGAGGTGCTTATCCAGTTCTCTCTTGAACACTGTGAGGGGTTTGCCAGTTATGTCCCTTATGTGTAGTGGAAGCGTGTTGAACAGTCTCGGGCCTCTGATGTTGATAGAGTTCTCTCTCAGAGTACCAGTTGCACCTCTGCTTTTCAACGGGGGTATTCTGCACATCCTGCCATGTCTTCTGGTCTCATGTGATGTTATTTCTGTGTGCAGGTTTGGGACCAGCCCCTCTAATATTTTCCACGTGTAAATTATTATGTATCTCTCCCGCCTGCGCTCAAGGGAATACAGATTTAGGCTCTTAAGTCGGTCCCAATAGTTTAGATGTTTTACCGAGTGGATTCTAGCAGTAAAGGACCTCTGCACGCTCTCCAGGTCAGCAATTTCACCAGCAGTGAAAGGGGCTGTCATTGTGCAGTACAGTTACATCCTGCAATACACAAGCCATATATTATACAAAACTTATAAAGACTAACAGTGCTTAAGATATATAATATAATAAGCAAAGTACACATGACTAACACTAGAACAAATAGAAATTAACTATGAGTGAACATAAACTAACCTGTACACAGGCACGACACAGCTGGTCTGACAACAACAAAACAGTCAAGCGAGCATCCAAACAAAACAGTCAAGCTAGCATCCAAACAAAACAGTCAAGCGAGCATCCATCCGGGTACAATAATACAATAACACTTTTACTACACTGTGTAAACATTCTATGCAAATTAAGGGACCTAGTCTATGGAACTCACTCCCTAGTGAATTGAAAAACTGTAAAACTTCTGCCTTATTTAAAAGCAAAACCAAAAAGTACCTAATTTCATCTTCTTATTTTACTACACTGAGCTTTAATTTGCTCTGTACCTAGTGTTTCCCAATCTCCTAATTTTTATGTATTTAACCCAAACAACCTTATCATTGTGTTCATTGCTGTCTTCTTTTATGTGCTAGCCATATGCTGTATTGTGCCTACCAATTTTTGTCAACTACCATTCAAGCTGTCATTGCAATCAATCTTAGCTACCTAAGTGCTTTAATATACTGTACCTACAATTTTCTCTCATCTTTTTTTTCTTGCCATGTAACTCTTTTCATTTTTTTTAAATTTTGCAAGTATTTACCTACTTAAAAATTTTTTAGATTAAAGACCTGCCCGAAACGCTGCGCGTCCTAGTGGCTTTACAAGATTGTAATTACCATGTTATGTATCCCCACATTCCCAATGTACCTTCTTGTATATGTATAAATAAATAAATAAATAAATAAATAAATAAATAAATAAATAAATAAATAGTAATAAATGCCTAAATACTATTACAAAGCGTGCCAAAACATTAATGACTAAAGCTTAATACTAATTGAGTATAAAGAATATAATGTGTTGAGAACAAATAAAAATAGAGATAAAAAAAAGGGGGAAACATGGCTGAAAAAGCAGCACAAATACAATTAGGTCGACAAACAGCGTTGTTTAAAAAAACAGACATGGATTGATAATAGAGGGGCAATTAAGGTACCTGGTTGATACCTGGTTGATGGGGTTCTGGGAGTTCTTCTACTCCCCAAGCCCGGCCCGATGCCAGACTTGACTTGTGAGAGTTTGGTCCACCAGGCTGTTGCTTGGAGTGGCCCGCAGGCCTACATACCCACCACAACCCGGCTGGTCCGGCACTCCTTGAAGGAAACAATCTAGTTTCCTCTTGAAGATGTCCACGGTTGTTCCTGTAATATTTCTGATGCTTGCTGGTAGGACGTTGAACAACCGTGGACCTCTGATGTTCATGCAGTGTTCTCTGATTGTGCCCATGGCACTTCTGCTCTTCACTGGTTCTATTCTGCATTTTCTTCCATGTCGTTCACTCCAGTACGTTGTTATTTTACTGTGCAGATTTGGGACCTGTTCCTCCAGTATTTTCCATGTGTATATTATTTGATATCTCTCTCGTCTCCTTTCTAGTGAGTACATTTGGAGAGCTTTGAGACGATCCCATTAATTTAGTTGCTTTATCTCGTCTATGCGTGCCGTATATGTTCTCTGTATTCCTTCAATTTCAGCAATCTCTCCTGCTCTGAAGGGGGAAGTGAGTACCGAGCAGTACTCAAGACGGGACAACACAAGTGATTTGAAGAGGACAACCATTGTGATGGGATCTCTGGACTTGAAGGTTCTCGTAATCCATCCAATCATTTTTTCTGGCTGACGCAATACTTGCTTGGTTATGCTCCCTAAACGTTAGGTCGTCGGACATCATTATTCCCAAATCCTTGACATTCCGTTTTCCTACTATGGGCAGATTCGATTGTGTTTTGTACCCTGTATTATGTTTAAGATCCTCATTTTTGCCGTATCTGAGTACCTGAAATTTATCACCGTTAAACACCATGTTATTTTCTGCTGCCCAATCGAAAACTTTGTTAATATCTGTTTCTAGTTTATCAATGTCTTCAGCAGAGGTAATTTTCATGCTGATTTTTGTATCATCTGCAAACGATGACACGAAGCTGTGTCTTGTGTTTTTGTCTATGTCGGATATTAGAATAAGGAACAGCAGTGGTGCAAGGACTGTACCTTGAGGTACAGAGCTTTTAACAGGTCCTTTAGTACCAGGGAATCCCCTGCTTGAGCTGTATAATATGAACTATGTTACTGGGGAACTTCCTATCTCTTGGACCAACAGTATATTCATTCCAATTCCCAAGCCCAATCAAGAGAATGCTTTCCGCCCAATTTCCCTTACTAGCTGCATTTGCAAAACATTCGAGAGAATGGTCCTAAACCGTCTCCTCCATAGAATAAGAACCATGCTATCCCCACAGATATATGGCTTCATGCATGGAAGGAGTGTGCATCATTGCATCACTACCTTTCTTACCCTGCACACTGAAAAGTCATATACCACCTTCCCAGATCTTAAGTCTGCCTTTGATATTGCAAATAGACATGTTATCTTGAGTGAGCTTGCAAGAATGAATATTGGTGGTCGGCTTCTTTGTTGGATCAGGGGTTACTTATCCAACAGGAATTCATCTGTATTTTTCCAGGGGCATAGGAGTGTAACAAGAGACTTTGAACTAGGTACCCCGCAGGGTGGTGTCCTCAGTCCTACCTTATTTAATATCTTAATAAACACGCTGTTAAACTCTATACCGAGCAAACCCAACGTCCACATCATTAGCTATGCTGATGATATAATGATACACACCACTGAGTATGCTAACACGCAGAACACTCTTAACTCTGTATTAGATTCATGTCAAGACCTAGGTTTAATTATCTCAGCAGAGAAAACAAAGATACTAAATCGGCGCCCACCCAGGCAGGGAGGAGCTGTTCGCAAGATGCAACTATCTGATGGCTCCCAGCTTGACTATGTAAACAGATTCAAATACCTTGGCCTTGAGGTGCCACTGTATGGTCCTGTTGTATTCAGACTCTGTCGTCAGTATAAAGAGAGGCTCCGAGCTCTCAAGGCTGTTGCAGGTTATCACTCAGGCTATGGTGCCAATGTCAGAATTGTCAAAATGATGTACCTTGCATACATCAGATCTTTAGTGGATTATGCTGCACCTCTGCTTGTTTTGATGCCTGAAAGAAAGCTTGGAGGGCTTGAAAAATTGCAGAACGAAGCCTTGAGGATAATCCTTGGGTGCCCTCATACCACAAAGATACTTAATATGAGAAAGGAACTTAATATTCTGAGCGTTGTTGATCGTGTTACTGAAATTAACTGTCAAATTGGTATAAAAATGCTTAGGCTAACTCATCCTAATCCTTGCACAGAAGCCCTCCAGACTTACTTTATTGAAGATTGTTATAAAAATTGTGGGCTTTGCTATGGGGAAACTGGTACTATTAAGGGGTAAGGGTAAGTAGAATAGAGGTATCAAGATATGGGAGAATCAAAAGGCCCGGCCCCCAAAATAAAATATCCACAGTAATAAATGCTTGCTACTAAACCCGGTTAGTCTAGGAATAGATTATTGTACTCCCACACAGGAACAAGGGATACTCTGTTCAAACTTACTTATTTATTAACCCCTTAACACCCCCCATACACAATCACACCAATAACAATTTAATACTAACTTTACCACACAATCTTACGTTAAAAGCCTTGGTCCACATAAGCAGGATACAAGGTTTACACTGGAAACAAGCTAGGGTAAAGCTCTACTATAACACACTGGAGTCAGCTTAGGGTAGGGGACCACGTGGTTACACTGGGACCCCCGTTAGCATAGCAGGTAATATAAAAACTTAAATAACACTTACTACACCCCAGGTATACTACTCTACACATATAACGATAGGTATGCCAGACATATACAAAAATGAGTACTGGAGTACTTAACCAACTAAGTCACAGAAATAAAGAATTAAGAGGAAGGAGGAGAGCGCGTCTGAACAGCACAGGCAGTCAGCAGAGAAGACCGTCTCAGTCTCGAGCCCTGCAGCATGCGTGTGTGTGGTGCCGGGAAGAGCCCAATTGATCATACAGCTATACACATTAAAACATCTTCCCCTTATGCCTCATATTGCTACTTTCCTCATTCTACAGGTAGTTAAACTTATAACAATGTTACTTAATCCACAACAAGTTTACGAGTCTAAATGCTTTGTGAGCAACACGAATAGTCGTACTTCTGGCAGGGATGATTACAAACAGCTACAGCTCTCTATGCGTGCCCTGCCATATTGTCGTTAATAAGCTCAATTTTGACCTCTGGTTTCCATCTAAAGAACCCAGAGTCGTAACAAAGATCAGCATTGTTCCAAATGGATAACAAAAACTGGAACTCAACTCAGAATGTATGGGGTTCATGATTTGTACCAAGAGAAACAACAACGGCACTTTCCTGCACCGTGGGAGGTTACACCCTTTCCAGTTTTAATCCCTCCCTTTCCACCCAAGAAGAAATTAGAGAT
This sequence comes from Procambarus virginalis, assembly GCA_020271785.1. Taxonomy (NCBI): domain Eukaryota; kingdom Metazoa; phylum Arthropoda; class Malacostraca; order Decapoda; family Cambaridae; genus Procambarus; species Procambarus virginalis. The sequence goes on from WNGS01004174.1 coordinate 194,573, forward strand.
AAGCCCAAGCTTCGTCTTGAGGCAAAGCTCAACGCCTTAAGCCATATTGATGCTCTGTCCACAGAGCATTCTCTCAAATCATATACACTGATGGTTCCCTACACCGCACCACGGGTGCAGCTGGAAGTGCAGTTGTTCTGACAATGGGCGATGGCTTGTACTTTGAGTGGGGAGTCCGTATAAACAATTGGGCCTCTACCCTTCAGACCGAACTATTTGCCTTGATCCTTGCACTGAAATGTGTACAAGTCTCCAAACTTGATACATTAATTGTAAGTGACTCCTTATCATCCTTAAATGCTCTCAACTCTTTAAGACATAACTGTAACATGCTCGTGTCCGAAGCTAGACACAAATACAACAAAATTATTAAGGATGGTAACAGAGTCCATTTCATGTGGTCTCCATCTCATGTTGGCCTCCGAATGCATGATAGAGCTGATAAGTTAGCCAAAGAATCTGCCTTTAAAGGAGCCGTTGAGTGTAACCTTGGATTGTCAATGAGCAATCTGAGAGCAGAGTACACCGAGAACTTCAACAAGATCTTGTAGATCTGAGGCAAAGTGAAATTGACACCAGTAATTCCATCTATCATCATACTATCATGCAAGAGGAGCCACACATCTATGGATCATCCAATAAAATCAGCAGACTTCTAGATGTTACTGCTGCTCGGCTTAGACTCGGTTACAAGTATCTCTGGGAATTCTCATTATCTGCCGATGTAGACCTGACCAAATGTAAACTGTGTCAACAAAATTATTCGCACACCCTCCGTCACTATGTGATGGAGTGCGAAAAGATACGTGAATTTAGAGACAATTCTATAACCAATGTTCCAGCGATGTGTAAATATTTCATTCATTCAAAATGATCTGCTACCAGAAATTTTAGCCAAATATCCCCAGTTTGCTAACTGTAGGTAGTAACTGAGTGATTGTAACCTATCCACCGCTGCCCACTGGATGGGAGGCGGTGTGCAGGACAAACATATAAATTTTGACACTAGCTCTCCACATATGTCAGTTGCTTAATTTAGAACCTGTACTTGAGGTCGATCTCGAACCCATTGTTGATGTGACGACTTATATTGAATTTTGTAACTAGCTCATCAAGATTGTAACTTGCTTAGCTAAATGAATTGTGGGGTTCAGTCCCTGAGCCCATTATGTGCCTCTGTAACCCTTTCCACTACCGCCCACAAGATGGGTATGGGGTGCATAATAAATGAACTAAACTAACTAACAGCGTCCTACTTTACCAGTTTACCCATTGACCTCATTTTGTGTGCAATCACTCCATGGTCACATTTGTCGAATGCCTTTGCAAAATCAGTGTATATGACATCTGCATTATGTTTTTCCTCTAATGCCTCCGTGATTTTGTCATAGTGGTCAAGTAGCTGTGAGAGGCATGACCTTCCTGCTCTAAATCCAAGTTGGCCTGGATTGTGGAGGTCATTGGTTTCCATGAATCTAGTGATCTGACTCCTGATCACTCTCTCAAATACTTTTATTATGTGGGACGTTAGTGCAACTGGTCTATAATTCTTTGCCAATGCTTTGCTACCACCCTTGTGTAGAGGGGCAATGTCTGCTGCTTTAAGTGCATCTGGTATCTCCCCAGTGTCCAAGCTCTTCCTCCACACTATACTGAGCGCCTGTGCTACTGGCACTTTGCCTTTCTTTATAATATTGAATTCCATGAGTCTGGACCCGGGCTGAGTGCATGTCAATTTGTCTTTCAAAGTCTGCCACGCTCGTGCTGATATCAGTTATATTTACAGGTGTTTGAGTATCATTCATAAAGAAAGTGTCCGAATCTTCCACTTTCATGCTGAGTATCGGAGTGCTGAACATGTCTTCATACTGCTTTTTTAGGATTTCACTAATTTCTTTGTCATCCTCTGTGTATGTACCTTCGCTAATACGAATAGGTCCAATACTGACAATGGTTTTCGTTTCTGATTTAGCATATGTGAAGAAATATTTTGGGGTTTTCTTTATTTCTTGAATTGCTTTCTGTTTCTAGTTGCCTTTCTTCAGTCTGATAGGAATGCCAGTCTCTGTTCGATTTCTTCAATCTCCTTGTTTAAATTATTTCTTCTCTGTATGGAGAGTCGTGTATGCTTAAGCATTTCCGTTACTTTCTTCCTCCTTTTTAATGTCGTCTGCGTTATCTTTCTACATTGGACCTCTTTCTGGCTTTCCTCAAAGGAACATGTTTCAGACAGACTTCATATGCTTCAGAAGTCAGTTTTTCTATTCCTTGTGTAGGATTTTTATTTTCTGCTCAGGGGAAAAAAGACACAAACTGTTTGGGGCTTATTTATTA
>WNGS01004175.1:18151-31727 GCA_020271785.1 Procambarus virginalis
TATATATATATATATATATATATATATATATATATATATATATATATATATAATATATATATTAGTATTTTCATAGCATTGTATTTGTGAACTTGTCCTTGTCACGTTGTCCCCACGTGGCTGAGTTGAATTGGACGCCGATTCTAACATCCAATCAGGATTATCATCTCTGTTGATTTTAATTAACTCCACACGTAAGATCCAAGGTTATTTGGTACTAGTGGGGGATCAAGCCCCCAAGGATTGATTGATTAGCGTGGTCGATCCAGACCTCGATCATTGCTCATTTGGTTACTGGTCTGGTGGTGGCGGCGGAAAGGAGATCCTAGAAATTTGTTAGAAGTCTATTTCACGTCATACGGGTGTAGAATCTTGAGACTGTCATTCGTCTTGAGACCACGTGGCATGGGGTGGCTAGAGTAAAAGTCTTGGGGTCCCTTGGTAATGAACTAAAGTAAGAATACGGGTACAGTGAGTGAAAGGGGGGAAAGAAGGTTGAAGAGAACACCCCCTCCCGTGTTACAGAACAATGAAGAAACAAAGGTTAAAAAGGAACACAGCATGTCAAAGAAATACAGGATCAGGATCAGGGTCAGCGAAGTCAGGGATAGGGGGCATGGGTAAACTGAGTAAGGATGGAGGGAAGGGAGTGGGAGGACAGACCAGAGGCAGATGAGCAGGGACCAGAGGAGGAGGCAACCGAGAGGGACTTTCAAGGACAGCAGGAGGGGCAGAAACCAGGAAGCACACCTCAGCAAGGGCAGGAACCGAGAGGGTATCGGGGGCCAAAGAAACCTCCAAAGCAGGAACAGGGGGCTCGACCACCGAAATGGGAGGGGTGGAGCGATAGAGTCAGAGGTAGGGGGCGAGGATGAAAGTGAAGCTTTCTTACCAGCCTGGGAGGAGGAAGGAGATAAGCCAGGCTTTTGCTTCTGACTCAGAGAGGCAGGTGTTCCAGCAGCAATGTACTGGGCAACAGACTTAAACGTCTAAACAGAAGAAGAACGAAAGCGAACAACACGATGATCGCTAGAAGAAGGATGTATATTAGCTCGCACAGACAGGCGGCGTGGAGAGCTAAGAGACAGAGGAGAAGGATGGGAAGGAGGATCAAAGGGAGATGAGAAAGAAGACACAGGAGACATGGCAAACTGGGTAGAAAGAAGGGGAACCCCAGACAGAGAACCAGGAGAGGGTACCTTCGGATCAGAATGTAAAGGAACAGGGGAGCAGGCAGTGGGCGAATCTGGGTCTAAGGCCTGGAAACTTGAGACTGAGGAAGGTGGGAAGGACGAGGAGAGGAAGAGCGCAACACGTGAGCGTAAGAAACCCCAGCGAAAGGGAGAAGAGGGGGATGGTGAACTTGGCGCCTCGCATCAGGAAAGGACTAACGTTCCCATTGCTTCAAGTTGAGGATGGCTGCCTCAAGTTTGTAATGGATACACGCGCGAGAGAAGGTAGGGTGGGCATCACCGCAATTGAGGCCGCGAGCCTGGGGAGAAGTGCACTCCGACTTAGAGTGACCTTTTTTTTTATATATTTTTTTATATAAATTGACAGTCAGGATAATATAATTGCCAATCAGACTAATATAACTTTGAATCAGGCTTTTTCACCCACAAGGTTATTGATCAATGGAACTGCCGACCCACCAAACCCATAACTGCTAAAACTGTGCTGAATTTCAAAATATACCTGGAAAAAATCATGAAGGCAAACTGGGAGGGGGAAGGGAACCTTCAACAAGCCGACGACTTCCTGTTCTCATTGAGGCCACTCGGGTTAGTGGCCCTCAGGTAAATCGGGTAAATTATTATTCCCAGACAATTACAGCATAACTGATAAAGTTAGGCTAGAGTAATAAATTTCTGGTAAATTTAGAGTGATAAATTTCTAGAGTAATATAAATTTAAATTTCATATTAACTTGACTGACAGCTATAAATGCCAATCAGCCTACAATATACTCTTCGGTGAAATATTTATAATCAAGAATAGAACTCATAAATAGGCCTAAACAAAAAATAAAAAATGGACATCAGTTTGCATATGAATCTCCTGAGAAAATTCCTCGATTAATATACATTTCCTTACCAATCAAATGGTGTCATCTTAAGTACGTCTCAGATTGTCTTCTTCACCAACTCCTATGCTAAATAATATTACAACAAAAATGTCCATAACTTAGCTACAGAGTATAATACATTTTAAATAAATTTCCATAGGAAGCAAAAAAAGGAAGCACATTATTTACATAAATACTGTATGAAGAAAAACATTTAAAGCTTTGTTTTACCTTTGCTAAATTAAAGAGATATTTCTATACAGTACTTATAAGCAAATTTGAGTTTTCCTAGTGACAGCTTCTCCAGTTCTTGCTTGGTCATCTAACTTTCATAAAAGAACAATATAATAAAATATCTTCATATCTTTACCTTTTCATTGTGAAGTGTATTTCTCAAGCAAAATATAATTACCTCTGAAGAACATCCAACTGACATTGTGATAGCACACTGTTAGATTAAAGGTAAGATAATATACCATTATGTGCCTCATTATCCTTTAACATTCTCTTAATATTCTTTCACGCTCAAAGTGTTTAGCCTATTATCTGCATGTATCATCTTATGCCTCTTCATATGTCCAAGCTGACTGAATCTCTTCCCACACTCTGGACATTCATGAGGTTTGTCACCTGAATGCACTAACATGTGCCTTATTATAGCTCCACGTTTTCTAAATTTGTTACCACACTCGGCACATTGAAAAGGTCTCTGAACCGCATGCATCATCCTATGAGTCTTCATACTTCCAAGATGACTGAATCTCTTCCTACACTCTGGACATTCACGAGGTTTGTCACCTGAATGCACTAACATGTGCCTTATTATAGTTCCACGTTTCCTAAATTTTTTACCACACTCGGCACATTGAAAAGGTCTCTGAACCGCATGCACCATCCTGTGAGTCTTCATATTTCCAAGATGACTGAATCTCTTCCCACACTCTGGACACGCATGAGGTTTGTCACCTGAATGCACTAACATGTGCTCTATTATAGTTCCACGTCTTTTAAATTTTTTGCCACACTCGGCACATTGAAAAGGTCTCTCATCCGCATGCACCATCCTGTGAGTCTTCATATGTCCAAGATGACTGAATCTCTTTCCACACTCTGGACATTCATGAGGTTTGTCACCTGAATGCACTAACATGTGCCTTCTTATAGTTCCACGTTCTCTAAATTTTTTGCCACACTCGGCACATTGAAAAGGTCTCTCATCCGCATGCACCATCCTGTGATTCTTCATATGTCCAAGATGACTGAATCTCTTCCCACACTCTGGACATTCATGAGGTTTGTCACCTGAATGCACTAACATGTGCTCTATTATAGTTCCACGTTCTCTAAATTTTTTGCCACACTCGGCACATTGAAAAGGTCTCTCATCCGCATGCATCATCCTGTGCCTCTTCATATTTCCAAGCAGACTGAATCTCTTCCCACACTCTGGACACTCGTGAGGTTTATCTCCTGAATGCACTAACATGTGAGTCTTCACATTGTCAGGACGGGTGAATACCTTCGGACACTGTGGACACTGGTGAGTCTTCATCTTCTTTATGACAGGTGCAGTTTGTGTGAAGGTTTTCTCCCCCGGATGTTGGGAGAAGCGTCAAGGCTTGAGCGTTGTTTCTTAGAGTTAGACTTGATGTGAGCACTTGGCGGTCAATGGTGGTGCTTCTTCTTTATGACATACAGTTTATGTCAAGATTTTCCCTTCTTGCTCGTGCTGGATCTCACCGGCGGGCGCTACTAAAATGGCGGCGGTTGTTTACCCTCTCATCACCTAAGCGTTCCAATGTTTTGGTCTGGTTCCACATATCATTTTTCCAACCTCTTATTTTTGTTTATATTTAGTCATTTGAAATTAACACTTGTATTTATTCTCATGTTTCTGAATCAAAGAATGCACTTGGAACTGTTTCTTTAAACATAAGGCCACACGATTACTTTTTTTGAAGGAAACAGCTCTCCCACTGGATACAAGATACTCCTTACATTAACACTATCGCACACTAATTTTTTTGCCATTTCGGAAACCAATTTTGGACGTTTCGCTTATGTGTACAATATACGATAAAATGCTATGCCCAAGATTACCATCCGAGTGCCGGCGGGGAAGTGGTTCATATAGCTCCGGCTATCACTTCCTTATGTCCGGTCGTGATGGTCAAGCGGATTAAGGCGTCCCTGTACATACCAGTTGCGTTGCTCCTGGGAGTATAGGTTCGAGTCACTTCTGGGGTGTGAGTTTTCAGTTGTATCTAGTCCTGGGGACCATTCAGGCTTGTTTGCATTTGTGTTCCTCACGTGTTGCCCCAAAAAATGAGGTGATTTGATAAAATGCTATGCCCAAGATTACCATCCGAGTGCCGGCGGGGAAGTGGTTCATATAGCTCGGCTATCACTTCCTTATGTCCGGTCGTGATGGTCAAGCGGATTAAGGCGTCCCTGTACATACCAGTTGCGTTGCTCCTGGGAGTATGGGTTCGAGTCACTTCTGGGGTGTGAGTTTTCAGTTGTATCTAGTCCTGGGGACCATTCAGGCTTGTTTGCATTTGTGTTCCTCACGTGTTGCCCCAAAAAATGAGGTGATTTGATAAAATGCTATGCCCAAGATTACCATCCGAGTGCCGGCGGGGAAGTGGTTCATATAGCTCGGCTATCACTTCCTTATGTCCGGTCGTGATGGTCAAGCGGATTAAGGCGTCCCTGTACATACCAGTTGCGTTGCTCCTGGGAGTATGGGTTCGAGTCACTTCTGGGGTGTGAGTTTTCAGTTGTATCTAGTCCTGGGGACCATTCAGGCTTGTTTGCATTTGTGTTCCTCACGTGTTGCCCAAAAAATGAGGTGATTTGATAAAATGCTATGCCCAAGATTACCATCCGAGTGCCGGCGGGGAAGTGGTTCATATAGCTCCGGCTATCACTTCCTTATGTCCGGTCGTGATGGTCAAGCGGTTTAAGGCGTCCCTGTACATACCAGTTGCGTTGCTCCTGGGAGTATGGGTTCGAGTCACTTCTGGGGTGTGAGTTTTCAGTTGTATCTAGTCCTGGGGACCATTCAGGCTTGTTTGCATTTGTGTTCCTCACGTGTTGCCCCAAAAAATGAGGTGATTTGATAAAATGCTATGCCCAAGATTACCATCCGAGTGCCGGCGGGGAAGTGGTTCATATAGCTCGGCTATCACTTCCTTATGTCCGGTCGTGATGGTCAAGTGGATTAAGGCGTCCCTGTACATACCAGTTGCGTTGCTCCTGGGAGTATGGGTTCGAGTCACTTCTGGGGTGTGAGTTTTCAGTTGTATCTAGTCCTGGGGACCATTCAGGCTTTTTGCATTTGTGTTCCTCACGTGTTGCCCCAAAAAATGAGGTGATTTGATAAAATGCTATGCCCAAGATTACCATCCGAGTGCCGGCGGGGAAGTGGTTCATATAGCTCGGCTATCACTTCCTTATGTCCGGTCGTGATGGTCAAGTGGATTAAGGCGTCCCTGTACATACCAGTTGCGTTGCTCCTGGGAGTATGGGTTCGAGTCACTTCTGGGGTGTGAGTTTTCAGTTGTATCTAGTCCTGGGGACCATTCAGGCTTGTTTGCATTTGTGTTCCTCACGTGTTGCCCCAAAAAATGAGGTGATTTGATAAAATGCTATGCCCAAGATTACCATCCGAGTGCCGGCGGGGAAGTGGTTCATATAGCTCGGCTATCACTTCCTTATGTCCGGTCGTGATGGTCAAGCGGATTAAGGCGTCCCTGTACATACCAGTTGCGTTGCTCCTGGGAGTATGGGTTCGAGTCACTTCTGGGGTGTGAGTTTTCAGTTGTATCTAGTCCTGGGGACCATTCAGGCTTGTTTGCATTTGTGTTCCTCACGTGTTGCCCCAAAAAATGAGGTGATTTGATAAAATGCTATGCCCAAGATTACCATCCGAGTGCCGGCGGGGAAGTGGTTCATATAGCTCCGGCTATCACTTCCTTATGTCCGGTCGTGATGGTCAAGCGGATTAAGGCGTCCCTGTACATACCAGTTGCGTTGCTCCTGGGAGTATGGTTCGAGTCACTTCTGGGGTGTGAGTTTCAGTTGATCTAGTCTGGGGACCATTCAGCTTGTTTGCATTTGTGTTCCTCACGTGTTGCCCCAAAAAATGAGGTGATTTGATAAAATGCTATGCCCAAAATTACCATCCGAGTGCCGGCGGGGAAGTGGTTCATATAGCTCCGGCTATCACTTCCTTATGTCGGTCGTGATGGTCAAGCGGATTAAGGCGTCCCTGTACATAACCAGTTGCGTTGCTCCTGGGAGTATGGTTCGAGTCACTTCTGGGGTGTGAGTTTTCAGTTGTATCTAGTCCTGGGGACCATTCAGGCTTGTTTGCATTTGTGTTCCTCACTGTTGCCCCAAAAAATGAGGTGTATTGATAAAAATGCTATGCCCAAGATTACCATCCGAGTGCCGGCGGGGCGGGGAAGTGGTTCATAAGCTCCGGCTATCACTTCCTTATGTCCGGTCGTGATGGTCAAGCGGATTAAGGCGTCCCTGTACATACCAGTTGCGTTGCTCCGGGAGTATGGTTCGAGTCACTTCTGGGGTGTGAGTTTTCAGTTGTATCTAGTCCTGGGGACCATTCAGGTTGTTTGCATTATACTATTATTATACTATAAATTAGTATAAATTATATAGTTATATATATTTATTTTATTAAATTTGTAATAATTTTTTATATTTATATTTTTATATTATATATATATTATTTGTATTGTATATAATATAAAATATTATGATAATATATATATATAATATATCATATATATATATATATATGAATTGAACTCCGCGTGACTCGAACTATAGGGTCAACGCAACTGGTATGTACAAGACGCCTGTAGAACCAGCTTGCACCATTCACGGACCGGACATAATGTTAGGGTGGATCAGCAGCTATTTGCCACCTCACGGTGCACTCGATGGTTATGACCAAGATCAACCCATCCGAGGCCGGCGGGAGTGGTTCAAATAGCTCGGCTATCACCTCTTATGTCCGGTCGTGATGGTCAAGTGGTTTAAGGCGTCTTGTACATACCAGTTGCGTTGCTCCTGGGAGTATGGGTTCGAGTCACTTCTGGGGTGTGAGTTTTCAGTTGATCATAGTCCTGGGGACCATTCAGGCTGTTCGCATATAGATATATATATATATATATATATATATATATAATATATATATATATATATATACTATATATATAATATATATATATATATATTTGTCTATATCTATATATATATATAAATCAATGATTTCTGTGTTTGTTTGTTAAGATTAACAAACAACACAGAAATCATTGATAGATACAGCGACAACAGGCGGCTTGACATCTGCGAAGGCACTACACATCAAGAAGTCACACCAGCAATCAACAGCCATTAACGCACAACTATATTCTACCCACTTCAAGACTCCGCTCCAATATAGAAACATCAAGAAATACGGGCCAATAGGCCTTCTGCAGTTACAGATCTATTCTTCCCTTTAGCTTATACCCATTGTTTCGTGTTCTGTGTTTGTTCTCACCTCACCCCAAACCATTGTAACATGTCACCTCACCCAAATGCAGGTATAAAAAAGAAAAGCTGTTTAAACTCTGTTTCAGTTTATAGTTGTTCTTGTGTGTGTGTAACTAAAGTCTTTGAAAATGTAATAAGTTTTACGAAACGCGCTCAAGTGTCGCGTCAGACTAAGAAATAAAGAATGAATTTTGGAGAATTTGATTTTTCATTTACCGTCATCAGTAAAAACAAACATAAGGAAATTGAGAAAATTCGTGTTAGAATTATTAATCTTACTTTTTCGGTCATATTTAATAACATATGTCTACAGGAAAGACTGCTACCAAAATATACTAATATTTGTATATACTATATATATATATTTATATATATATATATTTGTATCTATCTATACTATATTTGTATATAATATATATAATTTGTATATATATATATATATTTGTATATATATATATATATTTGTATATATATATATATATATATATATATATATATATATATATATATAATATATATGATATATATATATATATATATTATAATATATATAATATTAGGGGTACCCACCTCTGGTGCAATTGCAGGGACCCCACATCCTCGAAGAGAAAACAAAGAGCATTCAGAGAAGATCTTGTGGATTCTCACTGAATACTTTATTCTTTTCTTCTCTACCACCCCTATTATTTTTTGTTGTTTTTGGGTTTAGTTTTAATGCAATGCTACAGTTATTTTATGCAATGCTACAGTTATTTCAATGCACCTGCTATATCATATATATATATCTTGTCATATATATATTTGTATATATATATATATTTGTGTATATCTATATATATATATATATATATATATTATGTATATTATGGTATATATATGTATATATGTATATAATATATGTATATTATGTATATATATATCTATATATATATATATATATAATATATAGATCTATATATATATTTGTGTATATATATATATATATATTATATATTATATATATATATATTATATATATCTATATATATATATATATTATTGTGTATATGTCGTACCTAGTAGCCAGAACTCACTTTTTGGCCTACTATGCAATGCCCGATTTGCCTAATAAGCCAAGTTTTTCTGAATTAATATATTTTCTCACATTTTTTTCTTATGAATGATTAAGCTACCCATTTCATTATGTATTAGGTCAATTTTTTTTCATTGGAGTTAAAATTAAACGTAGATATTGACCGAACCTAACCAACCCTACCTAACCTAACCCTAACCTATCTTTATAGGTTAGGTTAGGTTAGGTAGCCGAAAATGTTAGTTAGGTTAGGTTAGTAGGTTAGTGTTCGAAAAACAATTAATTCCATGAAAACTTGGCCTATAGGCAAATCGGGCCTTGCATAGTAGCGGACAAGTGCGTCTGGCTACTAGGTAGATCTTATAATATATATATATATATATATTATAATATTATCTATATAGTTGTTTTTTTATATATTTTATATAGATATATATAGATATTTGTGTATATATATATATTGGTTATATAATTATATTATTTGGTATATGATATATTGGTATATATATATTTATGTATATATATATATATATAGTTTGTATATATATATATATATATATATATATATATATATATTATATATATATATATATATATATATGATATATATTATATTTTATAATATATTTGTGTGTATAATACTATATATTGTGTATATATAATATTTGTGTAAATGATTGTAAATAATATATATATATTTGTGTGTAGTATATAATATTGTGTGTGTAGATAGATATATAGTATATTTGGTGTGTATATATATATATTTGTGTGTATTTATATATTTGTGTGTATATATATTTGTGATATATATATTTGTGTATATATATATATATATATTGTGTATATATATATTTGTAATATAATATATATGTGTATATATATTTGATATATTATATAATAGTATATGTGTATATATATATATTGTATATATATTTATATATATATATATATATTATATACATATATATATTTATATATATATATTATATTATATATATTATATATAAATATATTAAATATAGTTTTTGTATTTTTGCTGGATTTATGTAAATAATAAAAGAAATATAAATTATTTTATTTTTGTTACCCTTAAATTTGTAGTAATGTTTACATTGAAAATAATATAACTAAATTTCAAGAAATTTATCTTTAAAGACAAAGATTTTAATTAAGAGCTTCAGATTAGGCTCAAAGCTTTCGTAAGAGATTCATATCGGTCTATGAATGGATTATGAACGATTCATGTTAGGATTGTAAAGTTGTCACAAAGTTTCTAATGTGTTAGATTCGTATGTTTTGGTTGTAAGTTTTGGAAACCTATTTAATTCCACACAAAAAAACCTATATGATACGAGAAAACGAACCGTTTTGCCAATCCTTTCAAACACTTTCCAGATAGGTGTGGCAACATAAAATGTTTGCTGGGTGTGATTTGGTTTAAATCTGCAAGGGGAAGTTTATGCAAAATGTGACCCATCGTCGCTCTCAGTAATGGGCATATTTTCGGAATAAAAAGTCGTAATTTCAACTGCGAATATGTGCCGAGAGCCGGAATTTGGCTCCCCAAATATCTCTACAGCTTCGAATTTACGATGTTTGGGATGTTTGAAAACTGCTGTGTGGGTTTGGGCAAAATGTAACATATCGCCGCCCTCAGTAATTTGTATATTTTCGTATAAATTTGTAATTTCAAACTGCGAATACGTGAAGAGAGCCAGAATTTGTCTCCAAAATATGCTCAAGGGTCGAATTGGGACAAGTATAGGATATTTGAAAAACTGGAAGGGGGTTTGGGCAAAATGTGACCCATCCCCGCACTCAGTAATTGGCATATTTTCGGTATAAAAAGTCGTAATTTCAAATGCGCCATAAGTGCAGAGAGCCAGAATTTGGCTCCAAAATATGGCTCAAGGTTCGAATCTTGGATGTTTGTGTCATATTTCTAACTGCAGGGGAGTTTGAGCAAAATGTGACCCATCGGCGCACTCAGTAAATGGTGTTACTTTCGGTATAAAAATTCGTAATTTCAACTGCGAATAAGTGTAGAGAGCCAGAATTTGGCTCCAAAATATGGCTCAAGGGTTCGAATTTGGGATGTTTGGGATATTTTGAAAACTGCAGGGAGGGTTTGGGCAAAATGCGATCCCTCGCTTGCTTTCAGTAAATTGCATACTTTCGGCATTAAAAAGTCGGTAAATTTCAAACTTCGAATAGGTGCAAAGAGCCGAGAATTTGGCTCCAAAATATGGCTCAATCTTCGAATTTGGGATGTTTGGGATATTTTTGAAAACTGCAGTGGGAGCTTGGGCAAAAAGAGACCCATCGACCGCTCTCAGAATGTGGCATATTTTGGGTATAAAAAAGTCGTAATTTCAAACTGCGAATACGTGCTGAGAGCCAGAATTTGGCTTCAAAATATGGTTCAAGGGTCGTATTTGGGTTGTCTTGAGATATATTGTAAAAACTGCAGGGGGGTTGTTGTGGCAAAATGTGACCCCTCGCAGCTCTCAGTAATTGAGACATATATTACGGTTATAAAAAGTCGTATTTCAAACTACGAATAAGTGCAGAGAGCCAGAATTTGGCTCCAAAATATATTGCTCAATCGTCGAAATTAGAAGGTTTGGGATATTTTGAAAACTGCATTGGGGGTTTGGCAAAATATGACAGATCGCTGCTCTCAGTAATTGGCATATTTTCGGTATAAAAATTCGTAATTTCAAACTGAGAATATGTGAAGAGAGCCCAGAATTTGGCTCCAAAATATGGCTCAAGGGTCAAATTTGTGATGTTTGTGATATTGTTTTTAAACGGCAGGGGGTTTTGGCAAAATGTGACCCTCGATGCTCTCAGCAATTGGAATCTTTTCGATATAAAAATTCGTAATTTCAAACTGCGAATCAGTGCAGAGAGCCAGAATTTGGCTCCACAATATTGCTCAATCGTCGATTTGGAATGTTTCGGATGTTTTTGAAAACTGCTGTGGTGGTTTGGGCAGAACATAACCCATCGACCCTGATACCCATCGCCCACTTCAATAATTGCATATTTTCGGGTATAAAAGTAGTAATTGTCAAACTGCGAATACGTGCAGGAGAGCCAGAATTTGGTTCCAAAATATGGCTCAAGTGTCGAATTTGGGATGTTTCGAATATTTTGAAAACTGAGGGAGGTTTGGGCAAATGTTTATCCAATCGCTGCTTCAGTAATTGTCATATTTTTCGGTATAAACTGTCTTAATTTAAAATTGCGAATACGTACAGAGAGCCGAATTAGGTTCCAAAATATGGCTCAAGGGTCGAATTTGGTATGTTTGTGATATATTTTAAAACTGCAGGGGGTTTGGTCAAAATGTGACCCATCGCCGCCTCAGTAATTGGCTTATTTCGGTATAAAAATTCGTAAATTCAAACTGCGAATACTGCAGAGAGCCACAATTTGGCTCCAACATATGGCTCAATCGTCGCAATTTGGGATGTTTGAGAATTTTTGAAAACTGCAGTGGGGTTTTTGTGTAAATGTGACCCATCGCCGCTTTCAGTAATGGGCATATTTCGGTATAAAAATTGTAATTTCTAACTGCGAATACGTGCAGAGAGTTAGAATTTTGGCTCCAAAATATGGCTAAGCGTAGAATTTGGGATGTTTGGGATATTGAAACTGCAGGGAGGAGTTTGGGCTAAATTGATCCATCGCCGCTTTCAGTAATTGGCATATTTTCGGTATAAAAATCTTAAATTAAAACTGCGAATACGTCCAAGAGAGCCAGAACTTGGCTCCAAATATGGTTCAATTGTCGAATTGGGATGTTGGGATATATTGTAAAACTGAAGGGGGGCTTGAGCAAAATGTACTCATCACCGCTCTCAGTAATTGGCATATTTCGATATAAAAATTCGTAATTTCAAGCTGCGAACACGTGCAGAGAGCCAGAATTTGGCTCCAAAATTGCTCAACTCTTCGAATTTGGGATGTTTGGGGATATTTTGAAAACTGCTGTGGGAGTTTATTCGCAGTTTGAATTACGACTTTTTATACCGGTAAATATGCCAATTACTGAGAGCAGCGATGGGTCATATTTGTCCAAACTCCACTGCAGTTTTCAAAATATCCCAAACATTCTATATACGACGCTTGAGCTATTTTTTGGAGCAAAACTCTGGCTCTCTGCACTTATTCGCAGGTTCAAGTTACTACTTTTTATACCGTAAATATGGCACTTACTGAGAGCAGCGATTGGGTCACATTTGCCCAACCCCCCTGCAGTTTTTAAGTTATATCTCAACATCCAAATGTCGACCCTTGAGCCATATTTGGAGCCAAATTCTGGCTCATATGCACGTATTCGCAGTTTGAAATTTCGACTTTTTTTATACCGAAAATATGCCAATTACTGAGAACGGCGATGGTCACATTTTGCACACAACCCCCACTGCAGTTTTGAAATATCCAAACATACCAAATTCGAAGATTGAGCCATATTTTTAGCCAAATTCTGGCTCTCTGCACTTATTCGCAGTTTTGAAATTACGACTTTTTATACCGAAAATAGCCAATTGCTGAGGATGGTAGCGCTATGGGTCACATTTTGCCCAAACTCCCCTGCAGTTTAAAAAAATATCACAAACATAACAAACTTTGATACCTGCGCGATATTTTGGAGCTTAAATTCTAGCTCTCTATACGTATTTGCAGTTTGAAATTACGACTTTATATACCGAAAATATGACAATACTGAGAGCGGCGATGGGTCACATTTTACCCAAGCCCCCTGCAGTTTTCAAAATATCCGAAACATCCCAAATAGACCCCATTGATCCACATTTTCGAGCCAAATTCGAGCTCTCTGCACTATTTGCAGTTTGAAATACT
>WNGS01004175.1:35442-45976 GCA_020271785.1 Procambarus virginalis
ATTAACAATTGATATTCCACACTACTGATGAAGCCGTCATTTGTTATGCCGATGATATATGCATTGTTGCAAATTCCAAAACTAGACTGCAAGCTCTACTGATTCATTCGCTGCTAAAAGCATGAATGTGGTCTTGTTATCTCTATAACTAAATCCAGAGTTCTCCATCCCGAGAGAATACTCGTGTCCCTATAACTTTCAAGGTCAACAACCAGAACATTGAAACGTGTAGGCAGCACAAATACCTTGGAGTTGGTATTAACAGTGACATTGTAAATGATCTACTCTGTAGGTTAAAAGAAAGACTAAAACCATTGAAAACACTTACTGGTAGGAATATTGGTATCAATATTAAATATGCTAGACTATTCTATATGATGTTTGTTAGATCTCTCGTTGATAATGCTCTGCACCTAATTAATTTCCCTCCTCTGTGTTGGAGAAACTTGAAGTAGTACAGAATGAGGCCATGAGGATAATTCTTGGTGCCCCAAGATGCACAAGAATCATCAACATGCGGGAAGAACTGAAGCTTCCAACCATACAAGAGAGAATAATGCAAGTCAACACACTTTTGCCTTAAAGTCATGAGAGACCCTACATCTCCTGCATTGCTCAGAGACAAATTATTTAGTGCTGTTAACACCCTATTGACCGGTGCCGATATACCAACTCACTCTTTTATGATAAATGGCTGAGGAACAATGCTTACAATCTCCTCATACTTAACATCCTTTTAAGTGCAATCTACCTATCTCTGATATTCTCTTTATCTGTACCCCACCATTCAAGTATCATACACACCTGTCACCAAGAAAGATAATGAGAATCTTGCTCTTCTCAAAGCTGTCACTCTTGAAACAATTGCCTCCTCCATCGAGGGTTAAGATCTCACGAGCACTGTGTCTACACCGACGGCTCAGTCCAATCCTCTACTGGACGGACTGCAGCAGCATGTAGGTTTTATAGAAATAATATTTGCACAAAGACTGTCAGTGTCAGGTTAAACAACTGGCTGACCTCCACACAAGCAGAACTAGCAGCATTACACTTAGCTACCAGTACATTAAAAAACATTGGAGGAGGAATAATATTCTGTGATTCAAAGTCTGCTCTTCAAGCAATCGAAAACTTCTCTTGGAAGATCGATAGCAAGAACCTCATACTCCCAATTATAAATGACCTAATTGATGCACAGAGTAAAGGGTCTCGAATTTCCTTGTATGGATACCTTCACACATAAATATAACCCATCATAATGAAACAGACATTGCAGCCAAATTAGCGTGTAACAAGTTTGAAGTTGACTTAGATCTAGGTATCCCCATCTCTGCTGTCAAAACTGTATTGATCCAAACATTCAGATCTGATAGGAAAGAACTTACTGACTCCCAACGACCTGAAAGTACTAGTATAAAAAGCTATGATTTGTTCAGATCTGAAACCTACATCTATGGGCAGCACAAAACGTCCACTAGACTGTGCGACACAGTGGTTGCAAGGATCAGGTTGGGTTACCGTTACCTGTGGCAGGTGGCTGCAGGTGACGGATCTCCCAATCCTGAGCACTCCAGTTGCAAACTCTGTGAGCAGGAACTACGGCACGATCTCCCGCACTACATCACTGAATGCCAGTTATTAGACCTTTCAGACCAGTTGGCATGAGGTACCTGGAGCTTTGCAATTACTTTATTCACTCTCGTATTCTTGAAGATATCCTCACAGTGTACCCAAAATTGCCAGTGCAGGCTACTAAACATATGCCCTGTATGACTAACCATCCTGCGAGATGGGGACCTTATTACCACTGCTACCTTATTCAATCTTGTGTTGATGATATCCTCAAAATGCATCCGGAATCTGCCAGTGCAGACTGCTTATCACATGCCTCTGTATGACTAACCATCCTGTGTGATGGGGATTCTTAGCAACTAGTTAGCTTTTTGACACACTGTACTCCACTTCATATAGTCTAGGGTAGCTGCACTAATGCAGATGTACCTAAGGAATTAATAAAAAAAAAAAAAAAAAGCAAACAACATGGCCACCTAAAAGATAGAGGGGAACAGGTCTCTCGATAGTAGGAATAGATCTGACTGCAATCAGGGGGGATTTCAACCACGGGAAGATTGATTGGGAGAACAGAGACCCGCATGGAGGACCAGATACATGGAGAGCTAAACTGCTGGATGCGGCAACAAGAAACTTTCTTAGCCAGCATATCAAGGGACCGACAAGAATGAGAGAGGAGGATGAACCAGCTATGCTTGATCTGATATTTACCCTTAATGAGTGGGATATAAGGGAGGTTAAGATGGAAGCACCCTTAGGAATGAGTGATCACAGTGTATTGATCTTTGAGTACTTGGTAGAGCTAGGACTTATCTCCCCCCAAAAAGAACTAGAAAAAAGACTGGCATACCGAAAGGGGAATTATGAGGGGATGAGAAGTTTCCTAGGGATATACCATGGGACACAGACCTCAGAGCTAAGTCGTACACTGATGGACTATGTCACCCAAAAGTGTCAGGAGGCAGTAAACAGTTTATCCCGGCCCAAAGGGAAAAATCCGAGAAGCAAAGAAGAATCCATGGTTTAACAGGCATGTATGGAAGCAAAGGTACTGAACAAAAGGCGTGGAGGAACTTCCGAAATAACAGAACACCAGAAAGCAGAGAGAGATACCAGAGAACCAGGAATGAGTATGTTAGTGTGAGAAGGGAAGCAGAGAAATTATGAAATTATATAGCAGCAAAGCCAAGACCGATCCAAAGCTACTCCACAGTCACATCAGGAGGAACAAACAAAGCAAATCAATCAAACATTGAAAGAACAGGTAATGAAACTTAGAACAGCGAGGACAGGTATACAGAGAATGACAAAGAGGTGTGAGGAACTCAACAAGAGGTTCCAGGAGGTCTTCACAATAGAACATGGTGAGGTCACTGCGCTAGGAGAGGGGGCAGTAAACCAGGCGGCCTTGGAAGGGTTCGAAATTACGAGAGAGGTCAAGAGACACCTGTTGGATCTGGATGTGAGAAAGGCTGTTGGTCCAGACGGGATCTCACCATGGGTATTGAAAGAGTGTGCAGAGGTACTCTGCTTGCCACTCTCCATAGTGTATAGTAGGTCACTGGAGACGGGAGACCTACCAGAAATATGGAAGGCGGCTAATGTGGTCCCAATATACAAAAGGGTGACAGACAAGAGGCACTGAACTACAGGCCAGTGTCCTTAACTTGTATACCATGCAAAGTGATGGAGAAGATCGTGAGAAAAAATCTAGTAACACATCTGAGAGAAGGGACTTCGTGACAAATCGCCAACATGGGTTCAGGGAGGGTAAATCTTGCCTTACTGGCTTAATAGAATTCTACGATCAGGTGACAAAGATTAAGCAAGAAAGAGAAGGCTGGGCAGACTGCATTTTTTTGGACTGTCGGAAAGCCTTTGATACAGTCCCCATAAGAGGCTGGTACATAAGCTGGAGAGACAGGCAGGAGTAACTGGTAAAGTGCTCCAGTGGATAAGGGAATACCTAAGCAATAGGAAGCAAAGAGTTACAGTGAGGGGTGAGACCTCAGATTGGCGTGAAGTCACCAGTGGAGTCCCACAGGGCTCTGTACTCGGTCCTATCCTGTTTCTGATATACGTGAACGATCTCCCGGAGGGTATAGACTCATTCCTCTCAATGTTTGCTGACGATGCCAAAATTATGAGAAGGATTAAGACAGAGGAGGACTGCTTGAGGCTTCAAGAAGACCTAGACAAACTAAAGGAATGGTCGAACAAATGGTTGTTAGAGTTTAACCCAAGCAAATGTAATGTAATGAAGATAGGTGTAGGGAGCAGGAGGCCAGTTACAAGGTATCATTTGGGAGATGAAATTCTACACGAGTCAGAGAGAGAGAAAGACCTGGGGGTTGATATCACGCCAGACCTGTCCCCTGAAGCCCATATCAAGAGGATAACATCAGCAGCATATGCCAGGTTGGCTAACATAAGAACGGCATTTAGACACTTGTGCAAGGAATCATTCAGAACTTTGTATACCACCTATGTCAGACCAATCCTGGAGTATGCAGCCCCAGCATGGAGTCCATATCTAGTCAAGCATAAGACCAAACTGGAAAAAGTTCAAAGGTTTGCCACCAGACTAGTACCCGGCTGAGAGGTATGAGCTACGAGGAGAGACTACGGGAATTAAACCTCACGTCGCTAGAAGACAGAAGAGTTAGGGGGGATATGATCACCACATACAAGATTCTCAGAGGAATTGACAGGGTAGATAAAGACGGCTATTTAACACAAGGGGCACACGCACTAGGGGACACAGGTGGAAACTGAGTGCCCAAATGAGCCACAGAGATATTAGAAAGAATTTTTTTAGTGTCAGAGTAGTTGACAAATGGAATGCATTAGGCAGTGATGTGGTGGAGGCTGACTCCATACACAGTTTCAAGTGTAGATATGATAGAGCCCAATAGGCTCAGGAACCTGTACACCTGTGGACGGTTGAGAGGCGGGACCAAAGAGCCAGAGCTCAACCCCCGCAAGCACAAATAGGTGAGTACACACACACACACACACACACACACACACACACACACACCACCACACACACACACACCACACACACACACACACACACACACACACACACACACACACTTTGGATGTGTGTGTTTCCAACAAACTGGAAAAGGTGCAAAGACATGCTACTAAGTGGCTCCCAGAACTGAAGGGTAAGAGCTACGAGGAGAGGTTAGAAGCATTAAATATGCCAAAACTAGAAGACAGAAGAAAAAGAGGTGATATGATCACTACATACAAAATAGTAACAGGAATTGATAAAATCGACAGGGAAGATTTCCTGAGACCTGGAACTTCAAGAACAAGAGGTCATAGATTTAAACTAGCTAAACACAGATGCCGAAGAAATATAAGAAAATTCACCTTCACAAATAGAGTGGTAGACGGTTGGAACAAGTGAGAAGGTGGTGGAGGCCAAGACCGTCAGTAGTTTCAAACCGTTATATGACAAAGAGTGCTGGGAAGACGGGACACCACGAGCGTAGCTCTCATCCTGTAACTACACTTAGGTAATTACACTTAGGTAATTACACACACGAGGTCATAGATTTAAACTAGCTAAACACAGATGCCAAAGAAATATAAGAAAATTCACTTTCGCAAACAGAGTGGTAGACGGTTGGAACAAGTTAGGTGAGAAGGTGGTGGAGGCCAAGACCGTCGGTAGTTTCAAAGCGTTATATGACAAAGAGTGTTGGGAAGACGGGACACCATGAGCGTAGCTCCCATCCTGTAACTACACTTAGGAAATTACACACACTGAGACAGCCAAAGCTCCTCGAATGCTTCCCGAGTCCGAGCCATTGCTCTCCAAGGACTCTTGTCTCTTGCTTTTTCATATGCCTTGTTCCCCTCTGTGACAAATGTGTGTTCTTTAAGGTTTTGTTTGAGGTGTAATGTGGCTTGGTTTATTTTTTAAAATTTATTCAGTCCCTGTTTGCCTTTGCCATTCCTTATTTGGGATTAATGCTCACATTCTTTGTCATTCTCTTTGGATGACCACCATGTATATCGTTCATCAGGCAGTTTTGAGCCAGTCTTAGTTTGTTGCCCTGGACCTCTGGTATACTAATAGGTATACCAATCCTTCAACTAATTGGTATAGAGTGAACTGGATTGACTGAAGTTTCAGGTCGAGGACAGCTGCCACTTTGGGCTCAACTTGGTAACCAGAACATTCATTAGGCCTTCTAATGTCATTTTATGGGAGCTGCAGCTAGTCTTCCCAAGTACTAGCCTCCCTCAACAATTTGCCAAGTTGACTTTGTCATTGTCTCTGACTTTCGACTAAGGATACAACAACGCAAGTGCTGGATTGTTGCGGCTTTGTTATTGAAATCACTCGCAATGCCACCAGTGTTGGGTATGACTTGAGACACCAGGACCACACTTCTCATTTCAGCCATATGATGACTTGCCTGCCATTTTCATTTGATCATTGGGAGGCATTGGCTGCTCCACCGAGATCGTGAGTATTTGCTGGAGATTCCTCAACTTGATGTGCATCTTGTGTTCTCTGGGCTGGCTCAAGCTCTAGGCATTGTCTTGGTTTCTCCATTCAGCAGCCAGTCACTGGGTTATGATGGAGTGATATACAGTCCCTCTACACCGCCCCCGTCACTGTGTTTTCTGCTGGAACAGGTGCCGTGTTTGTCTACGGATTCCTGCAGCTTGTGTAGCTTAGTACTGTGGTCAGGTGACTCACTGTGTACTGTGGTCAGGTGACTCACTGTGTACTGTGGTCAGGTGACTCACTGTGTACTGTGGTCAGGTGACTCAGTGTGTACTGTGGTCAGGTGACTCACTGTGTACTGTGGTCAGGTGACTCACTGTGTACTGTGGTCAGGTGACTCACTGTGTACTGTGGTCAGGTGACTCACTGTGTACTGTGGTCAGGTGACTCACTGTGTACTGTGGTCAGGTGACTCAGTGTGTACTGTGGTCAGGTGACTCACTGTGTACTGTGGTCAGGTGACTCACTGTGTACTGTGGTCAGGTGACTCACTGTGTACTGTGGTCAGGTGACTCACTGTGGTCAGGTGACTCACTGTGTACTGTGGTCAGGTGACTCACTGTGGTCAGGTGACTCACTGTGTACTGTGGTCAGGTGACTCACTGTGTACTGTGGTCAGGTGACTCACTGTGTACTGCGGTCAGGTGACTCACTGTGTGCTGCGGTCAGGTGACTCACTGTGTGCTGTGGTCAGGTGACTCACTGTGTACTGCGGTCAGGTGACTCACTGTGTACTGCGGTCAGGTGACTCACTGTGTACTGCGGTCAGGTGACTCAGTGTGTACTGTGGTCAGGTGACTCACTGTGTACTGTGGTCAGGTGACTCACTGTGTACTGTGGTCAGGTGACTCACTGTGTACTGTGGTCAGGTGACTCACTGTGGTCAGGTGACTCACTGTGTACTGTGGTCAGGTGACTCACTGTGGTCAGGTGACTCACTGTGTACTGTGGTCAGGTGACTCACTGTGTACTGTGGTCAGGTGACTCACTGTGTACTGCGGTCAGGTGACTCACTGTGTGCTGCGGTCAGGTGACTCACTGTGTGCTGTGGTCAGGTGACTCACTGTGTACTGCGGTCAGGTGACTCACTGTGTACTGCGGTCAGGTGGCACAGTGTGTACTGTGGTCAGGTGACTCAGTGTGTACTGTGGTCAGGTGACTCAGTGTGTACTGTGGTCAGGTGACTCACTGTGTACTGTGGTCAGGTGACTCAGTGAGTACTGTGGTCAGGTGACTCAGTGTGTACTGTGGTCAGGTGACTCAGTGAGTACTGTGGTCAGGTGACTCAGTGTGTACTGTGGTCAGGTGGCACAGTGTGTACTGTGGTCAGGTGACTCACTGTGTACTGTGGTCAGGTGACTCACTGTGTACTGTGGTCAGGTGACTCACTGTGTACTGTGGTCAGGTGACTCATGTGTGTACTGTGGTCAGGTGACTCAGTGTGTACTGTGGTCAGGTGACTCAGTGTGTACTGTGGTCAGGTGACTCAGTGTGTACTGTGGTCAGGTGACTCACTGTGTACTGTGGTCAGGTGACTCACTGTGTACTGTGGTCAGGTGACTCACTGTGTACTGTGGTCAGGTGACTCAGTGTGTACTGTGGTCAGGTGACTCTGTGTACTGTGGTCAGGTGACTCAGTGTGTACTGTGGTCAGGTGACTCAGTGTGTACTGTAGTCAGGTGACTCAGTGTGTACTGTGGTCAGGTGACTCAGTGTGTACTGTGGTCAGGTGACTCAGTGTGTACTGTGGTCAGGTGACTCACTGTGTACTGTGGTCAGGTGACTCACTGTGTACTGTGGTCAGGTGACTCAGTGTGTACTGTGTTCAGGTGACTCACTGTGTACTGTGGTCAGGTGACTCACTGTGTACTGTGGTCAGGTGACTCAGTGTGTACTGTGGTCAGGTGACTCACTGTGTACTGTGGTCAGGTGCCTCCCTGTGTACTGTGGTCAGGTGACTCACTGTGTGCTGCGGTCAGGTGACTCACTGTGTACTGTGGTCAGGTGACTCAGTGTGTACTGTGGTCAGGTGACTCACTGTGTACTGTGGTCAGGTGCCTCCCTGTGTACTGTGGTCAGGTGACTCACTGTGTGCTGCGGTCAGGTGACTCACTGTGTGCTGTGGTCAGGTGACTCACTGTGTACTGCGGTCAGGTGACTCACTGTGTGCTGTGGTCAGGTGACTCACTGTGTACTGCGGTCAGGTGACTCACTGTGTACTGTGGTCAGGTGGCACAGTGTGTACTGTGGTCAGGTGACTCAGTGTGTACTGTGGTCAGGTGACTCACTGTGTACTGTGGTCAGGTGACTCACTGTGTACTGTGGTCAGGTGACTCAGTGTGTACTGTGGTCAGGTGACTCATTGTGTACTGTGGTCAGGTGACTCAGTGTGTACTGTGGTCAGGTGACTCAGTGTGTACTATGGTCAGGTGACTCACTGTGTACTGTGGTCAGGTGACTCAGTGTGTACTGTGGTCAGGTGACTCAGTGTGTACTGTGGTCAGGTGACTTAGTGTGTACTGTGGTCAGGTTACTCAGTGTGTACTGTGGTCAGGTGACTCAGTGTGTACTATGGTCAGGTGACTCAGTGTGTACTGTGGTCAGGTGACTCAGTGTGTACTGTGGTCAGGTGTTACGAAAAATGGTGGGCTTGCTATGGGGAACTGGTACTATTAAGGGGTAAGGGTAAGTAGAATACAGAGGTATCAAGATATGGGAGAACTAAAAGGCCCGGCCCCCAAAATAAAATATCCACAGTAATAAATATTTGCTACTACACCCTGTAAGTCTAGAGATAGATTATTGTACTCCCACACGGAAGAAAGGATACTCTGTTCAAACTTACTTATTTATTAACCCCTTAACAACCCCCCATTCACAATCACACCAATAACAATATAATACTAACTTTACCACACAATCTTACGTTAAAAGCCTTGGTCCACATAGGCAGGATACAAGGTTTTACACTGAAACAAGTTAGGGTAAAGCTCTACTATAAAACACTTGAAGTTAGAGTCAGCTTAGGGTAGGGGGACCACGTGGTTCCACTGAGACCCCCTTTGGAATAATTAGTACAATAACACTTTAAAACACTTACTACACCCCAGGTATACTACTCTACACATAGAACAAGGGTATGCCAGAATATAACCATAAAAAATAGCAAAGATGACTTAACCAGACGCAGACACAGAAATAAATAAATAAGAGGAAGGAGAGGCACTTCCTTTCACCACAGTCAGGCAGCAGAGAAGGGCGCGTGAGTCTCTCGTCTCCCTCTCCGAAAGCTATGCTGCCGGCAGACTGTTCAACTAATCATACCGGTGCCCGATACTAAGTTTACTCAGGTTTACTTTACAATTGATTAGACAGTATTAGTAAACATAGTTGGTGCTTATTTATTATTTAATAATCAACCCCAAGCTCAATCTTTAAATACTCTTTGAGAAACAAGAATAGTCCTACGACTGGCAGGGAAGATACGACATATGCAGCTCGCGAAGCGTGTTTACTATATGGTAGCTCAATAAGCTCAAATTTTGACCTCTGGTTTCCCTCTAAAGAACCCAGAGTCGTAACATCAGGTGACTCAGTGTGTACTGTGGTCAGGTAACTCAGTGTGTACTGTGGTCAGTGACTCACTGTGTACTGTGGTCAGGTGACTCACTGTGTACTGTGGTCAGGTGACTCACTGTGTACTGTGGTCAGGTGACTCATGTGTGTACTGTGGTCAGGTGACTCAGTGTGTACTGTGGTCAGGTGACTCAGTGTGTACTGTGGTCAGGTGACTCAGTGTGTACTGTGGTCAGGTGACTCACTGTGTGCTGTGGTCAGGTGACTCACTGTGTACTGTGGTCAGGTGACTCACTGTGTACTGTGGTCAGGTGACTCACTGTGTACTGTGGTCAGGTGACTCAGTGTGTACTGTGGTCAGGACTCTGTGTACTGTGGTCATGTGGCACAGTGTGTACTGTGGTCAGGTGACTCAGTGTGTACTGTGGTCAGGTGACTCACTGTGTACTGTGGTCAGGTGACTCACTGTGTACTGTGGTCAGGTGACTCAGTGTGTACTGTGGTCAGGTGACTCAGTGTGTACTGTGGTCAGGTGACTCACTGTGTACTGTGGTCAGGTGACTCACTGTGTACTGTGGTCAGGTGACTCAGTGTGTACTGTGGTCAGGTGACTCAGTGTGTACTGTGGTCAGGTGACTCAGTGTGTACTGTGGTCAGGTGACTCAGTGTGTACTGTGGTCAGGTGACTCAGTGTGTACTGTGGTCAGGTGACTCAGTGTGTACTGTGGTCAGGTGACTCAGTGTGTACTGTGGTCAGGTGACTCAGTGTGTACTGTGGTCAGGTGACTCAGTGTGTACTGTGGTCAGGTGACTCAGTGTGTACTGTGGTCAGGTGACTCAGTGTGTACTGTG
>WNGS01004176.1:42871-57956 GCA_020271785.1 Procambarus virginalis
GGAGGGGGAGTGTAGTGTGTGGGGAGGGGGAGTGTAGTGTGTGTGGGAGGGGGAGTGTAGTGTGTGTGGGAGGGGGAGTGTAGTGTGTGTGGGAGGGAGAGTGTAGTGTGTGTGGGAGGGGAGTGTAGTGTGTGTGGGAGGGGGAGTGTATTGTGTGTGGGAGGGGGAGTGTAGTGTGTGTGTGGGAGGGGGAGTGT
Source organism: Procambarus virginalis (assembly GCA_020271785.1). Taxonomy (NCBI): domain Eukaryota; kingdom Metazoa; phylum Arthropoda; class Malacostraca; order Decapoda; family Cambaridae; genus Procambarus; species Procambarus virginalis. Next base: position 43,069 of record WNGS01004176.1, read on the forward strand.
AGTGTGTGTGGGAGGGGGAGTGTAGTGTGTGTGGGAGGGGAGTGTAGTGTGTGTGGGAGGGGGAGTGTAGTGGGAGGGAGAGTGTAGTGTGTGGGAGGGGGAGTGTAGTGTGTGTGGGAGAGTGTAGTGTGTGTGGGAGAGTGTAGTGTGTGTGGGAGGGGGAGTGTAGTGTGTGTGGAAGGGGAGTGTAGTGTGTGTGGGAGGGAGAGTGTAGTGTGTGTGGGAGGGAGAGTGTAGTGTGTGGGAGGGAGAGTGTAGTGTGTGTGGGAGGGAGAGTGTAGTGTGTGTGTGGGAGGGGGAGTGTAGTGTGTGTGGGAAGAGTGTAGTGTAGTGTAGTGTGTGGGAGGAAAGTGTAGTGTGTGGGAGGAAAGTGTAGTGTGTGGGAGGGGAGTGTAGTGTAGTGTGTGGGAAGAGTGTAGTGTAGTGTGTAGGAGGAGTGTAGTGTTTGTGTGTTCAGTAGTCAAATATTCAGTTTCATTCTAATAATCAATTAGTCGTTTTTGTATTAATACATTAGGTATACTGTATCTGCATTTGTGCAGCTACCTTAGACTATATGAAGGGGAGTACAGTGTGTCAAAAATTAGTCTAGACTCTAGAGACATAGAAAGTGTACGGAAAAAGAACCACCAGTTTACTGGGCGAAATCAATAGAAAATAAAAGTTATTAACATATGTACAAGTTACTTGATCTTAGTTATCATTGGTCCCCCGTGACGCAGTGGTAACACACTCGCCCCGCGCTTCACCAGCGATTTGCCCTGCGTTCGTATCCTGGTGGGGGAGGATTGACTAGGCGCCAATCCTTAACTGTACGCCCCTGTTCACCCAGCAGTGAATGGGGTGCCGGGTTGTTAAATGATTTGGCGGGTTGTAATCTAGGGATTAATAATTAGTGGCTTTACAAGAATGTAAGAACTCTTGTATATATAAATACTATAGCAAATATATATGAACTTGGCACTGCCAACTGCAGCAAGATGCTACTGAGTTCAGTTGATCTAGCACAGGAACATGAAGCCCCACAGCCTTGGTACGCTAGTGGTCAGGTAGATGGTGTTAGCTTAAACTAGTCAAGTACGTAGATTACATAAAACTTAATAACATTGGTACACCAGTCTGTAGTTAAAGTGCGTCTAAGGTAACGTGCTTAAGTTGTACTCAGTGTACTGATTGGTGTGCTGACAGGTGGTGGGTGGTGGTGGTGGAGGGTGGTGGTGGTGGAGGGTGGTGGTTGTAATGTGGTGGTGTGGGGGGAGGGTGCTGGTGGTGGAGGGTGGTGGTTGTAATGTGGTGGTGTGGGGGGAGGGTGCTGGTGGTGGAGGGTGGTGGTTGTAATGTGGTGGTGTTGGGGGAGGGTGCTGGTGGTGGAGGGTGGTGGTTGTAATGTGGTGGTGTGGGGGGAGGGTGCTGGTGGTGGAGGGTGGTGGTTGTAATGTGGTGGTGTGGGGGGAGGGTGCTGGTGGTGGAGGGTGGTGGTTGTAATGTGGTGGTGTGGGGGGAGGGTGCTGGTGGTGGAGGGTGGTGGTTGTAATGTGGTGGTGTTGGGGGAGGGTGCTGTGGTGGTTGTGTTTGGGGTGTAGTGAAGGATGTTGGGGGGGTATGGTGGAGGTTGCTGCTGGTGGTGTGGTTCCTGGCCGTACAGCTAAAGAGATAACACAAGGACTCGCTGTACCCAACATCCCCCCCCAACCCCTCCTCTTCCGTCAACCTCACCTACGATACGTCTACCATTGCCTCTTACATGCATCTGCCACGGCCTCCATGGATCTACCATGACCTACAAGGAAACCACCATGGCGTCTAAGACAAAGCAAAATATATAAAGTTCCAAATAATCCGAGTGGGATCTTGCAATCTTTCTTAAGAATGATATTTCATCGTTTCTGTACAAGGGGGCCATCGTGAAGGAGTCAACCTTGAGTATCTGTGGAAGACGGTGGATCAAGTACACTCTTGCTACCTGGTTGATACCTGGTTGATGGGGTTCTGGGAGTTCTTCTACTCCCCAAGCCCGGCCCGAGGCCAGGCTCGACTTGTGAGAGTTTGATCCACCAGGCTGTTGCTTGGAGCGGCCCGCAGAGCCACATACCCACCACAGCCCGGCTGATCCGGGACTTCTCTTAGGAAACAGTCCAGTTTTCTCTTGAAGATGTCCACGGTTGTTCCGGCAATATTTCTTATAGTCGCTGGGAGGACGTTGAACAACCGCGGACCTCTGATGTTTATACAGTGTATTTGCTACTCCTTTAAATAGTAAACTTAATTCGTCCAAAATTCAACGGTATCAGAGTCTTGCCTCAAGAGACATAAAACTGGAGCTCATACCAGAAGAAATTACTAGACACGAGCCAACATATAAACGCAGTCTACAACTCACTCTTTGCAAAGGAAAATATAAAACCACTTATCAATATACAAAATTACAGGCTTCTTTAGCCTCTACTTAAATATGTTCCGGGAAGCATGTAACCACAGCAGCATTTCCCAACAGGGGACGTAATAGGGAAGAAGCATAACAGACCGTCGCCTTTTACGGCACTAAGAGTCTCCCACGAGTAAGGAATCCCCTTTTCCTGTTTTCCCTCAGCTGAGTAGTTTTTGAGCGCCTCCCCCCCCTACACACACAGTGTCCTCTCGTACTACTTGCTATCAATTTAGCGAGGCTGTCCTTGTTAACCTTGTCTATTGCTCTCAGTATCTTTTATGTTGTGATCATATCATTGTTTCTTCTGTCCTACAGGCTTGTGAGGTCCAGTTCACTTAACCTATTCTCGTAGCTTAATCTTCATAGCTCTGGCACAGCACTTGTTGCAGACCTCGGTACTTCTTCCATTGATGAAAGCTTTATGCTTCACAAGATGGGGTTTCCATGCAGGTGCTAAATATTCCAGTATCGGTCTAACAAATGTTGTGTAGATTGCCTTGAAAGAGTTCTGATTTGCGTTTCTAAACGGTCTAATGTATGTCAGCGTCCCATATACGTCGGAAGTCACCCTGTTTATATTTGCACCTTGTGTTAGTGTGGGAATTATATCCACTTCCAGATCCCTTTCTCGGATTCCTGTAGTTACCTTCCATTTACGGTTTAGACACCTTATAGTCTTCTCTCAATCTTCTCCATCATCATTACCTTACACTTATTGGTATTGAAATTCGACAACTACTCGTCAGCACACTCCAGGAGTTTGTTAACGTCTTCCTGTAATATTCTGCAGTCCTTAATTTTAATAAACACTGACATGTATGAGCTCATTCCTTAGGTAAATCATTCACATAAATTAGGAACATTAGTAGTCCCAGGACCGAGTCCTGGGGACCTCACCTGTTACATTCCTCCAGCTGGAGATCTCACTTCTGACTTACTTTTTGTCTTCTGTCTTTCAGGTACTATCTTACACAATGCTTTCAAAATGTTTTTGACAATCTAGGAAAATACAATCTACCCAGCCGTTTTTTGTTGTATTTTAGTAACCTTGTCGTAGAACTTAATTAAGTTTGTCAGGCGCAACTTTCCCTTTCTAATTCCATGCTGCCCTTTTGTTACAAAGTGTATCCTCTCCTCGTACTCTATTATTCTCAGCCAGGCTACTCTTTCCAGCACTTTATACAGAATACTTGTCAGACACTGGTATGTAATTTAGGGCCTCCTGTATGTTTCATTGTTTTTAATACTGTGACAACATTTGCATTTTTCCCAAATTCTGGGAGATTTCCGGTTTCGAGTGTTTTATAGAAAGCATGAGATAGCAAGTGACAAAGTACCTCTGCAGTCTCCTTCACCGTTGATGATAATATTAAGTTTGTGGTTATTGATTTTGTTGCTTCTAGTTCCTCCTAATGTTTTCAGCGTTCCTCCACATCTTCCACAGGGACTACAGTGTTTTCTCCTTCCTTTCATCTCGTAGCCGTGATCTCCACGCTCGTTTGTTGTTCGTAAAGTCTAAAATCTTTTGTTGAGTTCCTCACGCATCTCCTTGTCGTTTTCCACAAGAATTTCCCCATGTTTTTTCAGCCTGATCACATGGTCTCTGCCCATTGTTTTCTTCTTAACAGCTTTACTAATCCTTAGCTTTCACTGCAAAGTCGTTTTCATATTGCCTAGTGCCTTCATTCAACAGGCTTGATGTTGCTTTCATCTCTACCCCGCAAGTTACCAGGAGGAGCGACTAGGGCAACTTCAAACTACCTGTAGTGGTGGCCTCAGCCCGGTAGCAGCAAGTAGCGTGGTACTGGTATTGTGGTAGCCTGAGGCCCGGAGCGAGTGGCCACCAGTACCACCACTCTTGCATCATTCTTGGCATCCACCAACCACGCCGCGGGTCGGCCCGCTGCTTGCTGAATACATTACACTCTACATTCCTCTCGGGTTAATTATCTTTCACAGGGCTGCTGAACACTGAATAAACACATCAATAAATGTACCACTGGATTCATGTGCTCAACATTGTCCAATGGCAAAATGGCGTCCCCTTCCCCCTTCTTGACGGCTCCCTCACCCCTCTTCCTAACGACTCCCCCCCCCCCCACCCGCCCACTTCCTTACGACTCCCCCTACCCTCGCCAGCGTCTACCCCCCGCCCCCTCCCCCAGCTGGCCTTGGAGAGCAGTGGGAACATTCCAGCAGCCGCGGCCCGCGTCACAGCGCCACACCTCCTCTCCATTCATACAAGTTCCACGAAGCTCTCGCATCCCACTGCTATATGGTGGTGTGTGCGGCCCCAGGTGCAGTCTGGTGGTACAGGAGCGGGTCTTAGCTGGTGCAGGAGCAGGAGCCAGATGGTACAGTTCGGCACAAGAGAAGAAGATAGATAGTGTGATGGGCTAACCGGTACAGGAACAGCATGAGAGGAAAAACACTAACGGTACAATGATCTGCACTGATTCAAAAGCAGCACTACAAAGTCTTAGTAAAAATGGGGCAGAAAACCTTGCGATAGTCGCTGAAATCAAGAGAGCTGTGAGGGGTGCTAACCAATCAGGGAAGAGTCGTCAAATTCACGTACTCACCTAGTTGTACTTGCGGGGGTTGAGCTTTGACTCTTTGGTCTGGTCTCACCTCTCAACTTGTCAATCAACTGGGGTCCACAATCCTGTGAATCCCCTCCCATGTTGGAATATGTGGGAATGAACGAGCAGATGTGCTGGCTGTTGAAGGCGCTAAAGGAGACCATATTGAATATTTCATACCCAAGACTCTGCTACAAATTAGAGGTATTGTCAAGCAACATCACCGTGACAAGGTAACTGAGGAAAGGGCGATAGTTTAACAAATCAGTGAATTTGTACGCTGGTACAACATGGTTGCAGCTGGCAATCCTAATCATCATGGACAAAGAGGTGGTGGCCGCGGGAGAGAATCAGCAATAGCAAGAATTCGTCTTGGATACAAATATCCATGGAGACGAGATGGAAACAACAGATGAGCAACGAAGCTGCAGAATCTGCGGTGAGTGACGGACATCGCCTTGACCACTACCTGAGAGAATGTGAACATTTAAGAGTCATTAGAAATACGTGTAGCATAATAAACCCCACAGTGTTTAAGTTAGGAAAATACTTTTGTCAAATAAAGATACTGTTCTTAAAAAATTGCCTCATTTTGCACCCGCAAGATAACGTAAATTTTAGGGATTGACAAATTTTAATCTTGTTTGATAAGCCGTTCACTAGAGACAGTTAATAAAGTTCCAGCTGTGATACTATGAAAAACCAAAAGGATTTTCTTCCTATTGGAGAGTGTTGTACATGCTGCTATGGCGGTGTGTTCACTCACAGGATGAGTGACGCTGCCCAATAAACTCGCCCCTCGGGGCAATAGTACAAAGCTTTACAAGGTAGTGCCTCCCCCTCCCCCTGCCCAACAACAGCCCTTAACGTGGCCCACACACGTGACCTCTCCACACCTGCCTCCCACCAGCTGCGTCTCCCTGAGACGCAGCTGGTGGGAGGCAGCTCCTCTCCTCTCCTCTCCCTGCATAGTTGGTGCAGGTGGGCGAGGCTGGTGAAGGTTCTCCACCAAAGGGAAGGTCGTCTACGACCCCCCACACCGCTGCACCCACCTGCTAACTACGGCCTTTATCATATAGCCTCAGCCATCAGATTTATTCCAGCCAAGATGTCTGGAGTTGATGCCGACATTTTTTTTAGTATGTTTTGTGCCAATAACGTGGCCAACATTTACAATGGTAAGCAGTATGTACACATCTTCTGGTGTCCTCCATAGACAGTGTTAGAGATCTGTAAGCATCGTATAGTGTAGTGAGTTATTGAGCACTCGACTACACGAGGCCATCGGAGTGCTTTCACACTGGTCACCACCGGACCCGCCAGTAGCTGCAGGGCCTCAAGCAGCCTCCATCACCCATGCTTCTCCAACTAAATATGAATATACTAATAAATATAATAAATATACAAAATCAAATTGTAATAAGAATATGCAAGCATGACGTGAGCCGTGACTGAACACTAGTGAGCGCCTGTGGTGAGTGTGGCTTGGTGCCCGCCTGTGGTGAGTGTGGCTTGGTGCCCGCCTGCGGTGAGTGTGGCTTGGTGCCCGCCTGCGGTGAGTGTGGCTTGGTGCCCGCCTGTGGTAAGTGTGGCTTGGTGCCCGCCTGTGGTGAGTGTGGCTTGGTGCCCGCCTGTGGTGAGTGTGGCTTGGTGCCCGCCTGTGGTGAGTGTGGCTTGGTGCCCGCCTGTGGTGAGTGTGGCTTGGTGCCCGCCTGCGGTGTGGCTTGGTGCCCGCCTGTGGTGAGTGTGGCTTGGTGCCCGCCTGTGGTGTGGCTTGGTGCCCGCCTGTGGTGAGTGTGGCTTGGTGCCCGCCTGCGGTGTGGCTTGGTGCCCGCCTGTGGTGAGTGTGGCTTGGTGCCCGCCTGTGGTGAGTGTGGCTTGGTGCCCGCCTGTGGTGAGTGTGGCTTGGTGCCCGCCTGCGGTGTGGCTTGGTGCCCGCCTGTGGTGAGTGTGGCTTGGTGCCCGCCTGCGGTGTGGCTTGGTGCCCGCCTGTGGTGAGTGTGGCTTGGTGCCCGCCTGCGGTGTGGCTTGGTGCCCGCCTGTGGTGAGTGTGGCTTGGTGCCCGCCTGTGGTGAGTGTGGCTTGGTGCCCGCCTGTGGTGTGGCTTGGTGCCCGCCTGTGGTGAGTGTGGCTTGGTGCCCGCCTGTGGTGTGGCTTGGTGCCCGCCTGTGGTGAGTGTGGCTTGGTGCCCGCCTGTGGTGAGTGTGGCTTGGTGCCCGCCTGTGGTGAGTGTGGCTTGGTGCCCGCCTGTGGTGAGTGTGGCTTGGTGCCCGCCTATGGTGAGTGTGGCTTGGTGCCCGCCTGTGGTGAGTGTGGCTTGGTGCCCGCCTGTGGTGAGTGTGGCTTGGTGCCCGCCTGTGGTGAGTGTGGCTTGGTGCCCGCCTGTGGTGAGTGTGGCTTGGTGCCTGCCTGTGGTGTGGCTTGGTGCCCGCCTGTGGTGAGTGTGGCTTGGTGCCCGCCTGTGGTGAGTGCGGCTTGGTGCCCGCCTGTGGTGAGTGTGGCTTGGTGCCTGCCTGTGGTGTGGCTTGGTGCCCGCCTGTGGTGAGTGTGGCTTGGTGCCCGCCTGTGGTGAGTGTGGCTTGGTGCCCGCCTGTGGTGAGTGTGGCTTGGTGCCCGCCTGTGGTGAGTGTGGCTTGGTGCCCGCCTGTGGTGAGTGTGGCTTGGTGCCCGCCTGTGGTGAGTGTGGCTTGGTGCCCGCCTGTGGTGAGTGTGGCTTGGTGCCCGCCTGTGGTGAGTGTGGCTTGGTGCCCGCCTGTGGTGTGGCTTGGTGCCCGCCTGTGGTGAGTGTGGCTTGGTGCCTGCCTGTGGTGTGGCTTGGTGCCCGCCTGTGGTGAGTGTGGCTTGGTGCCCGCCTGTGGTGAGTGTGGCTTGGTGCCCGCCTGTGGTGTGGCTTGGTGCCCGCCTGTGGTGAGTGTGGCTTGGTGCCTGCCTGTGGTGAGTGTGGCTTGGTGCCCGCCTGTGGTGAGTGTGGCTTGGTGCCCGCCTGTGGTGAGTGTGGCTTGGTGCCCGCCTGTGGTGAGTGTGGCTTGGTGCCTGCCTGTGGTGAGTGTGGCTTGGTGCCTGCCTGTGGTGAGTGTGGCTTGGTGCCCGCCTGTGGTGAGTGTGGCTTGGTGACCGCCTGTGGTGAGTGTGGCTTGGTGCCTGCCTGTGGTGAGTGTGGCTTGGTGCCCGCCTGTGGTGAGTGTGGCTTGGTGCCCGCCTGTGGTGAGTGTGGCTTGGTGCCCGCCTGTGGTGAGTGTGGCTTGGTGCCCGCCTGTGGTGAGTGTGGCTTGGTGCCCGCCTGTGGTGAGTGTGGCTTGGTGCCCGCCTGTGGTGAGTGTGGCTTGGTGCCCGCCTGTGGTGAGTGTGGCTTGGTGCCCGCCTGTGGGGAGTGTGGCTTGGTGCCCGCCTGTGGTGAGTGTGGCTTGGTGCCCGCCTGCGGTGAGTGTGGCTTGGTGCCTGCCTGTGGTGAGTGTGGCTTGGTGCCCGCCTGTGGTGAGTGTGGCTTGGTGCCCGCCTGCGGAGAGTGTGGCTTGGTGCCCGCCTGCGGTGAGTGTGGCTTGGTGCCCGCCTGTGGTGAGTGTGGCTTGGTGCCCGCCTGTGGTGAGTGTGGCTTGGTGCCCGCCTGTGGTGAGTGTGGCTTGGTGCCCGCCTGTGGTGAGTGTGGCTTGGTGCCCGCCTGTGGTGAGTGTGGCTTGGTGCCCGCCTGTGGTGAGTGTGGCTTGGTGAGCGCCTGTGGTGAGTGTGGCTTGGTGCCCGCCTGTGGTGAGTGTGGCTTGGTGCCCGCCTGTGGTGAGTGTGGCTTGGTGCCCGCCTGTGGTGAGTGTGGCTTGGTGCCCGCCTGTGGTGAGTGTGGCTTGGTGCCCGCCTGTGGTGAGTGTGGCTTGGTGCCCGCCTGTGGTGTGGCTGTATCACTGTGAGCGCATTCACCTCACACGGCATTCCCAGAGTGCCAGGCTGGTGCTCCCCAGAGTGCCAGGCTGGTGCTCCCCAAAGTGCCAGGCTGGTGCTCCCTAGAGTGCCAGGCTGGTGCTCCCCAGAGTGCCAGGCTGGTGCACCCCCAGAGTGCCAGGCTGGTGTACCCCCAGAGTGCCAGGCTGGTGTACCCCCAGAGTGCCAGGCTGGTGTACCCCCAGAGTGCCAGGCTGGTGTACCCCCAGAGTGCCAGGCTGGTGTACCCCCAGAGTGCCAGGCTGGTGTACCCCCAGAGTGCCAGGCTGGTGTACCCCCAGAGTGCCAGGCTGGTGTACCCCCAGAGTGCCAGGCTGGTGTACCCCCAGAGTGCCAGGCTGGTGTACCCCCAGAGTGCCAGGCTGGTGTACCCCCAGAGTGCCAGGCTGGTGTACCCCCAGAGTGCCAGGCTGGTGTACCCCCAGAGTGCCAGGCTGGTGTACCCCCAGAGTGCCAGGCTGGTGTACCCCCAGAGTGCCAGGCTGGTGTACCCCCAGAGTGCCAGGCTGGTGTACCCCCAGAGTGCCAGGCTGGTGTACCCCCAGAGTGCCAGGCTGGTGTACCCCCAGAGTGCCAGGCTGGTGTACCCCCAGAGTGCCAGGCTGGTGTACCCCCAGAGTGCCAGGCTGGTGTACCCCCAGAGTACCAGGCTGTTGCTCCCCAGAGTGCCAGGCTGGTGCACCCCAGAGTGCCAGGCTGGTGCACCCCCAGAGTGCCAGGCTGGTGCTCCCCAGAGTGCCATGCTGGTGCTCCCTAGAGAAGAGAAATAATACAGCCTCATGGAATTAAACAAATTATAAATTTATTTGTATTTTAAGTTTATTATTAAAATAGATTTTCCTGCTATTATTTTTTACCACAAATTTTCTCGCTTTAATTAATTTTCTCCTCTACACTGTTTATCATTTTGCTTTATATTGAGGCGTCTCTGGTGGCGGCGGGAGGACGCTGTGAGGCAGACACAGACGCTGTGAGCCAGACACAGACGCTGTGAGCCAGACACAGACGCTGTGAGCCAGACACGACGCTGTGAGCCAGACACAGACGCTGTGAGCCAGACACAGACGCTGTGAGCCAGACACAGACGCTGTGAGCCAGACACAGACGCTGTGAGCCAGACCAGACGCTGTGAGCCAGACACAGACGCTGTGAGCCAGACCAGACGCTGTGAGCCAGACACAGACGCTGTGAGCCAGACACAGACGCTGTGAGCCAACACACACGCTGTGAGCCAGACGCCTGTAACTCACCCTACGCGTTGCAACAGCAAACTTNTCTAGAGAAGATGTCCACGGTTGTTCCGGCAATATTTCTTATAGTCGCTGGGAGGACGTTGAACAACTGCGGACCTCTGACGTTTATACAGTGTTCTCTGATTGTACCTATGGCACCTCTGCTCTTCACTGGTTCAATCTTGCATTTTCTTCCATATTGTTCACACCAGTACGTTGTTATTTTACTGTGTAGATTTGGGACCTGGCCCTCCAGTATTTTCCATGTGTATATTATTTGGTATCTCTCTCGTCTCCTTTCTAGTGAGTACATTTGGAGAGCTTTGAGACGATCCCAATAATTTAGGTGCTGTATCGCGTCTATGCGTGCCGTATATGTTCTCTGTATTCCTTCTATTTCAGCAATCTCTCCTGCTCTGAATGGGAAGTGAGTACTGAGCAGTACTCGAGACGGGACAACACAAGTGACTTAAGAGGACAACCATTGTAATGGGATCCCTGGATTTGAAAGTTCTAGTAATCCATCCTATCATTTTTCTGGCTGACGCAATATTTGCTTGGTTATGCTCCCTAAACGTTAGATCGTCGGACATCATTATTCCCAAATCCTTGACATGCTATTTTCCTACTATGGGCAGATTCGATTGTGTTTTGTACCCTGTATTATGTTCCATATCCGCATTTTTGCCGTACCTGAGTACCTGAAATTTATCGCTGTTAAACATCATGTTATTTTCTGCTGCCCAATCGAAAATTTTGTTGATATCTGCTTGAAATTCTTCAATGCCTTCAGCAGAGGTAATTTCATGCTGATTTTTGAGTTATCTACAAAGGATGACACGAAGCTGTGACTTGTATTTTTATCTATCTGATATGAGAATAAGGAACAGTAGTGGTGCAAGGACTGTACCTTAAGGTACAGAGCTTTTAACTGCGCTTGGACTCGATTTTATTTGATTGACTGTTACTCTTTGTTTTCTGTTCGACAGGAAATTGAGTATCCAGCGTCCTACTTTACCAGTTATTCCCATTGACCTCATTTTGTGTGCTATCACCCCATGGTCACATTTGTCGAACGCCTTTGCAAAATCTGTGTATACAACATCTGCATTTTCTTTTCTTCTAGAGGTTCTGTGATTTTGTCATAGTGGTTGAGTAACTGTGACAGACAGGATCTACCCGCTCTAAATCCATATTGTCCTGGATTGTGTAGCTCATTATTTTCCACAAAACTAGAAATTTGATTCCTAATCACTCTTTCTAACATTTTTATTATGTGTGATGTTAGTGCAACTGGTCTATAATTTTTTGCCAAGGCTTTACTCCCCCCTTGTGCAACGGAGCTATATCTGCAGATTTAAGTGCTGCTGGTATCTCCCCTGTATCCAGGCTCTTTCTCCATATTACGCTGAGTGCTCTCGCTACTGGTACTTTACATTTCTTTATGAATATTGAATTCCATGAGTCAGGCCCAGAAGCTGAGTGCGTAGGCATATTGTCAATTTCTCGTTCAAAGTCTTCCGAGTTCGTCTTAATATCCGTTATATTATCTGCAGTTTGAATGTCATTCATAAAGAAGTTGTCTGGGTCATCAACTTTCATGCTGCTTATTGAGTGCTAAACATAGCCTCATACTGGCTTCTTAGAATTTCACTAATCTCTTTGTTGTCCTCTGTGTACGTACCTTCATTTGTAATTAACGGTCCAATACTAGTCGAAGTTTTTGATTTTGATTTTGCGTATGTGAAAAAAATATTTTGGATTTTTCTTTATCACTTGTATAGCTTTCTGTTCTAATTCCATTTCCTCACTCATATGATCGCTTCAACGTTTGTTCTATTTCTTCGATCTCCCTGCTTAGGTTTATTTTCCTTGCTTGTGATAGTCGTGTCTGTCTAAGCATTTCCGTTATTTTTTTCCTTCTCCTGTACAGTCGTCTGCGTTCTCTTTCTAGAGTGGTCCTCTTTCTGCCCCTCCTCACAGGCACTTGCTTCAAGCAGAGCTTGTAAGCTTCAGCTGTCAGTTGAGCTATTCCCTGTGTGGGAGTTTTGTCGCTTAAGACCGTCTCCCATTGAATGGTTGCAAGCTCTACATTTTTTTTCCCCAGTCGATCCTCTTATTGTTGAAATTGAATTGATTGAATACTCCTTCTCGCTTGTTGGGTCTCTTAGACCTACTACCGTTATTTATGCTAGTTCGCACTTCAATGAGCTTATGGTCTGAGTATGTAGTATCTGAGATTGTAATGTCTCTGATTAGTTAATTTAGTTCATTTACTATGCACCCCATACCCATCTTGTGGGCGGTAGTGGAAAGGGTTACAGAGGCACCTAATGGGCTCAGGGACTGAACCCCACAATTCATTTAGCTAAGCAAGTTACAATCTTGATGAGCTAGTTACAAAATTCAATATACGTCGTCACATCAACAATGGGTTCGAGATCGACCTCAAGTACAGGTTCTAAATTAAGCAACTGACATGTGTGGAGAGCTAGTGTCGCAATTTATATGTTTGTCCTGCCCACCGCCCCCCATCCAGTGGGCAGCGGTGGATAGGTTACAATCACTTAGTTACTACCTACAGTTAGCAAACTGGGGATATTTGGCTAAAATTTCTGGTAGCAGATCATTTTGAATGAAATATTTACACATTGCTGGAACAATGGTTATAGAATTGTCTCTAAATTCACGTATCTTTTCGCACTCCATCACATAGTGACGGAGGGTGTGCGAATAATTTTGTTGACACAGTTTACATTTGGTCAGGTCTACATCAGCAGATAATGAGAATTCCCAGAGATACTTGTAACCGAGTCTAAGCCGAGCAGTAGTAACATCTAGAAGTCTGGTGATTTTACTGGATGATCCATAGATGTGTGGCTCCTCTTGCATGATAGTATGATGATAGATGGAATTACTGGTGTCAATTTCACTTTGCCTCAGATCTACAAGATCTTGTTGAAGTTCTCGGTGTACTGCTGCTCTCACATTGCTCATTGACAATCCAAGGTTACACTCAACGGCTCCTTTAAAGGCAGATTCTTTGGCTAACTTATCAGCTCTATCATGCATTCGGAGGCCAACATGAGATGGAGACCACATGAAATGGACTCTGTTCCCATCCTTAATAATTTTGTTGTATTTGTGTCTAGCTTCGGACACGAGCATGTTACAGTTATGTCTTAAAGAGACATAACGTCTGTCTCTGATTAGTTCATCATTGTTTGTGAATATCGTCTAGTGTGTTTTCGTTCCTAGTTGGTTCTGTAGTCTGTTGATTGAGCGAGAATTTGTCACAGAATCTCAAAAATTCTCTAACCTGTGGTTGATTATTTCCCGGGTCATTCCCTGCTATGATATTTGTGTTTGCCATTCTCCATCTTAGACTCGGTAAATTGAAATCTCCAAGGAAGATAATATCTGGAGCTGGGTTTGCTAGGTCATCAAGTATGTTCTCTATTTTGTGCATCTGCTCTGTGAATTCCTCAACCGTTGTATCTGGCAGTTTATATATTAGAATAATAATTAGGTTTGGTTTTTCTACCTTAATTCCAAGTACAGCGTTCAGGAACCTGTGTAAGGAATTATTCAGAATCTTGTACACCACATATGTAAGACCAATCCTGTAGTATGCGGCCCCAGCATGGAGCCCGTACCTTGTCAAGCACAAGACGAAACTGGAAAAAGTCCAAAGGTATGCCACTAGACTAGTCCCAGAACTAAGAGGCATGAGTTACGAGTAACTCACGACACTGGAAGACAGAAGAGTAAGGGAGACATGATCACAACCTACAAAATCCTCAGGGGATCGACCGGGTAAACAAGGATAAACTATTCAACACTGGTGGTACGCGAACAAGGGGACACAGGTGGAAACTGAGTACCCAAATGAGCCACAGGGATGTTAGAAGGAACTTTTTCAGTATCAGAGTAGTTAACGGATGGAATGCGTTAGGCAGTGATGTGGTGGAGGCTGACTCCATACACAGTTTCAAATGTAGATACGATAGAGCCCAGTAGGCTCAGGAATCTGTACACCAGTTGATTGACAGTTGAGAGGCGTGATCAAAGAGCCAAAGCTCAACCCCCGCAAGCACAAATAGGTGAGTACACACACACACACACACACACACACACACACACACACACGGGGCCGTGGTAGCCTGGTGGATTGCGCGCAGGACTTGTAATTCTGTGGCGCGGGTTCGATTCCCGCACCCGGCAGAAACAAATGGGCAAAGTTTCTTTCACCCTGAATGCCCCTGTTACCTAGCAGTAAATAGGTACCTGGGAGTTAGTCAGCTGTCACGGGCTGCTTCCTGGGGTGTGTGTGTGTGTGTGTGTGTGGTGTGGGAAAAAAAAAAAAAAAAAAAAAAAAAAAAAAAAAAAAAAAAAAGTAGTAGTGTAGTTAGTAAACAGTTGATTGACAGTTGAGAGGCGGCCGAAAGAGCAAAGCTCAACCCCCGTAAAATACAACTAAGTAAATACACACACACACACACACACACACACACACACACACACACACAACACACACACACCACAGAATTGCGTGAAGTCACCAGTGGAGTCCCACAGGGCTCTGTACTCTGACCTATCCGTTTTCTGATATACGAAAATGATCTCCCAGAGGGTATACGACTCATTCCTCTCATGTTTGCTGACGACGCCAAAATTATGAGAAGGATTAAGACAGAGGAGGACAGCTTGATGCTT
>WNGS01004176.1:61456-74097 GCA_020271785.1 Procambarus virginalis
CGTAACTCATGCCTCTTAGTTCTGGGACTAGTCTAGTGGCATACCTTTGGACTTTTTCCAGTTTCGTCTTGTGCTTGACAAGGTACGGGCTCCATGCTGGGGCCGCATACTACAGGATTGGTCTTACATATGTGGTGTACAAGATTCTGAATAATTCCTTACACAGGTTCCTGAACGCTGTACTTGGAATTAAGGTAGAAAAACCAAACCTAATTATATTCTAATATATAAACTGCCAGATACAACGGTTGAGGAATTCACAGAGCAGATGCACAAAATAGAGAACATACTTGATGACCTAGCAAACCCAGCTCCAGATATTATCTTCCTTGGAGATTTCAATTTACCGAGTCTACGATGGAGAATGGCAAACACAAATATCATAGCAGGGAATGACCCGGAAATAATCAACCACAGGTTAGAGAATTTTGAGATTCTGTGACAAATTCTCGCTCAATCAACAGACTACAGAACCAACTAGGAACGAAAACACACTAGACGATATTCACAAACAATGATGAACTAATCAGAGACAGACGTTATGTCTCTTTAAGACATAACTGTAACATGCTCGTGTCCGAAGCTAGACACAAATACAACAAAATTATTAAGGATGGGAACAGAGTCCATTTCATGTGGTCTCCATCTCATGTTGGCCTCCGAATGCATGATAGAGCTGATAAGTTAGCCAAAGAATCTGCCTTTAAAGGAGCCGTTGAGTGTAACCTTGGATTGTCAATGAGCAATCTGAGAGCAGTAGTACACCGAGAACTTCAACAAGATCTTGTAGATCTGAGGCAAAGTGAAATTGACACCAGTAATTCCATCTATCATCATACTATCATGCAAGAGGAGCCACACATATATGGATCATCCAATAAAATCACCAGACTTCTGGATGTTACTACTGCTCGGCTTAGACTCGGTTACAAGTATCTCTGGGAATTCTCATTATCTGCTGATGTAGACCTGACCAAATGTAAACTGTCAACAAAATTATTCGCACACCCTCCGTCACTATGTGATGGAGTGCGAAAAGATACGTGAATTTAGAGACAATTCTATAACCAATGTTCCAGCGATGTGTAAATATTTCATTCAAAATGATCTGCTACCAGAAATTTTAGCCAAATATCCCCAGTTTGCTAACTGTAGGTAGTAACTAAGTGATTGTAACCTATCCACCGCTGCCCACTGGATGGGGGGCGGTGGGCAGGACAAACATATAAATTGTGACACTAGCTCTCCACATATGTCAGTTGCTTAATTTAGAACCTGTACTTGAGGTCGATCTCGAACCCATTGTTGATGTGACGACGTATATTGAATTTTGTAACTAGCTCATCAAGATTGTAACTTGCTTAGCTAAATGAATTGTGGGGTTCAGTCCCTGAGCCCATTAGGTGCCTCTGTAACCCTTTCCACTACCGCCCACAAGATGGGTATGGGGTGCATAGTAAATGAACTAAATTAACTAATCAGAGACATTACAATCTCAGATACTACATACTCAGACCATAAGCTCATTGAAGTGCGAACTAGCATAAATAACGGTAGTAGGTCTAAGAGACCCAACAAGCGAGAAGGAGTATTCAATCAATTCAATTTCAACAATAAGAGGATCGACTGGGAAAAAAAAATGTAAACCTTGCAACCATTCAATGGGAGACCGTCTTAAGCGACAAAACTCCCACACAGGGAATAGCTCAACTGACAGCTGAAGCTTACAAGCTCTGCTTGAAGCACGTGCCTGTGAGGAGGGGCAGAAAGAGGACCACTCTAGAAAGAGAACGCAGACGACTGTACAGGAGAAGGAAAAAAATAACGGAAATGCTTAGACAGACACGACTATCACAAGCAAGGAAAATAAATCTAAGCAGGGAGATCGAAGAAATAGAACAAACGTTGAAGCGATCATATGAGTGAGGAAATGGAATTAGAACAGAAAGCTATACAAGAGATAAAGAAAAATCCAAAATATTTTTTTCACATACGCAAAATCACAATCAAAAACTTCGACTAGTATTGGACCGTTAATTACAAATGAAGGTACGTACACAGAGGACAACAAAGAGATTAGTGAAATTCTAAGAAGCCAGTATGAGGCTATGTTTAGCACACCAATAAGCAGCATGAAAGTTGATGACCCAGACAACTTCTTTATGAATGACATTCAAACTGCAGATAATATAACGGATATTAAGACGAACTCGGAAGACTTTGAACGAGAAATTGACAATATGCCCATGTACTCGGCTCCTGGGCCTGACTCATGGAATTCAATATTCATAAAGAAATGCAAAGTACCAGTAGCGCGAGCACTCAGCGTAATATGGAGAAAGAGCCTGGATACAGGGGAGATACCAGCAGCACTTAAATCTGCAGATATAGCTCCGTTGCACAAGGGGGGGAGTAAAGCCTTGGCAAAAAATTATAGACCAGTTGCACTAACATCACACATAATAAAAGTGTTAGAAAGAGTGATTAGGAATCAAATTTCTAGTTTTGTGGAAAATAATGAGCTACACAATCCAGGACAATTTGGATTTAGAGCGGGTAGATCCTGTCTGTCACAGTTACTCAACCACTATGACAAAATCACAGAACCTCTAGAAGAAAAGCAAAATGCAGACGTTGTATACACAGATTTTGCAAATGACAAAATCACAGAAGCTCTAGAAGAAAAGAAAATACAGATGTTGTATACACAGATTTTGCAAAGGCGTTCGACAAATGTGACCATGGGGAGATAGCTCACAAAATGAGGTCAATGGGAATAACTGGTAAAGTAGGACGCTGGATACTCAATTTCCTGTCGAACAGAAAACAAAGAGTAACAGTCAATCAAATAAAATCGAGTCCAAGCGCAGTTGAAAGCTCTGTACCTTAAGGTACAGTCCTTGCACCACTACTGTTCCTTATTCTCATATCAGATAGATAAAAATACAAGTCACAGCTTCGTGTCATCCTTTGTAGATAACTCAAAAATCAGCATGAAAATTACCTCTGCTGAAGACATTGAAGAATTTCAAGCTGATATCAACAAAATTTTCGATTGGGCAGCAGAAAATAACATGATGTTTAACAGCGATAAATTTCAGGTACTCAGGTACGGCAAAAATGCTGATCTGGAACATAATACAGGGTACAAAACACAATCGAATCTGCCCATAGTAGGAAAATAGCATGTCAAGGATTTGGGAATAATGATGTCCGACGATCTAACGTTTAGGGAGCATAACCAAGCAAATATTGCGTCAGCCAGAAAAATGATCGGATGGATTACGAGAACTTTCAAATCCAGGGATCCCATCACAATGGTTGTACTCTTCAAGTCACTTGTGTTGTCCCTTCTTGAGTACTGCTCAGTACTCACTTCCCCCTTCAGAGCAGGAGAGATTGCTGAAATAGAAGGAATACAGAGAACATATACGGCACGCATAGACGCGATACAGCACCTAAATTATTGGGATCGTCTCAAAGCTCTCCAAATGTACTCACTAGAAAGGAGACGAGAGAGATACCAAATAATATACACATGGAAAATACTGGAGGGCCAGGTCCCAAATCTACATAGTAAAATAACAACGTACTGGTGTGAACGATATGGAAGAAAATGCAAGATTGAACCAGTGAAGAGCAGAGGTGCCATAGGTACAATCAGAGAACACTGTATAAACGTCAGAGGTCCGCAGTTGTTCAACGTCCTCCCAGCGACTATAAGAAATATTGCCGGAACAACCGTGGATATCTTCTCTAGAAAACTAGACTGTTTTCTAGAGAAGTTCCGGATCAGCCGGGCTGTGGTGGGTATGTGGCCCTGGGGCCGCTCCAAGCAACAGCCTGGTGGACCAAACTCTCACAAGTCGAGCCTGGCCTCGGGCCGGGCTTGGGGAGTAGAAGAACTCCCAGAACCCCATCAAGCAGGTATAGCACGCCAGGTGTGTGACCCGTGGCACTATAGCACGCCAGGTGTGTGACCCGCGGCACTATAGCACGCCAGGTGTGTGACCCGCGGCACTATAGCACGCCAGGTGTGTGACCCGCGGCACTATAGCACGCCAGGTGTGTGACCCGCGGCACTATAGCACGCCAGGTGTGTGACCCGCGGCACTATAGCACGCCAGGTGTGTGACCCGCGGCACTATAGCACGCCAGGTGTGTGACCCGCGGCACTATAGCACGCCAGGTGTGTGACCCGCGGCACTATAGCACGCCAGGTGTGTGACCCGCGGCACTATAGCACGCCAGGTGTGTGACCCGCGGCACTATAGCACGCCAGGTGTGTGACCCGCGGCACTATAGCACGCCAGGTGTGTGACCCGCGGCACTATAGCACGCCAGGTGTGTGACCCGCGGCACTATAGCACGCCAGGTGTGTGACCCGCGGCACTATAGCACGCCAGGTGTGTGACCCGCGGCACTATAGCACGCCAGGTGTGTGACCCGCGGCACTATAGCACGCCAGGTGTGTGACCCGCGGCACTATAGCACGCCAGGTGTGTGACCCGCGGCACTATAGCACGCCAGGTGTGTGACCCGCGGCACTATAGCACGCCAGGTGTGTGACCCGCGGCACTATAGCACGCCAGGTGTGTGACCCGCGGCACTATAGCACGCCAGGTGTGTGACCCGCGGCACTATAGCACGCCAGGTGTGTGACCCGCGGCACTATAGCACGCCAGGTGTGTGACCCGCGGCACTATAGCACGCCAGGTGTGTGACCCGCGGCACTATAGCACGCCAGGTGTGTGACCCGCGGCACTATAGCACGCCAGGTGTGTGACCCGCGGCACTATAGCACGCCAGGTGTGTGACCCGCGGCACTATAGCACGCCAGGTGTGTGACCCGCGGCACTATAGCACGCCAGGTGTGTGACCCGCGGCACTATAGCACGCCAGGTGTGTGACCCGCGGCACTATAGCACGCCAGGTGTGTGACCCGCGGCACTATAGCCACGCCAGGTGTGTGACCCGCGGCACTCGTTACCCTCGCTTCCCGCAGTGCGGAATCCAGCGCCCCGGCCTTGAACCGTCCCTCACACACAAAAAAAAGAGGAATGCAGAAGATCACCCGACTCTACCCGGCTCTACCCGCCTCATGAATGCTGTCCCACAGTCCAGACCCGGCGTCCCTCCCCCTCCCCCCCCCACCGACCAGCAGCGTCGTGGGGGTGGAGGAGGTAATGTTTACATGATAAAAAATATCTAAGCTGATTCAAGAATTAATGCAGTGTCGATGACACCGCCACCCCATGCTCAGCTGGAAAAAAGGGCCGGATAAAAAAAAAATAGCGTATGACTGGAGCACGAGGCTGGAGATCGCTGTAATGGTGAGTTGGTGACCCACGGCCGGTGACCCGGCTGGTGACCACGGCTGGTGACCCACGGCTGGTGACCCACGGCCGGTGACCACGGCTGGTGACGCACGGCTGGTGACCACGGCCGGTGACCCCGGCTGGTGACCCACGGCTGGTGACCCACGGCCGGTGACCCACGGCTGGTGACCCATGGCCGGTGACCCAGGGCTGGTGACCCACGGCTGGTGACCCATGGCGGTGACCCACGGCTGGTGACCCCACTCTAGGGTCATGAGGCACTCGGCACTCATATCTCTGGCAGTTCGGCTTGTATAGGGATCTAGATGAAGAAAAGTGTAAAGTGTGTGGACAAAGACAGGGACACACACTCCAACACTATATTATGGAACGAAGTAAAATTGAGCCATTTAGAGATAAATCTAAGCTCACGCTCTATAATATGGCAGGTATTATTACCAAGGATAAAATACCTGAAATCCTTGCACCGTATCCATATTTCGCTTCCAGTAGATAAACGACATATGAGAATAAGAAACAAATAGTGTATTGTTAAGACTAATAATAAACAGCAGCTCCTCTATGACTCGCTAATATCTCCACTACTCAAACAATTATCTATCAGCGATAAGACCTACCATGTATGTATAATGACTTACTGTTAATGTATAGCTCTTGAAATAGATCATTCTCTACACTACACACAGAGATCACACTAACGTGATGCATCAAATGAACACATCCACAAGGGAGGTGACGAGGATTCGAACCTACGTCCGGGAGCATCCCAGACACTGCCTTAATCGACTGAGCTACGACACGGTAAAAGAGTTGAAACCGAAGTCCTACTGAACTTACTGGATCCCGTAGCCTCTCCGAGGCACAAACTACGATTTTACAGGGGGGGAGAGGGAGTTGTGTAAAACCCTGGTTTGTGCCTCGGAGAGGCTACGGGATCCAGTAAGTACAGTAGAACTTTGGTTTCAACTCTTTTTACCCTGTCGTAGCTCAGTCGATTAAGGCAGTGTTTGGGATGCTCCCGGACGTAGGTTCGAATCCTTGTCACGGCCCTTGTGGATTTGTTCAGATCAT
This sequence comes from Procambarus virginalis, assembly GCA_020271785.1. Classification (NCBI taxonomy): domain Eukaryota; kingdom Metazoa; phylum Arthropoda; class Malacostraca; order Decapoda; family Cambaridae; genus Procambarus; species Procambarus virginalis. The sequence goes on from WNGS01004176.1 coordinate 67,867, forward strand.
TCTCTATAACTAGCTGACAAGGTGTGATTATAAGGTGTGAAGGATAGATGAAATTGTTTATGTAATAATCTAAGATGATGTCTGATAAAGACCTTTTGTGCCCGCTGTAATGCTTTTTGCGCTACCGCTCACGGGATGGGTATGGGGGTGCACAATAAACTAGCCGCCTCCGGCGGCAACAATAAAAAATCGGCACTCACGAAGGGCCTGAGTTGTACACCTCTTATCTCCCCTACACCCTTCCTTACACCCTTCCTCTCTCACTCCCATACATGTTCGAAACGCGGCACAAATACGCAAGAAAAAATGTTTGAGTATAAACAAAGGATGAAACAGGAATTTTGTCACCTTTCCGACTGCGTCGAGTCAACATTCCAGCATAAAGACATAGTGAGCCGTCCCCACCAACAGCCAGTAAAGGGGAACTTCTGCGTCCCATCACAAACACGACAATATTGTAGCTGTAACTACACAATAATGCCCGTTCACTTACCACGGCCAAGTGGATTACTTCAAACACTCACCCGAGAGCCAATGGTCCAAACCCAAACACTCGCTTACCTGGAAAACAAAACAAATGTAATTAACCCACAATGCACCACAGCCTCAGACATTTTATGCAAGGTATCCACTGCTGCCGTACTCACGCGTCAATAACATAGACACTCATTGTTTGGGCTCGTGTTGTGTTGTGTGTGTTTACTCACCTAATTGTACTCGCCTTGCTGTCCTTGCAGGGTCGAACATTTGTTCTTAAGCCCCGCCTTCCGACGACCATTAGTTCATGGCTGCGACCTTTTTTTCACTAATTCTTCTTATATTTACATTTAAATCTATGTATCGAATTGGTTTCAACACTCCCTCATCTAATTCGCACCAATAATGTAAGACTCTTAGACTGAAAATGCTCTAACATCTGTGGCTCATGTGTGTTTACAGATGAGCCACAGGGAAGTGTGAGTAAAGGGGGATGGCATCTGCAAACGGATAAGAATGAGCGAGCACCTGCAGTTGGAGAGGAAGTAGAGGGAAGAGGAGGAAGCCACCTGTCCGGAGGAAGCACCGAGAGTGCACACACCTGTCCCTACCAACAACAACCTCACGGGTGGGCGCCCCACCCTCCATACAGGATGCTCCAATAATCCCAGCACACAGGACACGGGGTAATGGGGACACGCAGACACACAGGACACGGGGGTAGAGGGGGACACGCAGGACACAGGGTAGAGGGGACACGCAAAACATGGGGCACAGGGCCATCGTAGCTTCATAGTCAGAGCATGAACGGGTCGAAGAGCGATAAATGTACAAGAGATGAGAGTGGCAGTAAGTGTAGGAGGGAAGGAGACATTCCAGGCACCTCACGAGGAAGGGGTCGTGGGCGATACCACAATGCCTTTACATGAACCATTAACCTTACTAGTACAGAAAGAAAATTTCGTGCAGAAATTTAACGTTTCAAAATCTTGGGTTATTAGCGTTACTGTACTATGTGCGAATGTTACAAGTATATGTGAGGCAAGTTGTGATGGCACATACCTGCTTGATGAGGTTCTGAGAGTTCTTCCACTCCCCAAGCCTGGCCACGGTGAGAGTTTGGTCCACTATGCTGTTGCTTGGAGCAGTCCGCAGGCCCACACACAGCCCGGTTGGTCCGGCACTCCATGAAAAAAAGTATCTAGTTTTCTCTTGAAGATGTCCACGGTTGTTCCCGCAATATTTCTTATACTCGCAGGGAGGATGTTGACCAACCGTGGACCTCTGATATTTATGCAATGTTCTCTGATTGTGCCTATGGCACCCCTGCTCTTCACTGGTTCAATTATGCATTTTCTTCCATATCGTTCACTCCAGTACGTTGTTATTTTACTGTGTAGATTTGGTACTTGGCCCTCCAGTATTTACCATGTGTATGTTATTTGATATCTCTCTCGTCTCCTTTCTAGTGAGTACATTTAGAGAGCTTCGAGACGATCCCAATAATTTAGGCGCTTTATCGTGTCATATGCCGTATATGTTCTCTGTACTCCTTCTATTTCAGCAATCTCTCCTGCTCTGAAGGGAAATAAGTACTGAGCAGTACTCAAGACGGGACAGCCCAAATGATTTGAATAGTACAACCTCTGTGATGGGATCCCTGGATTTGAAAGCTCTCGTAATCCATCCTATCATTTTCTGGCTGACGCAATATTTGGTTGGTTATGTTCCCTAAACGTTAGGTCGTCAGACATCATTATTCCCAGATCCTTTACATGCTGCTTTCCTACTATGGGTACATTTGATTGTGTTTTGTACCCTGTATTGTTTTTAATGTCCTTATTTGTACCGTACTGAGCACCTGGAATTTATCACTGTTAAACATCATGTTATTTTCTGTTGCCCAGTCGAAAACGTTATTAATATCTGCTTGTAAATTTTCAATGTCTTTAGCCGAAGTAATTTTCATGCTGATTTTTGTGCCACTCTGCAAAGGATGATACGAAACTGTGACTTGCATTTTTGTCTGTATCTAATATAAGAATAAGGAAAAGCAGTAGTGCAAGGACTGTACCCAGAGTTACAAAACTTTTAACTGAGCTTGGACTCGATTTGATATGGTTAACTGTTACTCTTTTGATCTGTTCGACAGAAAACTGAGTATCCAGCGTCCTACTTTACCAGTTATTCTCATTGACTTCATTTTGTGTGCTATCACCCCATTGTCACATTTATCGAATGCCTTTGCGAAGTCCTTGTATACCACATCTGCATTTTGTTTTCTCTCTAATGCCTCAGTGGTTTTGCGTAGTGATCAAGAAACTGTTGGAGGTATGATCTTTCCGCTCTAAATCCACGTTGTCCTGGGATGTGGAGGTCATTGGTCTCCATGAAACTGGTGACCTGACTCCTGATCACTCTCTCAAAAACTGTTATTATGTGGAACGTTTATGCAACTGGTCTATAATTCTGAGCCAATGCTTTGCTCCCTCTCTTGTATAGAGGGGCTATGTCTACTGATTTAAGCGCATCTGGTATCTCCCCCGTGTCCAAGTTCTTCCTCCACACTATACTGAGTGCCTGTGCTACTGGCACTTTACATTTCTATATAAATATTGAATTCAATGAATCTGGACCTGGGGCTGAGTGTATGTTGACAATGTCTCTTTCAAAATCTGCCACGCTCGTGTTGATATTAGTTATTTACAAGGGTTCGGATAGCACGCATAGAGTTGTCCGGATCTTCCACTTTTATACTGTTTATTGGAGTGCTAAACATGTACTCATACTGCTTTTCTAGGATTTCACTAATTTCTTTGTCATCCTCAGTGTATGAACCTTCACTTGCACGAATAGGTCCAATACTGGCAGTGGTTTTTGCTTTTGAGTTCGCATATGTGAAGAAATATTTTGGGTTTTTCTTTATTTCTTGTATTACTTTCTATATCACACCGAACCTGCTCCCAGAAGCCCACATCAAAAGGATATCATCAGCGGTATATGCTAGATTGGCCAACATAAGAACTGCCTTTAGAAATTTGCGTAAGGAATCGTTCAGGACCTTGTGTACCACTTATGTCAGTCCAATCCTGGAGTATACAGCTCCAGTCTGGAGTCCATACCTAGTTAAAAACAAGACAAAGTTATAGAAGAGTCAGAGGTACGCCATCAGACTAGTCCCAGAACTGAGAGGTATGAGCTACGAGGAAAGACTATGGGAGCTAAACCTCACGTCCCTGGAAGACGGAAGAGAAAGGTGGGGGACATGATCACCTACAAAATTCTCAGAGGAATCGACAGGGTGGACAAATACAAACTATTTAGCATGGGCTGAACACGAACAATGGAACACAGGTGGAAACTGAGTACCCAAATGAGTCACAGAGACATTTGAAAGAATTTTGTCTGTGTCATAGTAGTTAACAAATGGAATGCATTAGTCAGTGATGTGGTGGACGCAAACTCCGTACACAGTTTCAAATATGAATATGATAGAGCTCACTAAGCTCAGGAATCTGTACATCAGTTGATTGACATTTGAGGTGGGACCAAAGAGCCAAAGCTCAACCCCCGCAGGGCGAGTACAACTAAGTGAGTACACACGCGAGAACATGCGCACCTGGGATTATGAAGCACATTCCTGAACTACGCAGGCGGGCGTCGGGGCGGGCGTCGGGGCGGGCGTCGGGGCGGGCGTCGGGGGGGCGTCGGGGCGGGTGGGCCCGCGCATAGACCCCGCCCACTGTAATTGCTATAATACACAACACGCACCAGTGTCCGGCCCAGGTGACACAGGGGCGTTGCTCTTCACCAGGTGCGGGTTAATACCTAACAATTCCCTCTTCTCAAGCACAATATGTCACTCTGAAGAGGAACTTCGATAATTGGGCAGGGGCGCGACTGTGGGTACACCCTCAGTATATCTTCACGTAAGCAAGTGCCCACATACTTAGGGAGAGACCTGTGTGATGTTAAGGTGTCCGGGAGAAGAACAATGGAGTAAGGAGATGATGGAGGAACAGAAAGAGAAGAATTTGGGAGATAAGATGAGGGAGAATCAAGAAACAAGACCCTTATATTACATTTCATTCCTATGGGATGAGAGTGCGCAGCTGGTTCTCAGGAGGGCCGGGGTGCGCAGCTGGTTCTCAGGGGGACCCGGGGTGCTCAGCTGGTTCTCAGGGGACCCGGGGTGCTCAGCTGGTTCTCAGGAGGACCCGAGGTGCTCAGCTGGTTCTCAGGAGGACCCGAGGTGCGCAGCTGGTTCTCAGGACCCGGGGTGCGCAGCTGGTTCTCAGGAGGACCCGAGGTGCGCAGCTGGTTCTCAGGAGGACCCGAGGTGCACAGCTGGTTCTCAGGAGGACCCGGGGTGCGCAGCTGGTTCTCAGGAGGACCCGAGGTGCGCAGCTGGTTCTCAGGAGGACCCGAGGTGCGCAGCTGGTTCTCAGGAGGACCCGAGGTGCGCAGCTGGTTCTCAGGAGGACCCGAGGTGCGCAGCTGGTGCTCAGGAGGACCCGGGGTGCTCAGCTGGTTCTCAGGAGGACCCGAGGTGCGCAGCTGGTTCTCAAGGTTAGATTGGTCGATATTTCTTTAAGTATGGCACTGTGGCCGACCCCGACTGGCCTATATGACACTTGCTCCCTCCCCTCTTCCCCCAGCACACTCGCCATGTTTCAAGTTGTACAGTTGGGTGAGTCTAGCCCTCAAGTGGCTGGCCTCCTACTTCGGACATTCTATTTATAGATATGGCAATGATATCTCGAGAGAATATTGTATACCGTGACTTATGAAACAGTTGGGTGCTAGTGTGTGGCTTATTCGTCGCTGTTATCATGAATGGACGAGTGATATTTGTAAATATTTAATTTCTAGAAACTTTTGCTAAATGACTTCTTTTATCAACACTGAGGTTTTCCCCTGAAAGCAGGTTGGTCATAATGATGATGTTATTGATACTGTTATTATCCGGCTTATTATGTCCAGTATTGTGAATGAGTTACATGGGGCCGGATATTGTTTGTGACCGGGAGGATATAGGCGTGTTGTTACCAGGGTAATGTACCGGGACGTGATATAGTCCCTCAACAATAACTTTACAGGCGTCAGCCGGCTACAGGGACGAGCCGGCTCACGCCCACTCATGTATAAGTTATATTGCTTTTGGCTCTTTCGTTAGACAAATATTTATAATCCACATGCAGAGTAAGTTTGCTATCAAATTATAGAACTCGTGCCATGAAACACAGGGCACCTCGTGGCTGAGTGGATAGCGCTCTGGGGGTCGTAGTCCTAATGGCCCAGGTTACGATTCCCGGCGAGGCGGAAACAAATGGGCCGAGTTTCTTTCACCCTGATGCACCTGTTCACCTAGCAGTAAATAGGTACCTGCGAGTTAGACAGCTGCTACGGGCTGCTTCCTGGGGATGTGTGTGTGTATTATATGTAGTTGGCATAATAGAGGAAAAATAGATTGGTTAGAGAGGCGGGTCCAAGAGCTAATAGCTCGATTGTGCAGACACAAATAGTGTATACAGCTGTGGAGCCACTGTGTACCCTCAACACCCCTGAGACCAAGCCCCACACCCTGGGTCCCCCCGGGTCCTCCTGGGCCCTGAGAACAGCTGCGCATCCTGGTCCTCCTGAGAACCAGCTGCGCACCCCGGGTCCTCCTGAGAACCAGCTGCGCACCCCGGGACCTCCTGAGAACCAGCTGCATTCCCGGTCCTCCTGAGAACCAGCTGCGCACCCGGGTCC
>WNGS01004177.1:0-11334 GCA_020271785.1 Procambarus virginalis
TGTCGCAGACCCTCCTCCGTATGTTGCGGTGCCGTCGGATGTTCCTCCTGACCATGTCTCTGGCCCTGCCGCTCCTGTGGACCTTCCTGGTAATCCTGTGAAGCGTCGCCGTCTGCTTCCTCGTCTTCGGATGCGGAACCTGGCCCTGCGTCCGGCCTCGGGTCCCTGCTGTGCTGGGTGGCTGCGGAGCCCCTCCTGCTGTTTGGTTCGGTTCCTCCTGTGGTCGAGCCTGCTGCCGTTCTGCGTCGGACGTCGATTCGTCCGGCTAGTGGTGCTCGTGCTTCTGGATCTGCTTCCGTCTGACGATATCCGGCGACTTCATGACTGTGGGTCTTCAGGTGCTGACGGCGTGGCTCCGGATGAGTCGTTGTCTCCACGGTTGGTGGTGGCGAAGGTACATGTGCCTGCTGGTGGCTGATGCCTGTGTCTCGGGTGTGCCTCCTGTTCCTTCCCCGCCAGGGGGCTCTCCGCAGTGGGGTGTGGCTTCGATGCTGGGGATGGTGAGGATGCTGGTGCTGGCCGTGGCCTGGTGGTGACTTTGAGAAAGGATGCGCGCCGCCATGGTTCCCTGCAGTCGTCTGGTGGTGTGCCCGTGGCCGCTGGTACCCCTGTGGTGGTGCCCTCTGTCCGGCCCCCTACTGTGGGATTGCATTTTGAGGACCTGGAGGCCTGGGTTGCCGAGTTCCTGCTGTCTGAGAAGCCGGAGGACTTTTCTGATGAGCGGGTCCAGGTATATGGGATAGGGTGGCGGTTTACTCGCGTCCGGAGGGCACCATATGGGTTCCCTGTCTGCGGGTATTTGTTGCCGGGGTTTCGGTTCACATGGCGCCCCCGTGGTGGGTCAAGCCTCTGGGGAGGTGGCTGAATTGGGAGGCGTTTAATGTGCGGTATCCCCAGGTCACGTTCCCGGACAAATATGTAAGCTGATTTTACTTTAACACGTATGTTTTTCTTCTGCTTTGCTCGCATGTGTTTTATTCTTAGCTTGTTGTGTGCTGTGCGATTTTCTTTTGTTTCATGATGTCCTTTATGTTGTGTTTTGTTCTCGGTCCTTCAGGTCGATGCGTGTTTGTTGTTTGTATGTACCTATGTTTATTTTCTGATTGCATGGATTGCTTGTTTATTATTGTTGTTTATTTTGGCCTCGCCCTTTGTTTGTTGCGGGCGGTTGGTTTGGTGTCGGTGTTTTATTCATGTCTTGTTTCTGTGCTGTCCGTTTGCACTGGTGTTTTATTATTGCTTTACATGTTGTACTTGTTTATTATTTTTGTTTTGTTTGTTGTGTATTGTGCTTGTCCTGTTATGTTTTCTGTTATGCATCTGGATGTTTGTTTTGTTTTGAAGTGTTACTGTGCTTGCTTGTTTGACATTGTTTTCTATTTTGTGTCTTGATGTCTGATGTGTTTTTCACTGCATTATCGTGTTTATATTTTGTTGTACTGAGCTGTCGGCCCTTCTGGCCGGTGGTCTATTGTTTTGTTTTGTTATGTTATGTTTTCTGTGTTTTTTTCTCGTTTTTATTGTATTTAAATTGCATGCTTTGCATGTAAAGAAAAAAATGTGACACGCATGCGCTAAGGAGCTCTTGAGGATCGACACCTAGCCCGCCAGCCATCCAGGAATGTGCCCCCACACCACTCCACCTCTCACTAAGAGAGAGGAACTTTTGAGCATGAATGAGTGAGTGTTAACCTTTCAATCTCGATGATTCCAGCATACATGACATTGACTTGCATACTAATCTAAAAATCCAAACCTATTCTCACAGTTCTCATGCACACATTTGGTGCGGGGAGCAGCCGGCTACCCCCAGCCCCGCCCCGCCGCCGCAAGCCGTGGATCTTATTCTGCGGGTCTTATTCGTCCACCCCACCCACCCCGCCCACCTGCGCCTGCCAGCCGCCGCTCCCTCACCCGCCCCCACCCAGTCCCGCGGTGAGGACAAGGATGTCTCCGAGTACGTTAGTTGCTGCTGCTGCTGTTTGTGTGATGTTTTAAGGTACTGTACTGTATGTGTATTAATATTATGAACTCATAAACGATTTTTGGATAACTGATTCCTAATATCACTGCTACCTAATTCATTCTTGTGTTCATGATAACCTCATTGTGTTGTGAGATGGGAGTAGAGAGTTGTTTGCATGTTGTGTGTAAGTGTGTGGTGTGTGTGTGTGTGTGTGTGTGTGTGTGTGTGTGTGTGTGTGTGTGTGTGTACTCACCTAGTTGTACTCACCTAGTTGTGCTTGCGGGGGTTGAGCTCTGGCTCTTTGGTCCCGCCTCTCAACCGTCAATCAACAGGTGTACAGTTTCCTGAGCCTAATGGGCTCTATCATATCTACACTTGAAACTGTGTATGGAGTCAGCCTCCACCACATCGCTTCCTAATGCATTCCATTTGTCAACCACTCTGACACTAAAAAAGTTCTTTCTAATATCTCTGTGGCTCATTTGGGCACTCAGTTTCCACCTGTGTCCCCTAGTGCGTGTGCCCCTTGTGTTAAACAGCCTGTCTTTATCAACCCTGTCGATTCCCCTGAGAATCTTGAATGTGGTGATCATGTCCCCCCTAACTCTTCTGTCTTCCAACGAAGTGAGGTTTAATTCCTGCAGTCGCTCCTCGTAGCTCATACCTCTCAGCTCGGGTACTAGTCTGGTGGCAAACCTTTGAACCTTTTCCAGTTTAGTCTTATGCTTGACTAGATAGGGACTCCATGCTGGAGCCGCATACTCCAGGATTGGTCTGACATATGTGGTATATAATGTTCTGAAAGATTCCTTACACAAGTTTCTAAAGGCCGTTCTTATGTTAGCCAACCTGGCATATGCTGCTGATGTTATCCTCTTGATATGAGCTTCAGGGGACAGGTCTGGCGTGATATCAACCCCCAGGTCTTTCTCTCTCTCTGACTCTTGAAGTATTTCATCTCCCAAATGATACCTTGTATCTGGTCTCCTGCTTCCTACCCCTATCTTCATTACAATACATTTGCTTGGGTTAAACTCTAACAGCCATTTGTTCGACCATTCCTGCAGCTTGTCCAGGTCTTCTTGAAGTCTCAAGCTGTCCTCCTCTGTCTTAATCCTTCTCATAATTTTGGCGTCGTCAGCAAACATTGAGAGGAATGAGTCTATACCCTCTGGGAGATCATTTACGTATATCAGAAACAGGATAGGTCCAAGTACAGAGCCCTGTGGGACTCCACTGGTGACTTCACGCCAGTCTGAGGTCTCACCCCTCACTGTAACTCTCTGCTTCCTATTGCTTAGGTACTCCCTTATCCACTGGAGCGCCCTACCTGTTACTCCTGCCTGTTTCTCCAGCTTATGCATCAACCTTTTATGGGGTACTGTGTCAAAGGCTTTCCGACAGTCCAAAAAAATGCAGTCCGCCCACCCTTCTCTTTCTTGCTTAATTCTTGTCACTGTGTGTGTGTGTGTGTTTGTGTGTACTCCTGCTCCTGCTTCCTTATGTTTTTGATACTACTCGTGCTGAAGCTGCTTCCTTATGTTTTTGCTTTCTCTATTCTTCTAAAACATCTTCTTATGTTATATCTTTCTGCTTTAACATCAACCTTTTCATATATCAACTCCTCACTCTCCTAAAACACATCCACTCCCCAAAAACGATTCCATCTCTCTGACAAAAAGTCAGGGGAAGGAGCTTACAAACTTTATGACCCTTTCACCCATACACCAAGAACTTCATACTTTTGACTCCGCCCTCCACTCTCTCCTCCAATCACACTCTTTCTTCTCATCTTCAAAAAAAAAAAAAAGCAGCACGACCTTCTCTCTACCTTTTCACGACCATACACACAACACTCGAACACTTCTAGCTCATCCCTTCATCTCTCAGCCAATCACAGTCTTACTTTATCTACTTCAAACAAAAAAAACTCACCACGTTCTCCCAACGTTCTCATACAATTTTCACCCAACCTTACACACTTTACTCTTCCCATATTTATCGTACATCTGGCAACACGTCCCCTTCCGCCACCCTATATTGTCCCAAACGTTCCCGCAACGTTATTACAACTTTCGACGTTATTGAAACCACTCCATCCCAAAATGGGAAGGACGGTCTACGTCGTAAATCTCCCTACTAACAATTTGGGTGAGATAACTCACCCAAATTGAATTGAAATACAGAGCCAAGGAATTGAGACCATCTCTCAACCCGAGCCCTCCCTACAAAAGGTCACCCATAAAACAGCCAATGACTTCACGTACACATTTGCCAGACCTATTCCCCCCTCCTCTAGACCCTGACACAAGGAGAGCCAGTGAACCAGGTTTAAGCGGCCACACCACATAAAACGATAAATAACCAGCTCCAAAGCCAGCACATAGGCCCTGCTCAAAGGTAAACAATGAGCTAAATACCAGACACTAGAAATAACCCGACAATTTACTTCAAACGCCTGCCGAAAAATCGTCAAGCTCCTCTTTGAGAGCATCCCCACCGCCGCCTGCATCGAGCGTGAGACTGCCCCCAATTTTATTGAAATGATTCCTCATAAGAACTAAACCAGGTGATGCCCAGCATGCGAACAGACCACAACATCGGCAGCTATGACCCCTTCCATGATGCCCTACTAGCCCATCACATGAGTTGACCCTGAGCAGCCGTGGAGTGCGGACGTGTCCCTCCGTGCCTGCTGGGGTTATTAGCTGTTTGGTCGCCAGGTGGCGGGGCGTCGCTGCCCCCCCCCCAGTGTTGTTGCCTGGCTGGCTGAGTGCGGACGTGGCAGGTGTTGACGTGGCGGGCTTACCATGGGTGGTCCCCTTCCATCTATTAAGCGCGTGAACTCCGTGGGCCTGGAGTTCACTGGGCGTGCTGGATATCCGGAAGTAGCCGTGGTTCTGTGCGACTTGCTCCATATACCTGTGATGGACGTCGACGGTATTGAGCTTGTGACTGCCCATCGAGTTGTCATCAAGCTGGCGACGGAGGAGGTGTACCGTGATTTCCTCGGTCGTTACGAGGGACGCTCGTTGGCGTTGCCGGGTGGTGCCGGCTCTGTCTCCATATCAGACCGGAGTGGTGCGCTGACCTATGTCAGTGTGCATGGGGCGCCCCTGGAGTTTCCCGAGGATCTTCTTCGGCGTTACTTCCAGAGGTTTGGGCCGGTCATCAGTGTGAGGGTCAACACGATATCCTCTGGGAGGTATGCCGGGAGATGGACGAACATTCGCACCTTGGGGATGCGCCTGCGGTCGGATATTCCTTCTTCGGTCCGGCTTCTGGGGTGCTACATCCGGGTGTACTATGCCCGACAGCCTCGGACCTGTTTCCGGTGTGGCTTGATGGGGCATCAGGCTGCCGGGTGCGATGCGGCTCCGGTTGCCCCTGTCAACCTCTTTAGGGAAGAAGATTTCCCTCCGCTTCCCCTGGACGAGGACTCCGGGGATGCGGAGACCGACCAGCTCGTTGTTGCGGCTCCCCCGGCGTCCCCTGACGTTCCCCCGGATATCGCCGGCCCTTCTCAGGATGTTGCGATGCTATCGGTGGATCCTCCTGCTCCTATCCCTGCTGCTCCGGTGGGCCTTTCTGCTGCGCCCTCCTCACCGCCTGATCACCTATCTTCAGCTGCTGCGCCTGGCCCTGCATCCTCGCCTCGGATCCCGGCTGTGCTGGGTGCTGGGGTGGCTGTGGGGTCCCCTGTTGTGTGTGGTCCGGTTCCCCCTGTGGTCGAGGCTGCTGCCGTTTTGCGGCGGACGTCAGTTCGTAGTGCCCATGTTTCTGGGTCGGCTTCCGGCTCTGACGATCTCAGGCCGGTGCCCAAACGATCCAGGCCTTCGTCGTCTCCCTGGGCCGATGTTGGGGACTTTAGTGACTGTGAAGCCTCGGGTGTGGATGGAGTGGTTCCGGTTACGTTGCTGGCTCCGCAGTTAGTGATGGCGGACGTCCATGCGCCTGCTAACATTAGTGTCCATGTCTCGGATGTGCCTGCTGTTCCTTCTCCGCCGGGGGGATCTCCGCGGTGGGGGGTGGTGGCCTCCGCTGCCGGAGTGGGTGGGGATGGTGGGTCTGGGCGTGGCCTGGTGGTGACATTACGGAAAGACGTGCGCGGTTCGGTTCCGCCGCGGTCGTACGGTGGTGTGTCCGTGGGCGCTGGTGCCCCTGTGGTGGTGCCTTCTACCACGCTTCCTCCTCGGAGGTTGACCGTTGGGCCCTTGGCCGGGAGACCGAAGTCTGTGATGCCGTCGGGTCACTGGTTGCGGGTTGCTGAGATACCTTTCGGCGATGAGGTGTGGGACCATGTACCGGTCACTCGGTTCAAGTGTGATACGGTTTGGGTGCCAAGTTTGCGGGTGTTTGTGGCCAACGTCCCGGATAGGATGGCGTCCCCAGTGGATGGTCAGGACCCTTGGCAGTGGTTACGGTGGGAGGCGTACCATATACGCTTCAATCGGGACGTGTATCCGCGCAATTACGAGTGATTGTATTCTTTTGTGCTGTGTGCCCTTATGGCTGGTTTGTCTGCCTTCTGGTTGTTTGTGCCCATGCCTCTCCCTTTGTTTTGTGGCGAGGCGGGTGTTTGGGTGTGTGTGTGTCTGGCCTTCATATCTTCCCTTTCATGTTGTTAAAGTGCCCTATGTGTTTTTTATTTTATGCTTACGTGTTGTATTAGTTTTTGTTTTGAATTTGTGTGGCTTAGAGTGTGGTGTATGTTCTTATTGAGTTTTATGTTCTTATTGCATTTTTTGTAATACTTCCGTTTGTTCACTCTGTTGTTTTGTTATCGGTCCTTCAGGCCGGTGTTTTGTTTTGTTGTTGTGTATGTAACGATGGTTTTCTGTTGATTGCGTGTTATCCATCTTGATTTTTGTTTTATACTGTTTTGTTTTGATATGCTCCTGTGTTTTGTTGTTTTGCATTTGTTTATCCTTTGTACTGGTCTTGTAATTTGTTATACTGTCCTGTCAACCCTTCTGGCTGCTGGTTTTATTGTTTTTCTTTGTGAAATGTTTTTTATTGTATTTAATTTGCATGTTTTGCATGTAAAAATAAAAATAAAAAAAAAAAAAAAAAATAGCCCATCACCCTGACTCCATAATACAAGATTTCAGACGATTGACGACTGCTTCCATTGCCAACGCAAAACTATGCCCCACGTTCTGCACACCAAACACCGAATCTACAGTATCTGCAAATACAGTCGTATCATCAGCTTACCCACACACTCTTAGGTCAAACCTGTTACGCAACCGCGGGGAGACAATAGAGCCACTAGCCGAAAAAAATGATTCCTGAAAAATAACAAAAAAGCATCGCCAGGGCGCAACCCCTGAACTGAGCTCTCAGTGGCAAAGGCGTACTAAACAACCCATTCACACACCCAACTACAACACCTAGCATACAACATTTGCATCCAACCTATAAACCAGGAGGCAACTCCAAGCCTCTCCAAAATCTGCAAAGTCAATAGCGTCATGGTAGAAGGCCTTTGACCAGTACAGATTGATCGAAGCTGCTGGACCCTTAGTCTCCGACATATAGATAATCAGATCCTGGACCAGGTTGTTGTAATGGACCAACGACCTACCCGGCACCCCACAAAACTGTTCACGAGAAACAAGGGAGCTCACCATCGACCGAAGTCGATTCACTAGCAGCTTCGAGATTATCTTGTAATCCTGATTTAGAAGAGTTATCGAACGCCAATTGGCAAAGAACCTCACATCGCCAGGCTTAGGAAAGAGCCGCACAATGCCTGGCGATTGGGACCTCGCCAACCATGAAAAAAAACCCACCTTCATGAAATCAGATCCAATTACATCCCAACAGGATAAATAAAACTCCAACGGTAGCCCATCAAACCCAGGCACCTTTCTCTTCCTCAAGACCGAACACATCCCAAACCTCTATACGACCAACTTCGCCCTCCAGAAGCGAACAGTTCAACGACGACAACCCAGGAGAAGAAAACCCAAGAACAAAATCATCCAATCTCCCTCTGCCCTTACATTAATATCTTCAAGCTCCGGCTGAGCATAAAAGCACTCCATCCGTATTCAACAAAATCGACCCATAAGACATATAGAGACTAGTCAACAACACCGACTTACGATCCTCCTCCTTTCGGAGCAAGTATTGCAAAATACGTTCCCCAAACAACTGCTCCTCTACCTCAGCCCATACCTGTACCCTAGCAGCCATCTCCTCCCTCAACCTATGAATCTGGTATTTACACAACAAAATCCCAGCAAATCTGTCACATCTGCAAAACATTCAACAAACCAGACTGTTCAGCTGACTTTTGAGTTACAACAGAAATAAACATTCTCCTTTACTCTTCTTTACACAAATCCGAAATACAAAAAGAAAACAACGTTTTCGTTCTACCATCAAAGCACACTGAACCCGAACCAGTTCACGAACATCGGAACACTGCAGCAAACTCCAATTGAGTTATTATCACCACTCCTGACCTGCACCTGACTCCAAACACAACCTTCACAACCATCATAGTGATCAAAGAAAGCAACCGGAACTGTACGAAAGGAGTACCACAGCCCCCTCCAACTTATGAACATAAAACCTATCCAACCGTGAACTCGAAACATGAGAGACAAAAGTAAAGTTTAAAGCTCCCGTCTGAACCACAGCCGCATCCCGAAATCCACAACAACGCAGAGTTTCCACTAAAGGCGGGGGCACATTCCCAGGCAGCGGACTACTACAGTACCGCATTGACGTATCACAGTTGAAATCACCCCTAAAAACCATCGACCGAGTATCATGTCTCAGAAAATGCAAAACTTCAGTATAAAAAAAAACTCCCTCTCCCACTGCTTTACAGAACCTGAAGGCACAATCATTCAACAGAGGAATAACTGACCCCAGATAAGATATCACCATAAATAGAATCCGGCCATCATCATCCATGTCCGTGTGCAGCACCGAAATCGGAGCCCGTTTGGAAATGAGAACTAACGTACCCCCTTTTAACAACCTGGTAGGGTTTAACAAAATCCTATACCTATCAGCTAACCCTCTGCAGCAACCCCACATCCCCGACATTATGCTCCTGGATAAAAGCTATGTCAATCTAGTGGCAACGAAGCATCGAGTCCCGACTTATCTGAATCGCCAGAGAATGAAGCCCAATGACATTCAGGAAAGCACAAGTAAGGTGGGGAGTCATCAGGAAAGGGAGAGGAACACACAATGATCTAACCATCGGGCGGCGGGAGCCCTGACTGAACCGTAACATCACCCTGGTAATCACCAACATAACGAGGAAGAACAAGGGGGCTCGAAGAAGGGAAGTCACCTAGAGGCTGGGCGAGCGCTCCCCTCTTCAACACCATCCACAAGGTATGCCCATCGTGACCACTGGAACTAGGCTCAACTACCCCCACCTCTGCCTCCCTCCTTTTCCCCGCACTGAGGAACCCACAATCCCTAACCGGCTTGGGGGCAACTGCATCCCAGCCTAGTTCCGCGACAGTCACTGCCGCATCCACCACACCTGGTTCATCCTCCATCAGCTCCACAGAGTCCTCACACTCATGGGATCGCATTCGGGAAGCTTTTCTCTGTCGTTTCTGCTCAGGCACCATCGGAGACAGGAGCGTTGGATCTTGAATGCATCGTGGGGGACGCAGACCCTCCATTGGCATGGCAGTCAGCGACGCCACCCGAGAAGAGATGGAACCTCCACCTCAAGAGGTGGAGGTTCACCTTGGAACAGAATCACCAGACACACACTCCACACCAGCTTCACGGGGACCACGGGAAACGAGCAGCCAATCTATCTCTGTCAGGCATAGGGAATGAGTGTCATATACATCTGTTGAACGACTCCTGGAACCCACCTTTCTGCAGAAATTTGACCACAGCACGTCGGTCTCGAATGAGCTGGATGCCCATCATATCCGCCAATTTGACACGGAGCACCTCCACTAACGCCACACCAACTGTCATATGGTCCACCGACGAAGGAAAACTCAAAGCCAGCCGAAGCAGTCCACCTCACCATGAGTAAGGTCAACCCCATCCTCGAACAATCACGCCCACAGCAGAAGGTCCTCAAACAGGTCACGGAACAGCCACACGACCGTCAGCTACAAGACTTGAGTGCCAACTGGGGAACAATATGCAAGCACACCTTCCCCCTCTGATGGCAGACCGTCGAATTTTAATTACTGAACTAAATTATAATGTATAACCTGTAATTAACGAATAAGGGTAATCAGGCTTCCCTAAGAACTAGCCTAATTACAGTCAAGAAGCAAAACGTAAAGAAGCAATATAATAGCTATAAAACTAAAATATAAGATAAGAAAATTAGCTGCAATCTACATGAACATAACTGAAAGTTAAAGTTCACATTAAAGGATAACAGTTAACAGTAATTAGCACCAGCTGGACAAGCCTAAGTACTGATGACTGGATGAGTGATAACAGTTGAATAAGGAGGTGGACCAGGCTTCAGGTAGCACAAGTATCAAATATCTAAGGCTCCTAACACTGGGTAAACACCCGGCCCAAGCTTCCACGAGGAGCACAGTGACAGTAACATGTGTGTGCAGGACACCTTAAGGAAAAGCTGCCAGCAGCTTCTAAAATACAGGGCAGAAAGCGAAGGCCAGGGTGTGTGTGTGCTGCGGGGTGAGCGAGGGAGGGGGTCCAGAGTAGCCCATGTTAGAGGAGAACCCCCTAGTTGATATACCTTCAAGAGGAAGGAGGTGTGCAGACGTTTCAGCTGTGGAATCAAGCTGGGAACGTTGTGTCAAGTCTCAACCTGCGGCGGCAGAAAGAGTTGTGAAGCCATCCTGAAACATTATTGTGAGCAGCAGACCTGATTTTCACCCAGAGCGTAGAAGACATCGAGAATTTGGAGCATGAAATACCTCTAGGGGCCAGTGACCATTGTGTCCTAGTCTTTGACTACATGATGGAATTCACATTGACCATGGGACAAGATGGTCTATGAAAGGAGAGTTGACTACAGGAAAGGGGACTACAGGAGGATAAGGGACTATCTGGAAGAAGTCAGTGAGAGGAAAAAATTAGAGGAAAAATACTCCAAGTTATGATGGACCTAGTCATACGGAAATGCCAGGAGGCCGAAGAGAGATTTATACCACAGAAAAGGGAAAGCATAAGAGGGAATATAACAACCCATGGTTTAATAGACAGTATCAGGAAGCAAAAATGGCCAGTAGATGGGAGTGGAGGAAGTACAGAAGACAAAGGACAGAGGACAACAGGAGCAGATGCAACAGAGCTAGGAACGATTACATTAACATAAGTCGAACATCGGAAAGGAACTATGAGAACGATATTGCGATCAAAGCGAAAAAGCAACATAAATTACT
>WNGS01004177.1:41273-68899 GCA_020271785.1 Procambarus virginalis
TAGATAAATGTGGGAAGTCTCAATACAAGAGCAATGAAATCTACTAAACTCCTCCTAAGTCCGGTAAGCCTGTGATGAATGTTGGTGTTATGTTAATGATCTTTCTCTCTTCGGTAAACACCTATCCTGGAACTGTCTCTACCAACGGTACAGATTTCGGAGGGACGTCTCAAATGAAGATCTTGAGGGACACAGCGGCTCTCAGTCCATCATGTGAAATCGGCTGTGGTAACGTCACCTACACCGGGGAAACCGTCCTCATCCTGACCTCACTGCTCCACTCCATATCCACTCGCCAGAGTCCATTGGATTGTCCCTTCGTGACCGGTAAGTCCAAGTCGCCATCAGGGAAAAGCCTTTCCCATGCCTGGAGTGCAACTTCTCCTGGACAACGACTTGGCAGAAGATCTGCAACCGACCAACCTGATCATCACGGACAAACCCCAGATGTGTACTTCTGTAATGGATAATCCCATCTTTGAATATGTTACAGCAGAGTTTCAAGAAAGTGATCAAGTTTCTCCTCCGGTTTTGGTGACCACCGTGCACAAGCTGCACGACCGCAAACAGCTGACTCTACTGCTACCGCTGTCTCTCAAGACCCTCAGAATCTACCCCCAAATCTTACCAGTTTGGAGTTCCGTAAGTTACAGAGGGAAGATCAATCATTAACACCATTATTCTTCCAGGCTGAGACTCAACCTGACAGTATCCCTGGGTTCTTCCTAGAAATGAGTTGCTCTACCGCAGATACAGACCCAGCAAGCTGAAGGAGGATGACGATTGGGCCAATGTCGAACAACTAGTGATTCCCACCAGCATACGGCCCGATATTCTACACCTGGCCCACGGAGCTCTTTCTCACTATGGTTTCAACAAAACCTACCACGGAATCAGACAAGACTACTACTGGCCAGGTATGGTACAAGATGTTAAAAAGTACGTACAGCAGTGTCATATATGTCAGATGGCAGGTAAACCTAACATCTCTATTCCCCAGGCTCCACTAAAACCCATCCAGGTGCCTGCGGAACCTTTCCACAGACTCATCATAGACTGTGTTGGTCCTTTACCCCGGACCAGTTCTGGCAACGCCTATATATTAACTATCATGTGTCCTACCACCAGATTCCCCATAGCAGTTCCAGTAAAAAACATTAGGCTGCTACTGTGGTGAAACACCTATTGAAGATCTTCACCCAGTATGGATTTCCAAGAGAGGTTCAAAGTGACTGTGGCATCAACTTCACCAGTGATCGCTTCAAGAAAAACACTAGAGGAGTTCAACATCACACAGGTACTGTCCAGCCCTATCATCCTGCTTCACAGGGTTCTCTTGAGCGTAGTCATCAGACTATTAAAGCACTCCTAAAGAAATTCTGCAATGACACCTTGAGGAACTGGGATAAACAACTTGATCTCGTTATGTGCATTTTCAGAAGTCTCCCCAATGAGTCTCTAGGAGTATCTCCTTATGAGATGCTCTACGGACGTAAGTGCCGTACTCCTCTCAAAGCCTTTAAGGACTCCCTACGTAATGCCACCTTCAGTGACCCTCAGAATGTGCCCCAGTTTCTTCAAAACCTAAAACACATTCTAGAGAGAGTACGTAAATTTGCTAAGGACAATCTATTGAAAGCTCAGGAGAGGATGAAGACTCATTTTGACCAACGTAGTAAACTAAGGAAATTTAACCAGGAGACTTCGTGTTGGCATATTTTCCTATCCCAGGTTCTCCATTGCAAACAAGTTTTCAGGACCCTACCGCATCAAGGAGTGCAGAAACAACCACAACTACGTTCTTGAGACTCCAGATAGGCGCGGAAGACCCAGCTGTGCCACGTCAACCTCCTGAAGCAATATCAAGGTACTCCTCCCACTGGGGTCCCACTGAGACCGCCAGTGGAAATTTGGAAGCACCGACTCAATGTAATGCTTTCGGGAGAAGCAGGGAAGGTTTCACTGTGTTGGTATCAGTCTCGAAAGTTAAAGGTCCATACCTCCACAGTGAAACCTTCCCTGCTTCTCCGAAAGCATTAACATTGAGTCGGTGTTTTCCAAATCGGAAATCCTACCTGATCTTCATCCCAATTTACAGGACTATAATAGTGCTCATTTACCATGTTCTAATCCTATTCTCGCCTCGCCAGATATCACGAAGCCTTTCATCCTCCATGTCAACGCCAGTGGTACAGACATCGGGGTGACCTGATGCAACAACGAGGCGAGGAGATTCTACCTGTTAGCTACTACGGCTACAAGGAACTACAGCACGATCGAAAGGGAGCTACTCATCGTCCTGAACTTGCAGCACTTCGAACCATACCTGAGAAGTGCTCGGTCTATCACCATCTACTCGGACAACAATCCCCTACGCTTCCTGCAGCAAGCCTAATCCAACAATCGACGGCTTCTACGATGGGCTTGATATATGCAGAATTTCAACCTGGAGATCTCTACATCAAGGGGTCTGACAACATCATAGCAGACGCCCTCTCCAGAGTCTATGAGGTAGAGGCTGCTCCACCTATCACTCTACCACCTGAAGATGTAACTTCACCCGGAACTGCAGGCTTCGGGGGAGAGTTGTGACGATAATCTCTTTCAAGAGAGATTGTGCCTGCTCTTCCCTACTTAAAGTTACGTCAATTCTACAAGTATAAGATGCTACATTCAAGATACGTCACTGGTAGCACAAAACGTTTTGACCAGGAGGCAAAATGTACCAAGAACCCCACTACTCCACACACCCTCCATGCCGGCTCATCGTCAACCAGCAAAGCTACCCATTCCAGCCTGCCTGCTCCTGATTGGTGACTCGCCGACCGCGCACCTGCACCCTGCACCTCAGCGCCATCTACCTGAGTCGATGTCTGAGCCTGACCAGCGATCAACTTCAGAATATTCTTTGTGCTCTTAGAGTTGACATCTCTCTCTGGCATACTGAGCTCTCTGGCTTTTGGATACTAAGGGAGGTCTCAGTTAAAGCCAATATTCTCAGCACCATTTCAACATTATATTATTTAATCTATTGTGTTTTTGCATTTATCTTTGTCATTTTATTGCACCAGTCACTTACCCGACATTTGTCTTTATTTTCATTTATGTTTAAAGTAAATATATTAAAGTTTCATTGTTCATACTTTGTGTTTTACGTGTTCCTCCCTCTAACTTACCACAGACAACAGGCAAGCAGTCTATCTTTTTTTTTGTAAGTGTGACCAGGCATTGACACCTGCCATTGGAGGACTGCCGAACACCAACACTCCAACACTTTCCCGTCACAATATATATATATATATATATATATATATATATATATATATTATATATATATAATATATATATATATATGAATATATATATTCGCATATAGTCCTGGGGACCATTCAGGCTTGTTCGCATATATATATATATATATAACTGAAAACTCACACCCCAGAAGTGACTCGAACCCATACTCCCAGGACCCTTCTGGGGTGTGAGTTTCAGTTGTATCTAGTCCTGGGGACCATTCAGGCTTGTTTGCATATATATATATATATATATATATATATATATATATATATATATATATATATATATTATAATATATATATATATATATATATATATATATATATATATATATATATATATTAGTATATTTTGGTAGCAGTCTTTCCTGTAGACATATGTTATTAAATATGACCGAAAAAGTAAGATTAATAATTCTAACACGAATTTTCTCAATTTCCTTATGTTTGTTTTTACTGATGACGGTAAATGAAAAATCAATTCTCCAAAATTCATTCTTTATTTCTTAGTCTGACGCGACACTTGAACGCGTTTCGTAATAACTAATTTCGCTATGTCATGGGTTCGTATCCTGGCCGGGGAGGATTTACTGGGCGCAAATCCTTAACTGTAGCCTCTGTTTAACACAACAGTAAAATGTGTACTTGGATGAAAAACGATTCTTCGCGGCTGGGGATCGTATTCCAGGGACCTGCCGAAACGCTACGCGTGCTAGTGGCTGTACAAGAATGTAACAACTCTTGTATATATCTCAAAAAAAAAAAAAAAAAAAAAAAATAACTAATTACATTTTCAAAGACTTTTAGTTTTCACACACAATTATAACCTGAAAGCACTAAATAGTTCTTTACTATGCTATGATTTAAACAGCTTTCATCTTTCATTTTATACCCGCGTTTTGGGTGAGGTGATATGTTACAACAGTTTTTAATGAGGTGAACAAAACTTTCAACAAAGGACAGAACACGAAAACAATGGATATTAACTGGATATTAACTGGGTAAATTGAAGGTATGAATGGAAGTAACTGCGGAAGGCCTATTGGCCCATATTTCTTGATGCTTCTATATTGGAGCGGGGTCTTGAAGTGGGTAGAATATAGTTATGCATTAATTGACTGTTGATTGCTGGTGTTGACTTCTTGATGTGTAGTGCCTCGCAGATGACAAGCCGCCTGCTATCGCTGTACCTATCATGATTTCTGTGTTATTTGTTAAGATTTCTCTGGTGATGGTTTGGTTGTGGGAAGAGAGTATATGTTCCTTAATGGAGCCCTGTTGCTTATGCATCGTTAAACGGCTGGAAAGAGATGTTGTTGTCTTGCCTATATACTGAGTTTTTTGGGGCTTACAGTCCCCAAGTGGACATTTAAAGGCATAGACGACGTTTGTCTCTTTTAGGGCGTTCTGCTCCGTGTCTGGAGAGTTTTTCATTAGTAGGCTGGCTGTTTTTTTGGTTTTATAGTAAATCGTTAGTTGTATCTTCTGATTTTTGTCTGTAGGGATAACATTTCTATTAACAATATCTTTCAGGACCCTTTCCTCCGTTTTATGAGCAGTGGAGAAGAAGTTCCTGTAAAATAGTCTAATAGGGGGTATAGGTGTTGTATTAGTTGTTTCTTCAGAGGTTGCATGGCGTTTTACTTTCCTTCTTATGATGTCTTCAATGAAACCATTGGAGAAGCCGTTGTTGACTAGGACCTGCCTTACCCTACAGAGTTCTTCGTCGACTTGCTTCCATTCTGAGCTGTGGCTGAGAGCACGGTCGACATAAGCGTTAACAACACTCCTCTTGTACCTATCTGGGCAGTCACTGTTGGCATTTAGGCACATTCCTATGTTTGTTTCCTTAGTGTAGACTGCAGTGTGGAAACCTCCACTCCTTTCCATGACTGTTACATCTAGAAAGGGCAGCTTCCCATCCTTCTCCATCTCGTAAGTGAAACGTAACACAGAATTCTGCTCAAACGCTTCTTTCAGCTCCTGCAGATGTCTGACATCAGGTACCTGTGTAAAAATGTCGTCAACATACCTGCAGTACATGGCCGGTTTCAAGTTTAAGTCGACTAAGACTTTTTCCTCGATAGTACCCATGTAGAAGTTTGCAAACAGGACGCCTAGGGGAGAACCCATGGCGACCCCATCTACTTGCTTATACATGTGCCCATCCGGGCTCAAGAAGGGTGCCTCCTTAGTATAAGCTTGGAGTAGTTTCCTCAAGATATTTTCTGGCATTTTAGAATGAATTTTGGAGAATTGATTTTCATTTACCGTCATCAGTAAAAACAAACATAAGGAAAATTGAGAAAATTCGTGTTAGAATTATTAATCTTACTTTTTCGGTCATATTTAATAACATATATATATATATATATATATATATATATATATATATATATATATATATATATATATATATATTATATATATATATATATATATATATATGTATATATATATATATATATATATATTGTGACGGTAAAGTAGAGAAGTANATAAAATTCACATGTGAAAATGAGAATGGTACTCTTCCATTTTTGGACATTATGATTCATAGAGTGAATAGAAGGTTCAAATTTAATGTGTATAGAAACCTACCAACGTGGGGTCGTTTGTTCTTATTATTCGAATCATCATAGTAAAGTTAATAGGCAGTATTTTCAGGAATGTTTCTTCGAGCTTTGAGGGTAGCAGCCCTGTGTTTTTTGATAAGAGATTGCTAAAATATATGAAATTGGGAAAAGTTTACAGTACCCTAAGATGTTTTTGGATTGTTCGTTTGGGAAAGCTAAACGTACGTTTATAATAATGTCTCCAAAGCGAAACCAGAAAATAGAAACTCATTGGTGGTACCTTATGCGATGGGATTTGAGAAACTTCCCCAGTTTTTAAGAACCTTAATATCAATTTGGTGTTCATAATAATACGATCAAGTCTAATTTAATAAAAAACTCCCCTGGTACAGCAGGTTGTGTGTATTCGATTCCTGCAATGATTGTGAGTCTGTGTACCTTGGACAAACTGGAAAATCCTTACAATTGCGTATGTCCCAACATGCTTATAGTATAAGAACTGCCCAAACGTCTAATGCTTGTATCTACAAACAAGTTTGTGTGATCACACTATTAATTGGGTTGGGGCAAAAGCATTGCCAATTGCATGGCTTTGTGGAACGGAATTTAATCGAGTCTGCGCTAATTAGTCAATGTCCAAATCTTCTCAATGTTAGTACTGGTATGTGCAAACTTGACCCAGTTTTAAGTACAATACTACACAACAGTTTAAGAAAAAATCTCTGAAATTGAGGCATACAATATCTCATTACAATTGTATATTCATTTATTGTGTGTTCATGAGGCTTTTCCTTAATCTTTCATCCATAATTCTCTGACCGCTTAATCCTCTTGAACTTTCCTGTTTCTGGTAATCCTTTCCTAGGGATGGTTGGTCAGGTCTAGGTGCTGGCCTGTATCCTCTCTCTCTCTGTCCTCAGTCAGTCTGATGTTGACAACATTTATATATATATATATATATATATATATATATATATATATATATGTCGTACCTAGTAGCAGAACGCACTTGTCAGCCTACTATGCAAGGCCCGATTTGCCTAATAGGCCAAGTTTTCATGAATTAATTGTTTTTCGACTACCTAACCTACCTAACCTAACCTAACCTAACTTTTCGGCTACCTAACCTACCCTAACCTATAAAGATAGGTTAGGTTAGGTTAGTAGGGTTGGTTAGGTTCGGTCATATATCTACGTTAATTTTAACTCCAATGAAAAAAAATTGACCTTATATATAATGAAATGGGTAGCTTTATCTTTTCATAAGAAAAAATTAGAGAAAATATATTAATTCAGCAAAACTTGGCTTATTAGGCAAATCGGGCCTTGCATAGTAGGCCAAAAAGTGAGTTCTGGCTACTAGGTACGACATATATATATATATATATATATATATATATATATATATATATATATATATATATATACAATAAACAGATTATTATTTTCTCATTTCACTTCATATAATAATATATTTCAGGGTTGAACTATGGTCTTCATATAATCATAACATTAAAGTAACAGCATCTGGACTTACACTGATTCAACAGCAGGCGGAGGTAGGCGAATGTAGCAGGAAAGGTGTAATTATGGACGTGAGTGTTGAGTGGGAAGCACGCGGACATGAGGATGGCCACAGCGGGCAGCACCACCAGGGCACCCAAGATGGCCGCCCACACCAGCGGCTCCAGAGGGAACAGGAAGCCCCATGGGTTCACCTCTGACCGTCCTCGAGCTCCAAGGATCCTAGAATAGTCTATTAGGATTGGCTTCGTGAAGTCCACCACCTCAGCTCGGACTCCACTTACCCCGAAGGGGCCGACAGCCATATCTACTTCCTTCATTTTGAAAAGACAAGACACATCCTAATCAGTAAAACAATAACACAGTAATCGGTCAGCAAAACATCAGGTACACAAGTTGCTTGCTTAATATTAGAGAGAACACTGTCACATTGTCTTTCATGCCATGTGATGAAACTGAATAAAGTGACGTCTTCTTAACACACCTTTTCATCCTATTGCAAGTCATAAAAACCAAGTATCTCACATGCAGAACGGCATATGGATTATTTTAAGTGAGTTTTTGAGATATGATGCGTGTAATTTGAATTAAGTTGGATTTCTAATAACTTTGTGGGAAGCCTACCAGGCCACCTCAACAAGGCAGGTGGCAAGAATTGCATCGAGAAGCAAATTTTGACGCTAGAAGAAGACACCAGATATGCTGGATGAGAGGTAGTAAAATGAAAGGTTGCATGCAACATGCTCAACAAATCGAGGAGTGACCTTGGGATACATGCTCAACGGAAAGCACCTAAGTGACGCAAGGCAGGCGGGTAAAACTTTATTGTACTTCAAACACTTTTATGCCAGAGTTCATGTTGTTGCTGACTCAAAGAAATTATTGGATTTCGAGAGTAACATGAGTCAGACAGGGAGAAGTCAATGTTATCAAATGAAGTGTCCAAGCAGAACTTTCTGGGAAATAATTTTGGACGAATTCTGAATGTTGCAAAGAAATTGCAACTCAGAAAAACGTTCGTGATCTGAGATCATCGAGTCAACCTAAACGGCTGGAAAGGATGACCTTATGATGCCTATCATAAGGTCATATTATCACCAGCCTATTTGATATGCGACCGTCCGAAGTAGAGAGTACAATCCTGGCCAGCATGAGTTCTGGAGTTAATATTAAGGTGAGCAGTGAATTACTATTTGCAGACCTGCTACCAAAGAAACTCTGTGGTCAATGAAAGATGAAGGAGATTCTGAATTAGACACTTAAAAGAAAGATACCACGTGAAGAACTTTTGGGAAGAGTGAAGCCCATAATTGCTTTCATCGGAAAGGGGTAGCAGACGATGTTGTCGAGAACTGATTACCAATTTAGGCAGATCATTTTATCCCTCCCTTTCACCTTGATTTATGCTGTTCTGAACAACAAATAAGATTATTATTATTATTCTTGGGAAAATCAGTAGGAGCCATGAGGAGGATTCAAAATGCACACACTTGGTACTTCAAAGCCCATACCATAGACCACTATACCAGGACATAAAAGCATTGCAATCTGTTATTCAACTGAATCCTCTAGGAGTCTGATGCTTTTGGTAAAACCCAATCAGGATTTCACACACTGCCCCCTTGCACTCTGGCTGTGGTCCTGTAGTTCTACTTCCAACACTTCCCTTCAGATGCTCAGTGAGATCACATTAAGATGATAGTAGTAGGCATCCGTCCATCCCATGGGGTTATGGAGTTGTGCCCTGGGTGTCTAGTTGGATGCAACACCTGCTGTGGCTGTGAAGGCCTACCCGAGAATGACAGTCCCGACTGCAGCGAGCGCAGATAAACGCCGAAGCGGGTGCGTCTGACAGTGGTCGAAACCTCCTCTGAAGTCTATTATCCTCTGCCTGCCTCTTCAGGTCATTCTCGAATTGCTGGAGTCCCTTCTGCACTTTGCATATCCAGGCAGATCTGTCCGCAGCTACTGCCTCCCAAGTGTTGATGTCGATGTTCAGCTGCTTAAGGTCGCGTTTGCAGGCGTCTTTGAAACGCAGCTGAGGTCTTCCGGTGGGTCTCCTTCCTGATGCCAGTTCTCCACACAAGAGGTACTTCGGAATGCGGCCATCTTCCATGCGTGTGACATGTCCCAACCATCGCCTGCGTCTCTGCTTCAGGAGAGGGAACATTGAAAGGACTCCTGTTCTCTCGAGTACTGTGTTGTTGGTGACATGGTCTTTCCACGTGATGTGAAGGATGCGTCTCAGGTTCCGCATGTGAAAGATATTGAGCCATCTCCTCCGGCGAGAGCGCAGGGTCTAGGATTCCGAGCCGTAGAGAAGTGTACTCACCACACATGCCATGTAGACTTGTGCCTTGGTGTGCACTGTCAGTTTGGCATTTTCCCAAACGCGCTTTGTGAGCCTGGCCAGTGTTGTTGCGACCTTCCCGATACGCCTGTTGAGCTCAGTATCCAGGGAAAGGGTGTCTGAGATTGTGGAGCCCAGGTACATAAACTCGTGAACTGTATCAAGCACATAGTCTGCGATGTTTATGCGGGGTAGCTTATTGACTTCTTGTCCCATCACCTGTGTCTTCTTCAGGCTGATTGTCAGGCCGAATGCGGAACAGGCTGCGACAAAGCGGTTGAGTAGCTACTGCAGGCCTTCTGCTGTGTGTGTGTGGTGATCGCTGCGTCGTCGGCGAAGAGGAACTCCCTGAGGATTCACATCTGTACTTTAGTCTTTGCTCGGAGTCTGGATAGATTAAAGAACTTTCCATCAGGTCTTGTGCAGAGATAGATGCCCTCTGTGGTTGTTCCAAAGGCATTCTTGATGAGAATCGCGAAGAAGATACCAAACAGGGTTGGAGCAAGAACGCACCCCTGTTTAACACCACTGTTGATGTTGAATGGTTCAGAAGTTGAGCCATCGTACACGACTGTTCCCTTCATATCCTTGTGGAACAATTGTATCATGATGAGTAGGGTGGGTGGGTAGCCAATTTTGGCCAAGATCTTGAAGTGTCCGTCCCTGCTCACGAGGTCGAATGCCTTTGTAAAGTCAATGAAGGTGATGTACAGGGCTTTTCTCTGCTCCCTGCACTTTTCTTGAACCTGTCTAAGGGAGAACACCATGTCAGTGGTCGACCTCTCTGCTCGTTAACAGCTCTGTGACTCAGGGTACACTCTTTCAGCAAGAATCTGAAGCCTGACCAAGACAACCCTGGCAAAGAGTTTGCCAACGATGCTGAGGAGTGAGATGCCGCGATAGTTGTTGACATCGCTTCTGTCACCTTTATTTGTGTAGAGAGAGACGTTTGCATCTCTCATGTCTAGTGGTACCAAGCCCTCCCTCCCACACTGGCACAGAAGTATATAAAGCTCAGTTTTAAGTGTTCCAAGAGTGCACTTGAGAACTTCAGGCGGAATTCCGTCGTTTCATGGGGCTTTCCCCGAGGAAAGTGAATACAGTGCTTTCTCAACTGGTTCCACAGTCGGTTCAAGGACAAGTTCTTCCATGATGGGGAGGCACTCGATTGCATCCAAAGCCTCTATGCTGACATAGTTCTCTCTGGAGTAGAGTTCGGAGTAATGTTCCTCCCAGCGATTCAACTGTTGATCACGGTCTTTAATGATCTCTCCAGTGGCTGACTTCAGAGGAGTCGTCCTCTTTTGTGTAGGGCCTGTTGCCTGTTTGATCCCTTCGTACATGCCTCTTATGTTGCCGACAGTGGCTGCAGTCTGGCTGCTGGAACAGAGTCAGAGCCAGTAATCGTTAGCACAGCGCCTCGCAGTTCGTTGAACTCTACTGAGAGCAGTACGGAGGGTCTGTAGGGTCCTTTCTGAGGGCAGGTTTTTGTAGGATGAGAGAGCTCGTCTCCTTTCCTCTACGAGAGGTAACAGTTCCTCTGCACTGGCCTCGAACCAATCTGCTGACTTGTTCTGCCTCTTACCGAAGGTGAACATGGCAGTGTTGAAAATAGTGCCCTTGAGATGTGACCACCTCTCACTTGCGCTATCGCAGGGTGGTACAGGAAGAGCATTTACCAGTGCAGCAGTGAATTCTTCCACCTTGTGAAGGTCACGGGTCTTGTTTACGTTAATGTGTGGTCTTCCTTCCTTCTTTGCTCTGTGGATTTTCCGGGGCTGGAACTTTACTCTACTAACGACGAGAGAGTGGTCGGTGTTACAATCTGCGCTCTAGAAGCTGCGGGTCAGTTTGACGCTTCTCAGATTGTTATGCCCCATAAGCACCAGGTCGAGTTGGTGCCAATGCTTAGACCTGGGGTGTCTTCAGGAAACCTTGTGTTGGGGCATGGTCACGAAGAAAGAATTGGTGATGCAGAGATCATGACGACAGCAGAACTCTAGGAGGCGCTGCACACACTCATTCATCTTCCCGAATCCAAACTGGCCCAGGCAGAAAGGCCAAGAGCTGTGATCAGAACCAACTCTTGCATTAAAGTCTCCCAGGAGGAAGACTGGCTCTTGTTGAGGCATGTCTCTGAGAGTTAGGCCGAGGTCATTATAGAACTCGTGATCATTATAGAACTCGTGATCATCATAGAACTCGTGATCATCATAGAACTCGTGATCATCATAGAACTCGTGATCATCACAGAACTCGTGATCATCATAGAAGATGATATATCAATGAGAAAATCAGTAAGAGCCATGAAAAGGATTTGAACCCGCACACTTGGTATGCAGCCCGAGTGCACGGGAACATTGTGTGAAACCCTGATTGGACTTAATTGAAAGCCTTCGGAACCATAGAGGTTTCAGTTGAATCCAAAGTTGCTATGCATCTATATGGAGGTGTAGTGGCCTGGAGTATTGATTTGGGAGTACTGAGTGTGGGTTCAAATCCTCCTCATGGCTCCTATTGATTTTCTCATTGATATATCACGTTAATGTGAATTCATTGTGCAATATTAGTATGATTACTTTGATCATGTATATGTCATGTTTCATTATATTAGGGGCATTTTTTTACATGTGGTAATTTTCATGATGATTCTATATGAAGTAGATTTAGCTCTGCAGAATTATTGTAGACTGTTGACTGGTAACATTTTCAGAGCAGAAAGAAAATGTAAATTCTGAACTCCATGTAAAGTAAATAAATAAGATGTGTTTGTGCATTTAAAGTGATAGTTGCTCTGAGACTTGAGATTGAAAGAGTGCAATAATTTCTCTGTTCAATTTTAATGAAACTTTTTTAACTGGTAAGACCTCCTACTGACAGAAGTTTTAACTCCGTGAGACAAATATTAGAAAAAATAAAATCATTGAGTTTATCACTGGAACACATATTTCCACAAATCTGACTTGAATGTAACTTTAAAATATTCAGAATTTTACATTTATTACACTTAGCAATCGTAGGAGCATCTAATCTTGAACTGACCTTGGACTTTTTTTCAGTATGCGTCTAGTTGTAGTAAAAAATAAACTTGTGATGCCCTCCCCCCCCCCAAAAAAAAAAAATGCACCAAATTTAAACTTTTGAAAATATCTAATGTTAAGATTAAGATTTCCAAGTTAGATAAAAATCTTCCAATGTAATGTGTAGAGCTTCATACTTTGCATATATTATGTAGGTTTCATGACAATTGTTTAATTAGAAAAAATTCTAATTTCCGCAGAAATGACGTCATGCGCAGTTCGGTGCGGGCGAAGGTGCGGCGACACCGAAAAGTGTATACTCGTTTCAGGTTTCTCATCCTAATTCTCGTGCTACGTCGTTCGTTTTGGTATCATTGTGTTCGCAATAGAATTCCCTACAGGGGCTTGGTTTTTCCATATTGGTTTCAAAGTTCATTGCCATATTTCCTATTGTGTCAATGGCTTGTTTCTGTGTATGTAATTTGTGTAATAAATTTGTGCTTGTTTGTATTTCTATTCATGTTCTTGAGTTTCTGCTTATGTGCCATGCTTAATATCCATTGTAAACTTTTGTCGCTCTGTAATATAATTTCTTATTGTTATTATTGTATTTAATTTTATAAATAAAAAAAATCCACGACCACTCACGGGGTTGGTATGGGGGTACATAATATATAAATGAATTGAAATGAAAACCTTACGAAAATTATGAAAACTGTATTACTTAAAAGTATTCTTTAGTGTAAGTGAACTACTAAGATGTAACAATTCAGCACCGATCGCCTAGCAACAAGCGTTCCAACTATATCATAAATTGCAATGATGATAATGAGTGCGAATTTGATTGTCACTCTCACTGAAAATTCAAATAAGCTTTTTGCCAATATAACTGACATTTTTTTTATTTATATATACAAGAGTTGTTACATTCTTGTACAACCACTAGTACACGTAGCATGTCGGGCAAGTCCTTAATCCTATGTTTCCTGGAATACGACCCCCACGAAGAATCGCTTTAACAACCAGGAACCCATTTTACTATTGAGTTAAACAGAGGCTACAGTTTAGGATTTGCACCCAGTAAATCCTCTCCGGCCAGGATACGAACCCACGACAAAGCCCTCGCAGAACGCCAGGCGAGCATCTTACCACTATGCCATGGAGACTGTCATTTTATTTCCTTCAAGTGCAGTTCTTCTTTTATTTAATTTTGTGTCCTGTTAGAACTGTGTTTGAGTTCACCATAACATTTACTGTTACTTGCTTCATGTGCTCAAACTGAATGAACATAAAGTACTTACATGCAACACTCACTGAATTTAACTAGGATTCGTTGAGTGCAGTAAAGGACCTCTGGTCATGTGTTAAAACACCGAGGCCAAGTGAGACCAGGACAAACAGTTATTCCCACAGTGATACTACAGGTAAAGGCTGAAGGATCTCAACTATATGCGTAGATCTGACTAGGGGCACTCACTTTCCCTTACAATGACTAATAAATATGGCGTTTAGTAGTCAGTGATTTTGTTAGAACTGTTAGTACAGGACATGGAAGTTACAGTACTCCGACAACGAGAGCTGTAGGTGACTTTTTGCAGTTTCCGTTACTTTGGGGACGAGTGAGGTGCGACGAGAAGGCACGGGGTCACCCTCAGAACTTTCTGGTGAACTGAATTATACTTAGCGGGGACTAGGAAGAGTGGTCCCTCTGGGTCTGTGACTGTCCCATTGTGGTCATTATATCATGTGGTGGGACGTGCGTCTCAAGAGTTACACACACTTATGTCACATAAACTAAGGGTACTCGAGAGTGTTTCAACACTGCATGCCCTATCGAACATTTCCCAGATGTGTATGAAAATCTATTTTGTTTTCATCTTATTGCAGCCATGGAAATTTAGCTTTGTAATAATTTATTATTATTTTCCATCAATGAGAAAATATCAATACTGGACAAATTTACCTGCCTGATGACCATCCCCAACATGCCAGACCAGGTACCATCTTCACGTTTAAGGCCCCAAGACCCATCTGGGGGCCTCAAGTACAGGTACCTGGAGTAGAGAAAACCCAGACTGCTTCAGGGTATAATAACATGTAGAACACCAATATCTTGCATCATTATGTTTGTGTTACGCGAATCACTAAGTGGTGAAAAGTATTTAATTACTTTAAAAAGTCATTTTGATATATAATTTTTGACAGGTCACTAAATTTTATTAAAACAAAATTGTAAATATTTTTTGTAAGTAAATGTAGTTTATATTCAACATTAACATGAACTTTAGGGCGTTGGAAACATAGGGAATGCGACATTCCATTGGTTTAAAATTAACACTTGTTTAGCATGTTAGTTAATGTACAAAATTAATTATCATCTGCGCTTATGTAATTGTAAACTGTAACTTGCAAGAAGGCAAGAGACCTGGAGAGGTAAGATTTATACCAGGTATCATGCTGATTCTAGAAACTGTAACTTACGAGAAATTGAGCGTCTTGGCCAGGTTGGTTACAAGGTCTGCCAAGGGTCCTGAAAATGTTATCATTTCTGCTTGGCGGGGCTCAGCTTCTTCCTGGGTAACTAATGTCAGCATTGGACATATCTCCGCTGCCACCTTCAGAGTCGGTCGCTGAGCAAAGCTGACACCAGACACAATCATTTTATGGTTTCTTCATTACAGTATGCCTGTCAATTGCTTTTTAATTCAATTATAAGTAATCATTATTCGAGCATCTTAACAATTTGCATATTATTTCTTAATAAATACATAAAACTGATATGAATTATGCCTGTAAAACTGTTACTGAAGATTTAAGAATTGTTTTAATATCCATGACCTTTGTAATATATTCAGCTGTAAGGCAATTCATCATATGGAAGGGATATGAGGACAAGGATCTGAGATAATACGGAGGCGAGATGTTTACAGTTCAGATATGACAACGTAACCTAACAAAGTGTAAGATGTGTGTTCAAGGAAAGGAACACACTTCAACTTATAATCTATATCTATAAAACTGATTTTCTGCTTGTCTGTCTATTAGTCTATTAAAGGTTTGACCAGACACTTGGGGCTAGCCAATCAAAAACTTTCAGTGTGATTGGTCAGAGTGAAGGGTAGGGAAGGTGGTGAAGTGTAGGGAAGGTGGTTAAGAGTAGGGAAGGTGATGAGGTTAGGGAAGGTGGTGAAGAGTGGAGAAAGTGGTGAAGGTGGTGTAGAGTAGGGAAGGAGGTGAAGTGTAGGGGAAGGTGGTGAAGGATAGGAAAGGTGTGAAGGATAAGGAAACTGGTGAAGGGTAGTGAAGGTGGTGAAGAGGAGGGAAGGTGGAGAAGCGTAGGTGTCGAAACTTCCGACATCTAATTACTAACCCCTGACATACGAAGTCAAAATGGCGAGGTCATTTTCTTACTAAGAATATTAACAATACTAATTTTATTATAGAGATCGTACCTAGTAGCTCCCAGGAAAAACGGGAGTTGCCACATCAGCAAAGTAGCTGTGGTACCTAATATTTATCTTAATAAATTTATAATACCTAAAGTTTGAGAGCTGCAAAACGAGAAAAGTTTTTATTAAGACTGGATATAAATGTAATTCATTAATAAATAAGCATCTTCCTCCTATAACTGATAATTAAATCAGAGAAAAACTGGATGCGTCCAGTATGTATTGAGGGGGAAAGATGTGGGACAAGTGACGCCATGCCACTTGGTGAGGACGCTATGAGAACAGGTACGCTGAACGTGTACCTAGCCCACGACGGGACTTTGGTAAATATCGGACCGTGGTGCAACTCGTCCTCATAAAAATAACGTTGTTTTTGGCTCGTATGCGCGCTATGGCCAAAAGTGGACGTAATTTGAAATGAAATCGGTTCACGAAAGTGACGTACTGTCCCATTTTCTGTTTGAGTCGTCCGGCTTACTCGGAAAGGTTAGGAGAGGAAACTTTCAGTAAACGTTTTTCATATCGTGGGAAAGTGTTGATGTTCGGCAGTCCTCCAATGGCAGGTGTCAATGCCTGGTCACACTTACAAAAAAAAGATAGACTGCTTACCTGTTGTCTGTGGTAAGTTAGAGGGAGGAACACGTAAAACACAAAGTATGAACAATGAAACTTTAATATATTTACTTTAAACATAAATGAAAATAAAGACAAATCTCGGGTAAATGAGTCGTGCCAAGAGGACCGAATTACAAGATCGTGCACAAGAGTATCAACTAGATGTTCCTCTGGAGCCAACAAAAATGACATACATAACATGCTCTTGGATTACCTCTTAGATGAAGGGAAAATCGACTCTGAAACTCACGAAAATTACTCTATTGCAGATAAACATGGTCTGGCAGCAATGAAACTCAAGCTCGAACTTGCCAAAATCGAGCAGGAGCAACAAAAAGAAGCGGCGGCCATATTCAAAGAACAACAGGAACGTGAGGCGGCCCTGGCAAAGGAAGCTCTCCAGCTCAAGAAAGAAGAGGCTGCCCTCAAGGAACGAGAGGCTGCCATCAGAAAGGAAGAACAAGAACGAGAGACTGCACTACTCCGTGAGCGTGAGCGAGTACAGCTAGAAGCAAAACAACGTCTCCTGGAGATGCACCACGAGCATGACAAGAAGCAAGCTGATGTCGCTCTAGCATGTCGTCAACAAGAACTAGAGTTGGAAACTACACAACACACTCAGCGCCAACAAGCTACCCCTAGTATTCCCGTAAGTTTCAATGTCTCCCATGCAAGTAAGTTAATGCCACCGTTCGTTGAGACAGAGATTGACGTCTTTTTTACCACCTTTGAGACCCTAGCTAATAAACTTAAATGGCCTTCTGATCAATGGTCTACCTATCTCAGAGTGCATCTTACAGGTAGAGCTGCAGTTACTCTCAGTACCTTAGCGTCTGAGAATGACTACCAGACCCTGAAGCAAGCAGTGTTGGACGCCTACCTTCTCTCCACCGAAAGCGACAGACGAAGATTCCGTGATCATCTTAAGGCAAGTACCACCACCTTTCTAGAATTTGCCAATACCAAGAAAAGATATTTCATGAAATTGCTGGAAGCAGCACATGTCTCTACCTTTGCAGAACTCGTCAACCTCATGCTAGTTGAGGAATTCTTGAGACGTATTCCCCCTTCCGTTCGTTTATATCAAGCAGATGAAGAAGAAACCGACTACATAAAATGTGCGAAGTCGGCTGATACCTACAGCCTCATCCACCGGCTGACACCAGAACCACCTTCCAGTAAGAAGTCTTGGTACAGTTACGATAAAGTAAGTACCGATCAAGCGAGCTCACAATTGTATTGTAAGTATTGCAAACTCTATGGACATACCATAGATAAATGTGGGAAGTCTCAATACAAGAGCAATGAATCTACTAAACTCCTCCTAAGTCCGGTAAGCCTGTGATGAATGTTGGTGTTCATGTTAATGATCTTTCTCTCTTCGGTAAACACCTATATCCTGGAACTGTCTCTACCAACGGTACAGATTCGGAGGGACGTCTCAAATTGAAGATCTTGAGGGACACAGCGGCTCTTCAGTCCATCATGTTGAAATCGGCTGTGTCTAACGTCACCTACACCGGGGAAACCGTCCTCATCACTGACCTCACTGCTACCACTCCATATCCACTCGCCAGAGTCCATCTGGATTGTCCCTTCGTGACCGGTTAAGTCCAAGTCGCCATCAGGGAAAAGCCTTTTCCCATGCCTGGAGTGCAACTTCTCCTGGACAACGACTTGGCAGAAGATCTGCAACCGACCAACCTGATCATCACGGACAAACCCCAGATGTGTACTTCTGTAATGGATAATCCCATCTTTGAATATGTTACAGCAGAGTTTCAAGAAAGTGATCAAGTTTCTCCTCCGGTTTTGGTGACCACCCATGCACAAGCTGCACGACCACAAACAGCTGACTCTACTGCTACCGCTGTCTCTCAAGACCCTCAGAATCTACCCCCAAATCTTACCAGTTTGGAGTTCCGTAAGTTACAGAGGGAAGATCAATCATTAACACCATTATTCTTCCAGGCTGAGACTCAACCTGACAGTATCCCTGGGTTCTTCCTAGAGAATGAGTTGCTCTACCGCAGATACAGACCCAGCAAGCTGAAGGAGGATGACGATTGGGCCAATGTCGAACAACTAGTGATTCCCACCAGCATACGGCCCGATATTCTACACCTGGCCCACGGAGCTCTTTCTCACTATGGTTTCAACAAAACCTACCACGGAATCAGACAAGACTACTACTGGCCAGGTATGGTAAAAGATGTTAAAAAGTACGTACAGCAGTGTCATATATGTCAGATGGCAGGTAAACCTAACATCTCTATTCCCCAGGCTCCACTAAAACCCATCCAGGTGCCTGCGGAACCTTTCCACAGACTCATCATAGACTGTGTTGGTCCTTTACCCCGGACCAGTTCTGGCAACGCCTATATATTAACTATCATGTGTCCTACCACCAGATTCCCCATAGCAGTTCCAGTAAAAACATTATGGCTGCTACTGTGGTGAAACACCTATTGAAGATCTTCACCCAGTATGGATTTCCAAGAGAGGTTCAAAGTGACTGTGGCACCAACTTCACCAGTGATCTCTTCAAGAAAACACTGGAGGAGTTCAACATCACACAGGTACTGTCCAGCCCCTATCATCCTGCTTCACAGGGTTCTCTTGAGCGTAGTCATCAGACTATTAAAGCACTCCTAAAGAAATTCTGCAATGACACCTTGAGGAACTGGGATAAACAACTTGATCTCATTATGTGCATTTTCAGAAGTCTCCCCAATGAGTCTCTAGGAGTATCTCCTTATGAGATGCTCTACGGACGTAAGTGCCGTACTCCTCTCAAAGCCTTTAAGGACTCTCTACGTAATGCCACCTTCAGTGACCCTCAGAATGTGCCCCAGTTTCTTCAAAACCTAAAACACATTCTAGAGAGAGTACGTAAATTTGCTAATGACAATCTATTGAAAGCTCAGGAGAGGATGAAGACTCATTTTGACCAACGTAGCAAACTAAGGAAATTTAACCCAGGAGACTTCGTGTTGGCATATTTTCCTATCCCAGGTTCTCCATTGCAAAACAAGTTTTCAGGACCCTACCGCATCAAGGAGTGCAGAAACAACCACAACTACGTTCTTGAGACTCCAGATAGGCGGCGGAAGACCCAGCTGTGCCACGTCAACCTCCTGAAGCAATATCAAGGTACTCCTCCCACTGGAGGTCCCACTGAGACCGCCAGTGGAAATTTGGAAAGCACCGACTCAATGTTAATGCTTTCGGGAGAAGCAGGGAAGGTTTCACTGTGTTGGTATCAGTCTCGAAAGTTAAAGGTCCATACCTCCACAGTGAAACCTTCCCTGCTTCTCCCGAAAGCATTAACATTGAGTCGGTGTTTTCCAAATCGGAAATCCTACCTGATCTTCATCCCAATTTACAGGACTATAATAGTGCTCATTTACCATGTTCTAATCCTATTCTCGCCTCGCCAGATATCACGAAGCCTTTCATCCTCCATGTCAACGCCAGTGGTACAGACATCGGGGGTGACCTGATGCAACAACGAGGCGAGGAGATTCTACCTGTTAGCTACTACGGCTACAAGGAACTACAGCACGATCGAAAGGGAGCTACTCATCGTCCTGAATATATATGCAGAATTGATATATGCAGAATTTCAACCTGGAGATCTCTACATCAGGGGTCTGACAACATCATAGCAGACGCCCTCTCCAGAGTCTATGAGGTAGAGGCTGCTCCACCTATCACTCTACCACCTGAAGATGTAACTTCACCCGGAACTGCAGGCTTCGGGGGAGAGTTGTGACGATAATCTCTTTCAAGAGAGATTGTGCCTGCTCTTCCCTACTTAAAGTTACGTCAATTCTACAAGTATAAGATGCTACATTCAAGATACGTCACTGGTAGCACAAAACGTTTTGACCAGGAGGCAAAATGTACCCAAGAACCCACTACTCCACACACCCTCCATGCCGGCTCATCGTCAACCAGCAAAGCTACCCATTCCAGCCTGCCTGCTCCTGATTGGTGACTCGCCGACCGCGCACCTGCACCTGCACCTCAGCGCCATCTACCTGAGTCGATGTCTGAGCCTGACCAGCGATCAACTTCAGAATATTCTTTGTGCTCTTAGAGTTGACATCTCTCTCTGGCATACTGAGCTCTCTGGCTTTTGGATACTAAGGGAGGTCTCAGTTAAAGCCAATATTCTCAGCACCATTTCAACATTATATTATTTAATCTATTGTGTTTTTGCATTTATCTTTGTCATTTTATTGCACCAGTCACTTACCCGACATTTGTCTTTATTTTCATTTATGTTTAAAGTAAATATATTAAAGTTTCATTGTTCATACTTTGTGTTTTACGTGTTCCTCCCTCTAACTTACCACAGACAACAGGCAAGCAGTCTATCTTTTTTTTGTAAGTGTGACCAGGCATTGACACCTG
The DNA here is from genome assembly GCA_020271785.1 of Procambarus virginalis. Classification (NCBI taxonomy): domain Eukaryota; kingdom Metazoa; phylum Arthropoda; class Malacostraca; order Decapoda; family Cambaridae; genus Procambarus; species Procambarus virginalis. Next base: position 62,523 of record WNGS01004177.1, read on the forward strand.
CCATTGGAGGACTGCCGAACACCAACACTCCAACACTTTCCCGTCACAATATATATATATATATATATATATATATATATATATATATATATATATATATATATATATATATATATGAATATATATATTCGCATATAGTCCTGGGGACCATTCAGGCTTGTTCGCATATATATATATATATAACTGAAAACTCACACCCCAGAAGTGACTCGAACCCATACTCCCAGGACCCTTCTGGGGTGTGAGTTTTCAGTTGTATCTAGTCCTGGGGACCATTCAGGCTTGTTTGCATATTATATATATATATATATATATATATATATATAATATATATATATATATATATATATATATATATATATATATATATATATATATATATATATATATATATATATTAGTATATTTTGGTAGCAGTCTTTCCTGTAGACATATGTTATTAAATATGACCGAAAAAGTAAGATTAATAATTCTAACACGAATTTTCTCAATTTTCCTTATGTTTGTTTTTACTGATGACGGTAAATGAAAAATCAATTCTCCAAAATTCATTCTTTATTTCTTAGTCTGACGCGACACTTGAACGCGTTTCGTAATAACTAATTTCGCTATGTCATGGGTTCGTATCCTGGCCGGGGAGGATTTACTGGGCGCAAATCCTTAACTGTAGCCTCTGTTTAACACAACAGTAAAATGTGTACTTGGATGAAAAAACGATTCTTCGCGGCTGGGGATCGTATTCCAGGGACCTGCCCGAAACGCTACGCGTGCTAGTGGCTGTACAAGAATGTAACAACTCTTGTATATATCTCAAAAAAAAAAAAAAAAAAAAAAAATAACTAATTACATTTTCAAAGACTTTTAGTTTTCACACACAATTATAACCTGAAAGCACTAAATAGTTCTTTACTATGCTATGATTTAAACAGCTTTCATCTTTCATTTTATACCCGCGTTTTGGGTGAGGTGATATGTTACAACAGTTTTTAATGAGGTGAACAAAACTTTCAACAAAGGACAGAACACGAAAACAATGGATATTAACTGGATATTAACTGGGTAAATTGAAGGTATGAATGGAAGTAACTGCGGAAGGGCCTATTGGCCCATATTTCTTGATGCTTCTATATTGGAGCGGGGTCTTGAAGTGGGTAGAATATAGTTATGCATTAATTGACTGTTGATTGCTGGTGTTGACTTCTTGATGTGTAGTGCCTCGCAGATGACAAGCCGCCTGCTATCGCTGTACCTATCAATGATTTCTGTGTTATTTGTTAAGATTTCTCTGGTGATGGTTTGGTTGTGGGAAGAGAGTATATGTTCCTTAATGGAGCCCTGTTGCTTATGCATCGTTAAACGGCTGGAAAGAGATGTTGTTGTCTTGCCTATATACTGAGTTTTTTGGGGCTTACAGTCCCCAAGTGGACATTTAAAGGCATAGACGACGTTTGTCTCTTTTAGGGCGTTCTGCTCCGTGTCTGGAGAGTTTTTCATTAGTAGGCTGGCTGTTTTTTTGGTTTTATAGTAAATCGTTAGTTGTATCTTCTGATTTTTGTCTGTAGGGATAACATTTCTATTAACAATATCTTTCAGGACCCTTTCCTCCGTTTTATGAGCAGTGGAGAAGAAGTTCCTGTAAAATAGTCTAATAGGGGGTATAGGTGTTGTATTAGTTGTTTCTTCAGAGGTTGCATGGCGTTTTACTTTCCTTCTTATGATGTCTTCAATGAAACCATTGGAGAAGCCGTTGTTGACTAGGACCTGCCTTACCCTACAGAGTTCTTCGTCGACTTGCTTCCATTCTGAGCTGTGGCTGAGAGCACGGTCGACATAAGCGTTAACAACACTCCTCTTGTACCTATCTGGGCAGTCACTGTTGGCATTTAGGCACATTCCTATGTTTGTTTCCTTAGTGTAGACTGCAGTGTGGAAACCTCCACTCCTTTCCATGACTGTTACATCTAGAAAGGGCAGCTTCCCATCCTTCTCCATCTCGTAAGTGAAACGTAACACAGAATTCTGCTCAAACGCTTCTTTCAGCTCCTGCAGATGTCTGACATCAGGTACCTGTGTAAAAATGTCGTCAACATACCTGCAGTACATGGCCGGTTTCAAGTTTAAGTCGACTAAGACTTTTTCCTCGATAGTACCCATGTAGAAGTTTGCAAACAGGACGCCTAGGGGAGAACCCATGGCGACCCCATCTACTTGCTTATACATGTGCCCATCCGGGCTCAAGAAGGGTGCCTCCTTAGTATAAGCTTGGAGTAGTTTCCTCAAGATATTTTCTGGCATTTTTAGAATGAATTTTGGAGAATTGATTTTTCATTTACCGTCATCAGTAAAAACAAACATAAGGAAAATTGAGAAAATTCGTGTTAGAATTATTAATCTTACTTTTTCGGTCATATTTAATAACATATATATATATATATATATATATATATATATATATATATATATATATATATATATATATATATATATATATATATATATATATATATATATATATATATATATATATATATATATATATATATTGTGACGGTAAAGTAGAGAAGTATGGATGTTCAGCAGTCCTCCAATGGCAGGTGTCAAAGCCAGGCCACATATACAAAAAAAAAAGAATGACTGCTTGCCTGATAGTCTGTGGTAAGGTAAGGGAAGACACACAAAACACAAAATATGAACAATGAAATTTAATTACTCTAGAAAACAAATTTAAATAAAGACAATTCCTTGGCATTGAAATAGTGCAAAAAATAACAAGTGAAAAACATATAACAAAATTATTAAGAGACTGGTTACGTTAACAGGAATACAAAGAATTAATAAGTGGTGCTGGGAATATTAGCGCAAGCTAAAAACCTCTACTTGATACACGAGGTATATCAATTAGTTGTTCACAGCGTCGAGCACGAGAATATTCTGAGGAAGGTCTCTTGGTATGACCTAGACGTTGACTTGGGTAGATGGCGTGCGTGGTGCGAAGCAGAAGTGGTGTGATCTTGACCAACCAATCAGAATGCAGACAGGCCAACAATAGTAGTTAGCTCGTTGAAGTGTCGCGCTGAGCCGGTGAGAAGTGTGGGGGTGCAGGAGTGGGGGGTGGTATGCAGGTGCGTGTGGCTGCCTTGACAAACGTTGCTACTGTTGAATGTATCTTGAATGTAGCAATGAACGTGACGATGAAGGGAAGAGCAGGCTCAATCTCTCTTGAAAGAGATTATAGTCACAATATATATTATATATATATATATATATATATATATAATATATATATATATATATATATATTATATATATATATATATATAATATATATATATATATATATATATATATATATATATATATATATATATATAAATATATATATATATATATATATATAAAATAATATATATATATATATATATATATATATATATATATATATATATATATAATATATATATTATATATATATATATATATATATATATATATATGGTCGAGGCACCCTATTTTGTATATCGCTAAGTATATTTGTGTTTTTGCTTATGTATCATGTTTGATGTCTACTGTAAACTTTTGCAGCCTAGGTATGGGTTTTAATTGTGTTCGTCTGTGTTGTTCTTTCTTATTGTATTTCTTGTATTTTATTTTATATTTGTGTCACTGGCTAGTTTCTGTGTAAAATTTTCTGTGCCTTTGTATTTGCTGCTTTGTTCCCTGTTTTATGATTTGTACTTGTTTTGTATTTGTCATTCCTGTCATCTTCCTTGTCCTGTGTTCTGCTTTTGTGCCTTGCTCTGTATTCATTGTATGTGATTTTAGCCTGAGTTTGGGTTTTCGTTTTGTTTTTTATTTTGTTCAAAATTTCTTGCCTTCTTGTGTATTTATTGTATTTCCTTTTTTAAATAAACTTCTGTACCTCCCGCTTCCCGGTTCCTGTGTGTTCCGGTCTTGTATTTATATATGCGTGTTTTTGTGTTCTTTTCATGGAGCCCTCTTGGCTTGTCTCGTATGTTTCCAGTGTTCCTTGCCTTGTTTCCTTTGTGTCGCTGATTGTGTGTCTGTGTATACATTATGTGTTTCCTGTTTTGTGCTGTGTTTTGTGTTTTGTGCTTATTTTGTATTTCTCTTAATGTTATTGTGTCTTTGCTTATGTATGCTTATGCTTATGTTTGCTTGTAAGCGTTTTGTAGCCCGGAAATGGGTTTTCTTTCTCCTCCTCTGTTAGTTTAGTTCATTTATTATGCACCCCATACCCATCTTGTGGGCGGTAGTGGAAAGGGTTACAGAGGCACATAATGGGCTCAGGGACTGAACCCCACAATTCATTTAGCTAGGCAAGTTACAATCTTGATGAGCTAGTTACAAAATTCAATATATGTCGTCACATCAACAATGGGTTCGAGATCGACCTCAAGTAAAGGTACTGGTCATTCTTACAATAATCTTATTTATGGTACTTACTTTTATAAATAAAAAAATTACCACTTATTTGGCAAGTACAGTACCAGAGAATGACGTCTGATGACCTGTAGTACCATATGGTTTCTGAAGTCGACATTACAGCGTCTACCTACAAAGTACCTTGACCACGATTGAAGGAATTCCAGAGCTTATTATCTGGCAATTACAACTTTGGAGCTAAGCCTTAATTGTTAACTCACTAATAAGATCACTTTCGCTTCTCGCGGACGTAAATATCAGACAGATATTTTTCTCTTGAGTCCGCACGAGCGCCGTAAATTAACGTACTATTCAATAATATTAGTATAAATCCAATTCTTATCCGATCGACGTAGAGATAGTATGAACATGTTTGCCATGAGATTTCCGTTTTCTCTAATAGCCATTATTTGGGAGAACGGCATTGCGTTGTATCTTCGTGGTAAGACTATATTATTGTTGACACGAGGAGAGCAATCGACGTAGGTTTTTAATTTGGTGCCAGCCTAACGCATCTTTGTGTGACATTTTATACATATGTTCTTCTAGAACATTCTATTGCGAACACATTTGTACAAAAATGAAATACGTACATAGAAAAATAAGGTCAGAACAGTGAAAAGAATATACACTTTTCAATACTGGTTTCGCTGATGTGTGGTAACAGGTAACACTCTGCCCAATTCCCACACTCTTGAGGGTGGGCCGTGATCATGATTCTACATTTATACGCACATGTCCGTGTAGGGAATTTTATTGCGATCTCAGTGATACCAAATTTAACACTGTAGGACAAGTGCGGGGTTGACAACCCTGAAAAGAATGGAAACATTTCGTCGCTGTTTGGAGCTCACGGCTAGTGATCGACGTAGTTCTTTATTTGGTGGTGGTTTAACTCATGCTTTGGTGACATTTTATATATATGTTCTTCTAGAACATTCTATTGCGAACACATTGGTACAAAATGAAATATGTACATCGAAAATTAAGGTCAGGACAGTGAAAAGAGTATACACTTCTCAGTGTTGCCCCTCGATCCCCCGAAACGCTGAGAGCATGTTGCTATAGTTATTTTTCCGTTTGCCTGGAATGCTAAAGTGTTCTAATTTGTAGATAAAGTAGCATTTGTAGTCTTGTTACCGACCACTGGTGGTATAGGTTATGAAGGTACAACCCCTTCCCCAAATATGTGGATTAGGTAACACCTGGCAGGAGATTAATTTAAAAAATATAGTCCATTTATTAATTTAATCATTTAATCTAAAATTTAAAAATAATTATTTAATAATAATAAATCAAATACATTTCTGCTGAAATTCCCCCAACAGTAGGGAAGTGTGATTGAAGAGTTGGGAGGGGTCGGTGAAGGGTTACGGGTTAAGGTGGTGAAGGGTAGGTTGTGAAGGTGGCCTGAAGGGTATGGGAAGGTGGTGAAGGGTAGTAGGGATGGGTAGTGGTGCTAGGGAAGGTGTAAGTGAAGGGCCAGGGAATGGTTGTGAAGGGCAGGGAAGGTGGTGATAGGGAACAGGTGAATGGTGGTGAAGGTATGGTTAGGGAAGGCGTTGTGTGAAGGGTACTTTCAGGGAATGTGTAGTTGAAGGGTTTAGGGACCAGTTGGTCAGAACCGGGTTTGGTGAAGGGCTAGGGAAGGCTTGGTTTTGAATGGTGCTTAGGAAAGGTGTTGTTTTTGTTGAAGGGTAGGGATTAGGCTTGGTGGTGTGAAGGGTAGGGAAGGTGGTGAAGGTGTTTAGGGAATTTGGTGGTGCCAAGGCGTAGGTGAAGGATGGTGTTTTCTTTTTAAGGCGGTTGAAGGTTGGTGAAACGGGCTTATGGGATAGGCTGGTGCAGTGGTAGGAAGGCGGTGTTTTTAATTTAAGGGTTTTAGGGACGGTTTTTGTGGTGGTGATGGTGTAGGAAGGTGGTGAAGGGTAGGG